>CM060335.1:45692001-45694501 GCA_030674155.1 Stramonita haemastoma
TGTTTTGCAGCCTGAGGTGAACGATGATAATATTGTTGGTGCATTCGACAAAGGAAATGTCAAACAGTATGTGGCTACTCTAACTGATAGATCCTACAGAAAAGGCTGAGAGACAGACAAAGAAATACACACTTTAGAAAATCTGTCCTACATCATTCAGATGGTGAAGATATTGTGACCTGTGAGTCAGATGACATTGTGATCCAGTACGCATGCGAACCAGACACTGAGCCAGTATGTGTGTACTGGTTTGTCAAACAGCAAGAGAAAAACATGTTAAAAGAGGAACGTGTCAAACTCGCCAGTTTGCGGAATGGGAAGCGAATCCAGAACACACTACACACGGAGACCCTATCGTGTGCTTCAAGGGACTTGGCGACACTTAGAGAACTATTACATCACTTTCTTGGCTAGCCTAGACCTAAGGGTGTGTAGTGTGACAAAGACTGGACGAAAGAAAGGCTCGGAATGCCGTAACATATCCGGACTGTAAAGAGTGTCCTCTCGATGTACATTACAAATCAATGCTGTGGTTTCCATGGCATGGAATGGTGTTGTGTGTCAGCTTAAAGCAATTATCGTTATCGTTATTGGGCAACCCCCTTCATGTATGGGCCAGTGGCCTTTTTTCATGAATAAACCTTTCGAGTTCGAGTTCGAGAGTTCGAGTTCTCTGTCTCTCTGTCTCTCTGTCTCTGTCTCTGTCTCTGTCTCTCTCTCTCTCTCTCTCTCTCTCTCTCTCCTCTGTCTCTCTCTCTCTCTCTCTCTCTCTCTCTGTCTCTCTCTCTCTCTCTCTCTCTCTCTCTCTCTGTCTCTTCTCTCTCTCCTCTCTCTCTCTCTCTCTCTCTCTCTCTCTCTCTGTCTCTCTCTCTCTCTCTCTCTCTCTCTCCTCTCTCTCTCTCTCTCTCTCTCTCTCTCTCTCTCTCTCTCCGACTTTGGTGGATTAACGTCATGTTTAATCAAGCAATCTAATCCTAGAAAAACTATCCCTAAGGCAATAAACTGAGCAATCTAACTTTCTTTGATTATTTCTCTGATTGTCAACAGGTTAATATTCTCCTAGAAAAATACCTTCTGATACCGTTTGATAAGCGATAAAAAAAAATATCTTTTTTGAGTTCTGATACTGCCCATGAAGCAATATCATCTTAGAACAAACCCGGGATCGAGCCACCACAGAGGTGCCTGTTTTAGGGGATTTTTCCCCTGGAGTTAACTTTTTTTCATGTTATTCTTTTATATCGAGGATAGCGGAATAAGCACTCATGTGCTTTTTTTCGTCCAGTCCCCGTGTGTATGCAGTTTGGTAAATCTTGTCATCTGTTCCCACCGGCACACAATGGCCTACTCTTACGAAAAGCGGAACAGGATTTAACGTGTGCGCAAGATGTTCATCAGTACTGACTCCACTCCTCCAAAAATCCTTCAGATGGGACTATAAACCGAGGCCCTACGTACGAACAGATAATCTTGCACACACTTTAAAAACTTGTTCCGCCTTTCAAAAAGTAGGCCATTTTATGCCGGTAGGGATGAATGCCTTTTTTTCTTTTAATGCATTCACACAGGTGTCGTGTTTAGACACCACCCTGGAAGTCAGAATGTGGCTACCTTAATGGTTGGTGGAAAACATACGCAATCACAAAATCTCGTTATTGGTAAACGTCGGAGCTCCAGCCGGGGAACTGAAAAAAAAATTTTTTAAAGGATGGAGGAGGGAGGAGAGAACATCCTCTAAAAGTCAGAGGCTGTTTCCCTGTATGACGAGATGTTGAACACTTGCTGCGGGGCCTTCACCCATCTCCTCTCTGTTGTAATCTATGTGATTTATTTCACGGTGATCAGTGTATCTGTCTTGACATTAATGTTCGGGTCCGTTGGGGATTATGTGTTTTTGAAGACACATTTCACTTTTTTGTTTAAATAATTATCAATGTACATATCTAGTTGGGGATTATGCCTGTGTTGAATGTATACTTACCTCTCTTTTTTTTTTAATCATAGATTGAACTTTGTTGTTGGTGACGGTGGTTTTTGCTTTTTTTTTCTTTTTTTTTTTTTTGGAGGGGAGGTGTTTTGGTTTTGGAGTTGTTGGGGTTTTTTGGGGGTTGTTGTTGGGGGGGGGGGGGGGCTGTTTGTTCCTTTCTTTTTGTTTTGTTGTTTGGGGGAGGGCTTTGTTGTTGGGGGGGGGGGGGGGGCGTTGTTGTTTTGACAGTCCCTAATCAGGGCAAGGTCCGGACGAAATTTGTAATCACAAGGTTTCGAGAAAAACGTAAAAAAAAAGAGATAAATCTTTACAGTTCAAAAATATATATCAAAAGATGCCACGTGGGCAAATCACACCGCAGAATCAGCATCCAGCGCCCATCCCAGAGTTTACATATCCCTATTTGGTCGCCAGAACAAAAGCACATAGGAAAATGTCATGATATAATGAAAACAGAATATTCTTTGAAAGATTTGCTTGAAATAAGGCAGGATGGTGGACTGAAAAGGTTTT
>CM060335.1:45697001-45704501 GCA_030674155.1 Stramonita haemastoma
AAGATGTTCGTAGGGACCAATGGTTTGCTGGGTTCTGTCTTTGTTAGGAATCTAAATTGTTATTAGTTTCATGCGTAAGAATTGGTTGAATGCAAGCGCTTTGATTGGTTTTTACAAGATATAGCGCAATGTAAATTCCATTTATCATTATTGTTATAATTATTATTATCATTTTAGAAGTAGTAGTAGTAGATCTATTTTAGTGTAGCCTTTCATCATGGCAAGAGCTGGATGAAAGAAAAAGTATGTGAATAATTGTAAGTAGCCCTTGGCAGTGAAGATTGTCATCATCACCATCATCATCACCATTATTATCATCATCACCACCGTCATTATCATTATAATCATCACCGTCATCATCATAATCACCATCATTACCGTCATCGTCATCATTATCACCATCATCATCACCATTAGTATCATCATCATCACCGTCATCGTCATCATCACCATCACCACCATCATCATTGTTCTAGTTTGAAAAGGCTTTCTTAATGGCACGCTGGTTGGAGTCTGTCATTACCTCCCTCATCAAGTCACTGACAGGGATAGATGGTTAGTGCTGACTGTCGGGGGAGCTGATACATTTCCTTCCCTATCTTTCGGGAGGGCTGTTTTTGTTCCTGATCCCCTACAGGGCCCCCTTGTCTTGCTCTCCATCAAACAGCTTGCCTCCATTGCTGATGGGGGAAGTCACAGACGTTCCTCTTCCTGAAATCAGATCCAATCTAGGGGGGGGGGGGATGGGGGGGCTGGGCTTGTTCTGGATTAAACCTTTGATGCTGGGGGCAACAGCAAAGTGAGAGGCTGTATGATCAGTGGCTTTCTTTCCCACTCATGGAATTCCACTTTACAGCTTAAGTCTTTAGTGATTGACTATGACTCTCTGACTAGGAGGCTTGACTTGCACAGTCCTTATGTGCTTGCAACCCAGAGTCTAGTTGGCCTTTGGAGAACATCTCCAATGCTGACTGTCCTTGTGCCCTCTTGGCCGAGAGAATGGGGATGTACTGTGGGCAAGGCATCTCCACTATAATCAAAGTTCTGCCCAGTTTCCGAAACAGCAGCTGCCTCCTCTGCTGTTTTGGAGGTCATCGTCGAACACACGGACATACAAACAAACAACATGGGGGGGGGGGGGGGGGGGGGCGATAGTCTAGTGGTTAAATGTTGCGCTCATGAGCTGACGGCCTAAGTTTAAGCCACCCCCGAGGCGCCTGTTCGAGGCGATTATCCCCCTGGAGTTGACATCACTACTGACTTCACTCCCCCAAAAGTCTTTTGGATCAGATTGTAAACTGAGGTCCTGTGTGCAAACGCATGAAGAACATCTTGCCCAAACCTGAACCTTTGTTTCTTTCTTTGTTTCTTTGTTTCTTTGTGTGTGTTGTTTGGTTCTTTGTTCCAGTGAATGTCTGCTTAATCAGGGCATCCTGGGGACACTGACTATTAGGAGGAAAATAGACAAGGGGGAGATAACAGAGAGAAAAGGAACAGAGCAGAAACAAAGAGAGGGATTGAAAAGAGGGAATTCCTAGCACAGGGTTTCCAGTTGTTCTGATTGTATTTAAGTCCTAGCTTAGATTTCTTATTTAGGGATCGATATTTTCATCTATCTATCTATCCCTTAGTCTGGCGACCGTGGGGGCACCCCTGAAGACTTGACAACCAGTTCCCTCCATTCCTCTCTCTGTTATGCTTTTCTCAAAATTTTGTTGAGTTCTAGGCCTGTCCATTCGCTGATGTTGTCCTCCCATCTCTTCCTTGGTCTGCCTCTTTTTCTTCCTCCCTGGACAGTGTCTTGCAGTATTGTGTTTGCAAGTCCTTTCGATCTTGTGACATGCCCGTACCATTTAAGTTTACGCTCGCTTCTTTACGATTGATAGAAGATATTTTCATAGATTTCATAAATTTGCTCCGAACAACTTCATGTAAAATAACTGGGGGCGGAAGAGTGTGGTGGTTAGAGCATTGTGCTCGCGATCTGATGCCCCCCCCCCCCCCCCCCCCCCACACACACACACACACACACACAGCCTGCAAGACAAACAGACAGAGAAACAGACAGACAGACAGGGCTGGTCACTGATATCACGACTGTACACAACACCAAGAGGAAATTCACCTGATGAATCTAACAGTCCAATGCTGGGTACAATGGGGGGCTAGATCTATGTCCTCTGGCCAGATCGTTCAGTTTTCTGTCTGTATTCCAAACAACATTTTCAAGAGAGAGACTCTCTCTCTCTCTCTCTCTCTCTCTCTCTCTCTCTCTCTCTCTCTCTCTCTCTCTCTCTCTCTCTCTCTTATCTACATTTAATCCCTGATAAGGGCGGGGACTGGATGTAAAAAAGGACTCCACTGCTTATTCATTATCCTTGAAATAAAAGAACTTCATTTGATTTGATTTGATTTCTCTCTCTCTCTCTCTCTCTCTCTCTCTCTCTCTCTCTCTCTCTCTCTTCTCTTTTCTCTCTCTCTCTCTCTCTTCTCTTCTCTTCTCTTCTCTTCTGTCTCTCTCTCTCTCTCTCTCTCTCTCTCTCTCTCTCTCTCTCTCTCTCTCTCTCTCTCTCTCTCTCTCTCTCTCCTCTTCTCTTCTCTTCTCTTCTCTTCTCTTCTCTCTGTGCGTGAGTTTCAACAATGTCGTAGATATAGATTTCACCCGTCTGCGAAAGGTTTGCTTCATCCTCTTTGTGTTTGCATGAATAATGGAAAGAAAAAGGAACGGGGTGGGGGGTGGGGGGGGAGATTGAAAAGAGTAAAGTACGAAAGAAGGAACGATGGTAGAGAAGAAGAAGAAGAAGAAGAAGAAGAAGAAGAAGAAGAAGAGATGATGATGATGATGATGATGATGATGATGATGATGATGATGATGATGATGATGATGATGGAGAAGAAGAAGAAGAGAAGAAGAAGAAGAAGAAGAAGAAGAACAACAACAACAACAACAACAACAACAACAACAACAACAAGAAGGAGGAGGAGGAGAAGGAGGAGGAAGAGATGAGGAGGAGGAGGAGGAGGAGGAAAAGAGAAATAACAGCAACAACAACAACCATACAATATCAATAAAAACAACAAGAAAAACAACAACAGTTTGAGCAACAACAACAACAACAACAACAACAACAACATCAACAACAGCAACAGCAGCAACAAGAACGAAAAAAACAGAGAGGAAAAAGACAATCTTCGCAAATTCAGTGTTAATGCAGAGCAGCTTGATTCAAAATGTATTCAAAAGTGAATCCAAATAATTAGACTGACGCTTGTAAAGATTCACTCAGTGCAAGTCACTTTTTTTCTGACTGAAATAAATTTTCCAGGCAATTTTTTTTTCATTGCAACTGAAACAATTTTTGACAGACAAATCTAAATTTCCATCGAAACCGAAATAAGTTTGCCAGGCAAATCTAGATTTCCATCGTAACTTAAATAATTTTGCCAAAATCTAAATTTTCATTGAAACTGAAATACTTTTGCCAGGCGAATCTAAATTTCCATTGAAACCGAAATAATTTTGCCATGCAAATCTAAGTTTTCATCGAAACTTCAATAATTTTGCCAGGCAAATCTAAATTTTTCCATTGAAACTTAGCATCATAACATCACCGGTTCTACAGTCTCCCTTAAAGCATTAGAACACTTTCATTCCACACATGTTTTCAGATGAAACATTCCATTCAACGTGGTGGGTAAACTTTTCCTTCAAGATAGCTTTACATGATTTACACAAACACCACCTTTTTTTTTTTTAGTCAGCTGATTCCTTCAATTATGTGTGTTAAGAAGAAGAGTAGAAAATGCAACAGGAGTGTCCCGGTCACGGGGAGCTGCCTGCGGGAGGGGGTTGTCTGCCCTCTGTCGCCCCTCCTGACCTCCCCATTTGATTTTAACCACCTACTGATAAGATACGATACTAAGATAAAACTTTCATTAAAACTACATCTATGCCACTTTCTGCACTAGCCACGCACGCAAGAGAAAGTGGATACATGTGAAGAACAATGAACAGGCCTTAACAGGCCTCAACCATTGACAATGTCAAGTCAAGTCAGGTCAAGTTAATACTTCTAGAACATTTTATTAACACTAAACATTATCTTTTCTATTTCAGTCCCAAATCATCAAACATAACAAAGTGAGTTGTTAGTGTGCGAGTTGACGAGATAGACAGCGAATAAACAGCCTGGTCATTGGATCCATGGCTGTACCTGGAACCAAGATGGGTGGTACAATAACACTGAGAATTCAACAACAATACCCTTTTTGGGTGGTAGTACATGGGGCAGTATTCTTCTACAGACAATTCATTCCTTCCACTGTCTGTGTGTCACAATCAGCACTAGAGGAAAGATTCGCTCACCAGCTCTGCGTGGGTTTTTCAACTTCATGGATATAGATTTCTACACAACTGATAACATGTTTGCTTCCTCCTCCTTCTGTCTTGTTTGTCTGAATGGTGGAGAGGAAGATGGTTTAAGAGAGAGAGAGAGAGGGGGGGGGGGGGGAGAGAGAGAGAGAGAGAGAGAGAGAGAGAGAGAGAGAGAGAGAGAGAGAGAGAGAGAGAGAGAGAGAGAGATTTGATTTGATTTGATTTGATTTGATTTGATTTGATTTAATCTTTTAATCGAGGATAATGGTATAAGCCTCTTGTGCTTTTTTACATTCAGTCCCCGTGTGTATGCAGTTTTGTAAATATCATCTGTTCTCACGGCACACGAGGAGAGAGAGAGAGAGAGAGAGGAGAGAGAGAGAGATGAGAGAGAGAGATGAGAGAGAGAGAGAGAGAGAGAGAGAGAGAGAGAGAGAGAGAGAGAGAGAGAGAGAGAATAAAAATAAAAGAAGAAAATAAAAGGGAGAAAAATGAAGAAGAAGAAAAGAAGAAGGAGGAGGAGAGAGAAGAGAAGAGAGAGAGAGAAGAGAGGAGGAGAGAGGAGGAGGAGGAGGAGGAGGAGGAGAGAAGAAGAAGAAGAAGAAGAAGAAGAAGAAGAAGAAGAAGAAGAAGAAGAAGAAGAAGAAGAAGAAGAAGAGAGAAGAAGAAGAAAAAGATAGATTCACTCTTTTACACACTTAGCTCAAAGAGCAAAAGGGAAATGAAAAGGAAATCAGGATCGACTAAAAAAACAAAAAAACAGAACCCCTAAAATCCAAAAACGCTTCATTTTCTTTAAACTCGGATCTTTTCTAAGACAGAAACTCGATACTGGATTAAAGGATACTAGTGGATAAATAAAAATACAAATACATGTTTATTCAGGGGACGGGGGTGGTGTCGAGAAAATATACAGGGGAAAATAAGAGAAAAAGAAATGAAAGGAGTTGGGGCCCTTTTTTTTAAACATCTTATCAATAGTTTATTCTTTCATAGTGTCAAGTAAATCTGCGGTTTCTTGTGTAAGATTGAAAGATTACGGTTTTGTTGTATTCCTTTTGCATGTAATTTGTCTATGTTGTGTGGGTGTGGGGAGTTGTTGTTAGGTTTGGGGTTGTTGGGGGGCAGGGGGGGGTGGGGGTTGTTTTTTGTTTTGTTTTGTTCTTTGTCAACTAATTTTCCGAAACCAGATTCTGAATCGGCACTTTTCAAGGTATATGTGCATGTACTGCATGTAGATTTTTTTCACCACCTCTCTCTCTCTCTCTCTCTCTCTCTCTGTGGAACTGGACGTAAAAAAAAGAATTTGATTTGATTTGATTTGATTTGATTTGATTGATTTGATTGCTCTCTCTCTCTCTCTCTCTCTCTCTCTCTCTCTCTCTCTCTCTCTCTCTCTCTCTCTCTCTCTTCTTCTTCTTCTTCTTCTGTTACTTCTTCAAGTTCTGTGTCTGCTTCTTCTTCTTCTTTTTTCTTCTCCCGTGTATGCTAATTGAAGGGCTTCGTCTTGTTGGAAATTTTGTCGATACGTAACAAGGTTTCTTGACGCTAGAGGCACTCAGGGGAGATAATGCTGCCATCTATGTGGTCACCACATGACGAATTGTTGGAAAGGGTGAAAGGAAAAGAGGGAAACTATACAAGAGTGGGAAATTCAGAGCTTAGGGAGGGGAGGGGGGTAATTGGAAAGTTTGGACGGGGGGGGGGGGGGGGGGGGTTGTACAGGGGGAGCAGGAATGAAAAGCTATAGATCAGATCCATGAAGAAGGGATTTTCAGATTTTTAAGGAATAGGGTCAGGTTATCTGAGGGTGGGGACAAGGGACAAAGAGATGGAAGGGGGAGGAGGGATAGGGATAGGAATGAGAGGGGGAGGGGTACAGGAGTGTATAATGTGCTCGCATTTACAGTTCCATTTCGAAAGAAGTGCACAGACCCGTTGCAATTTTTAATGACAAGAATGGCACAAAGTGCAAAATGCGGAAAAAAGTTTTTACTGGGAAGAGTTCTGGACGGCATTAGGCCTGTGATTAGTCGCCTAAGGGGGGTGGGGTGGGGGATTTTTTTCTTCTTCTTTTTTTTTTTTTGGGGGGGGGGGGTCCTGTGGGTTTGGGGGAGAGGGTGTTGTTTGTTTTTTTTTTTTTGTTTGTGTGTTTGTTGTTATTTTTGTTTGTGTGTTTCTGTTAATTTTTTTTTTTTTTTTTTGGGGGGGGGGTTGTTTGTTGGTTTGTTTGTTTGGGGGGGGGGGGGGGGGTCTGTTTCGTAGTTGTTTTAGTTTGTTGCTTTTGTTTATTAGTTGTATTGTTGTCGTTTTTTGTTTTGTTTTTGCAGGGATGGGATGGATGGGGGGGTTGTTTTTTGTGGGTTTTTTTTTTTTTTTGTGGGGGGGGGGGGGGTGCGTGTGTGTGTGTGTGTGTGTTGTTGTTGTTTTGTTTTGTTTTTTGGGAGGGGTTGTCTGTTCTAGTTGTTTTGCTTGTGGTTATTTCGTATGTTTATTTTTTGTTCGTTTGTTTGTTCGTTTGTTTGTTTTGAGGGATGTTATTTTAACTTTCCTCTCCTTTATAATTCTAATTTTGAAATGTACTTTTTTTGTTTTGTGTCTTAGCTCAAGGGAAACGGGAGGATGGACTTTTTTTTTTTTCAAAAGGCCCTAAATTCGGTTTGGGGTCAAAAAGTGTGATCGATTCAAACCGCACTGAAATATCGCCTCGACCTGTTCAGCACAGCATGAGAGAAGTCACACAAGCCAACAAGCATGACTTCTGTCTCCAGGCTTTTTCAAACAAAAAGGAGGGGAGGGGGGTAGCCTAGTGGTTAGAGCCTTGTGCTCATGACCTGACGGCCTGGGATCGAGCCACCAGAGGCGCCTGTTCCAGGGAATTTTGCCCTGGAGTAAACATCAGTACTGACTCCACTCCCCTCAAAAGTTCTTCAGGTGAGACTATAAACGGTTGCTACGTCACGCAGAACGTCTTGTGCATACATTTAAACCCCGTTCTGTCTTTGGGAAAAGTAGGCCGTTTCGTGCCATGCTGGTAGAGACAATGGCAAAATTTATTATTAAAAAATAAACAATTTTAAAAAAGATGCACACAGGTCTCGTGGTTAGACACTATCCCGAAGTTG
>CM060335.1:45709501-45727001 GCA_030674155.1 Stramonita haemastoma
TTGGTATGAATTATTTCTGGCCTTACCTCCATTAAATATTTCTTTCTCATATCATTTTCAAAGCTGACAGGAAAAAAACACTTCACTTGAAGACATTCTGGGAAAACATAAGTTAGTTTGTCTTCTAGAAATCTCATTCCAAGTTCAGATGAACAACTATTTGGTCAGCAAATTATGCATGGAAAAAGGCAAACAAAAACAATAACTTTGGCATATATAATTCTTCAGAACTTCTGAATCTGTGAATCAACTAAATAACAATGAGCGAGGGTGCATGTGGTGTGTGTGATGTGTAGTGTGCGTGTGTGTGTGTGTGTGTGTGTGTGTGTGTGTTGTGTCTGTGTGTGTGTGTGTGTGTGATTGTGTGTGTCTTGTGTCTGTGTGTCTGTCATGTATGTCCGTTGTGGGAGGGAGGGAGAGGAGGAGTGTGTGCATGTCGTTCATGCGTTTTACCTGACTGATTCTTATCAATTTGCAGCACAACAACAAAAACCTGTCATTCTAGACGATATACCCTCTTCACAACACCCATCACTTTACCTTCTTCTTAGCTCTTTACATGACCAAAACAATTGCATACATCAGAATTTTTTTAAAGCAACAACACACACACTGACATGACACAGGAACATCAGCCTTTAATCCTCTTTCAAGTAGCATCTCTACACATGAGCTCATGACAGTAATCTTAGCCATCATTCTTACTGATCCCATCCTGATTAGTTACAAAAGAAAAGAAGAAGCCATCATTCTGCGAAAGAGTATTTATTCCTGATGTTTACAGAGAATATCAGTCTGAATCTTTTCTACTGCAACACATTTCTGTCATAGCCTGGTCATTGTGCTACATACACAACAACAGACAGTAACAGAGTTGATCATCTCTTCTCTCTCTCTCTTCTCTCTCTCTCTCTCTCTCTCTCTCTCTCTCTCTCTCTCTCTCTCTCTCTTACACACACACACACACACACACACACACACACACACACACACACACACACACACACACACACACACAACACAAGCAACAAAAAAAAAATCACAACCACATTCCTCTGCCACAATCAACTACCATACTCCTAAACCCTAACAAGCTTGTACGCAAAGACATACATCCATACCTCTACCAAACAATTCTGATCAAAGACACAACAACAAAAAAACCAACTTCCATGTCCCTGTAAGGGATAGAAAAAAAAAACGAACACTTAAAATGCAACATTATCTCACACTTTTAATCTCCCATGATTAGGAACAGCAGGGAAAAACAAACGGCAGGGGAAAATGAACACACACACACACACACACACACACACACACACACACATCACACACACACACAAATGATACTGGCTGCCACAAAGAGACAGAAACAAGTGGACACAACAACAGGACTGGCACCCGCACCAAAGGCCACCAGGTGTTCAAACAACACACCACACAATGGTAGTGGCCCCACCACCACCAGACAGAAACAACCGTACCCTGAGTGATTCATGACCCAAAGACATCAATGCTGCTCTCATCTCAAACAGCATCCATCCAATCACTGACACGTTGACCTAGCCACTCCTGACACTTGACCTAGCCAATCTCCTGACATGACTAACCAAACCCTGACATTTTGACTAGCCAATCTCTGAACTTGACCTACCAATCTCTGACACATTGACCTAGCCAATCTCCTGACACTTTTAACCTAGCCAATCTCCTGACACCTTTGACCTAACCAATCTCGTGACACCTTTGTCCTAGCCAATCTCCTGACACCTTTGACCTAGCCAATCTCCTGCACTTTGACGATCCAATCTTCTGACACTTGACTAGCCAATCTCCTGACACCTTTGACCTAGCCAATCTCCTGACACTTTTAACCTAGCCAATCTCCTGACACCTTTGACCTAACCAATCTCTGACACACTTTGACCTAGCCAACTCTGACACCTTTGACCTATCCAATCTCCTGACAACCTTTGACCTATCAATCTTCTGACACCTTTGACCTAGCCAATCTCCTGACACCTTTGACCTATCAAATCTCCTGACACCTTTGCACTATCAAATCTGACACACCTTTGACCTAGCCAATCTCCTGACACCTAAGATTTGACCTAGCCAATCTCCTTCATCCCGACTTCTTCACCTATCATCCCCCTCTCCTGCTCTCACTCCTTCCTACAAATTCCCCCCCCCCACTGTTTCCTTGCCCTCCCACACTCTTGTCTGGCCAATTCATACATCTGCTGTACTGTAGCCTAGTTCATGCACCAAAAATTGTGACAAGCTTAGTGTTGGTGTATATACTCCATAAATACACAACTAAAAGGAGTATGCATGCATGGGACACGACTGATTAGGTAGCCTACCCATTTACAGCTGGGGAAACTGTACTGAAGCCAAGGTGCGCAGCGCAAACGGTCACCCATCCAATCGGTAACCACGCTCTTCTTCAATTCTTCCTTCAAGAGATAGAGCTCGATGTGAAATGAAAAACTTCCCCCACAATAAAAAGAAAAAAGGAAAATGGGTTTACTCATAACCTCTTCGCATCTTTCTCTAAACAACTGATTTCATCTGAAAACACACACACACACACACACACACACACACACACACACACACACACACACACACACACACACACAAAGCATACATTTGAATACACCCTTACATTACACAGTTAGTTCATCATCTTGAGGTTTTTTTTCTTCTTTTTTTTATGTTCCTCCGCTAAAACTCGGCCGAGGTTACAATGGAGATTTTTGTATCCGACTTTTCAGTTTTACACACAATGAAGGTAATGGCATTCCAACTTTCAGGATGATTTCTTTTTTCTTTTTTTATAATCCAAATCGTGGAAAGGAAAATGCATCAGCAGGCTGTTAGTTCACTGACACCCCTCTGACCTTCATACCAATGAGAAAAACATGGACTACTTTTGGGATTTTCTGTCTAGCTTTTCAAACCAGTTTTCTTCTTTTTATGGTCAAGGATATTTAATCCAATAACCACGGTAGTTTTTACATGGACATCCTTTTTACCTCATAAAATTTTGACATGTACATCTCTTCTCCTGCTTTCTAATATTGCAACTTAGTTTTATGTACAATACAAATGACATCAGTACACAAACCCATAATTCCACTGCTCTCTTCAAGGAGAATGATCTACCATTTTCACAGCATCATTTTCTCTTTTTATTTTCATCTCTCTTTTTTTTTTTAGTGTCTTTTGTATTGGCCTCTTTTTCTTGCTGTCTTTTTGTTTGTTTGCCTACAAGGGTGGGATTTTTACAACATAAAATCCCCCTTCAAAATCCCTCAAAACTGACACTTGGAATTTTGTCTGTGTAGTATGCATATCGTTTACTCTCTCTCTCTCTCTCTCTCTCTCTCTCTCTCTCTCTCTTACACACACAAACACACAACACACACACACACACACAACACACACACACACACACCAGAACAAACTATCTTTTATGACATCATGCTAGAACGCACAAAGTTCTCCACACAAGACTTGTGAACAAAACACACTCACACAAGACTCCTGAACAAAACACACTCACACAAGACTCCTGAACAAAACACACTCACACAAGACTCCTGAACACAACACACTCGAAACATCAGGACAGATTCCTCCATCCTTCCACAGAAACAAAGCAAGCACCAATGAAAAGTCTGTGTAATGAAGCTAGCTCAAAGACCTGGTTTCAATGAACCCATAAGGACTGTTCCCTGAATCCAACCTGGAGCACCTACTACAGTCAACCCCCATACGATTACAGCTATTAATTAAGATCTGCCAGGTACATACAGTCAACCCCCATACAATTACAGCTATTAATTAAGATCTGCCAGGAACATGGACACTGAATCACAAGAACCAGGCAGTCGCTCATCAGGAATTTTCTATGTGGGACTGTACAGATAGAGAGGACAATAAAAGATCACACTGAATAAAACATTCATGAATGCGTGGTAAGATGTGCACACGCGTGTGTGCGCGCATGCACACACATACGCACGCACGCATACGCACACACACGCACGCACCCACACACACACAACACACGTGCACACACACACACATCTGTGGGCAAATTCTCAGCCATTAGCACAAGATTCACAGTTTAAAACGCCCACTCTGGCTTCCATAGAAACAAGCATCTCACCTCACACAGCCAACACATCAAGGGGGATTAAAAAACAATAACTCCTGGATGTGCAGAAATCTACATTCAAGGGATGGGGGTTATACAGAACAACTGCTGTACACTGCACGCATGATGGGAGTGTGTCCACTATCTGCATCTCTCTTTGGAGGAAAGCTGCCAACCCCCTACCCTTCCCTTTCCTTTCCTTTCCCCTCCCCAACTCTGGATAGGCTACAAGCAAGGAAATGTGATTGTTAAGCTGTGAAAAGATTTGTCTTTCCTTTCACATTTCTTAGAAAACGTCCTGGGTGGGATTTGTAAATAACTTTAACCTCACAAAAAAATCGGGGGGGGGGGGGGGGGGGGGGGGGGAGTGGGCAGGGTGTTATTTTACAAATGTTAACTTCTTTCAACACTTTTTATCCTTACACACACCACAAGACCCAACACCTTAGCAAAAACCATCTTGCAAGGAACAGTCAAGGGCAAGAGAAGAAGAGGCCACCAAAAGAAATCATGGGTTGACAACATCAAAGACTGGACCACCCAACCCCTGCTACACCTCCTGCTAGCCATACAGGATCGTGAAGCATGGAAAAAAGATCTCTGTTGCGTCTTCTCTCATGTCCCCCCTACGTCCTTTGGGACATGGGACGAGTGAGTGAATGATAAGGGGGTGAGAGCATGATAGCCTAGTGGTTAGAGCCTTGCACTTGTGATCTGACAGCCCGAGATCAAGCCACCACAGGAGCGCCCATTTTAGGGAATTTTACCCTGGAGTTAACATCAGTACTACAGACTCCACTCCCCCAAAAGTCCATTAGTTAAAACTATAAACTGAGGTCTCGTGTGCAAAGCATGCAGAACACCTTGCACACATGTTAAAAACCTGTTCCACCTTCGAAAGAGTAGGTACTTCATGCGGGTAGAAACAGGTAACTTTTCTAAAAACACTTGTGTTTAGACACCATCCCCGATTTTGAAGTACAGCTACCTAATGGTGGGTCAAAAATAGTCGCCTTCAGTTTAACAAACAAAATGTTTGATACATTCTGCAGGCTTTTAACTGAGAGAGCAGTACAGTAGCTGATAAAAGAAAAGATGAAACAGAAAATTAGACTTGTACACCAAATGTATAAAAGTCTCCAACAAGCAATCTCAATGCAGTTTCAGTAAAAACCCAGTGATAACAGCCTTTCACTTCTGGATCCTCACTCTCACCAAAGCCCTTGGCAAATTAAAGCTGCAAAATTGGAGTTCTGTGTTAAGATTAATTAATTAACCCCACTTCATAAAACCAGCTACAGTGCAGGACTCAGCCTGAAATGCTAGCCTGCTTCCCTGAGCCACTGACAGCATCTACATTATTCCTCCCCGAGTCAGCTTTTGGCCACACTCTCTTGCTGCAACAAACAGAGCCACAAGTCCATTGAACCATGACTGACAGACAGATAGACAACAGACAGACAGACAGACAGACAGACAGAACAATGTGTCCATCTGGTCCAGGGAAAGAACTCTACTGTACACCAGGCCTAAAAAATGACATCAGTGGAAATGACATCAGTGGCTTACAGTACATATGGCTGACTGGGAAGAAAAGCACCACAGACACAGCTGATCAGAAAATTTAAGAACATAGGATTTTACCAAATCTGAAAATTTTATAAAACAGGATTTTGTTTCAGACCCCTGTTTACTGACTGTCTTAATTAAATCTGACTGATGCACACCACCCAGTACAGCCACCCCAAGGCTTCAAGAGAACACTGTTTAAAGTCCTTGATTATGATTCGTATCAATATGCCTGTCAGTATTGTAATTGCCCTTCAGGGATGATTTAAGTGTTTTTGACTTGACTTGACTTTCCTGGTGATGCAGGGGGTCTGTCAGTACAAGCAGCATCCCCACCTTTGGAAATTCTGTGCTACAAATTCCCTTTTTTCTATCCCCCCCCTCTGTTTCTGCCCTGTTGCTTTTCTTCCTGTCACCTCCTTCTTGTCTATTTTCTGCCTTCTTGGTCCATTCTCCTGCCTTTTTTTTTTCCAGAGAGACTTAAAAGAGACCACTTCTCTCCCAAGCCAAAGTCAGAGGCACTGAGCGGACTTGCTAGGGGCTGAAAGGCAGAGCTATGTGTTTTCGCTCCTATGACAAACACAGCAGCTTTGTTTTGCAAGATACAGGCTATACAAATTCCATGTTTTATTATTATTGAAAGCTGCTGTCTACGCGTTCGATGAAGAAGATGAACGATGACATAGTGCAAGTTACAGAGGCAAGTATGTTACGCTAGACTACCATCTCATATATGATATTGCTTGACTCATACAATGCAGCCTCAGCCGGAGGGTGGCTGTGAGAGCCCACTGTTGGTGTGAGTCGGTTCGGTAAGTACAGCATGACAAAGCAGAAGGGCTTTATGGGGTGGCAACATAAAGGAACACACTGAGGCAGGTCACAACATGCCAACCTCTGTCATCAGTCACACACTGTCCTTCTGCAGCAGTGATCAAGACTGAAAACATCCCTGAAGTCAGAATGCAGCTACCTTCATGGGGACGAGAGCCAAAAATTGTCACGTATGCAAAATCTCACCGTTGGTGAATCTTGGAGCTGTAGCCAAGGAACAAACAAAAAAACAAACCAAAAAAAAAAAGAAAATCTTGCTGAGAGAGGAGAGGACATCAGGGGGCGCCCCAATGAGGGCACTGCCCAGAATGAACGCCAGCATAGCGAAGTGCTCAAGTTGCTGGATCGGTTCAGTACAGCCCCAACAAAATGCAGAATCGTTGCTGGGAAATCCAGACAAATTTTATGCATGCATTGCTAGTTTCTGGTGAGAATGATGGTGTCTTTCCACCAAAATTCTTGTAACATGGGCCCCAATCTTTTTTTCACAGCAAAGATTACTGTTGTGTGTGTGTGTGTGTGTGTCGGTGTGTGTGTGTGTGTGTGTGTGTGTGTGTGTGGTGTTGTGTGTGGTGTGTGTGTGTGTTTGTGTGTGTGTGTGTGTGTGTGTGTTGTGTGTGTGTTGTGTGTGTGTGTGTGTGTTGTGTGTGTGTGTTGTGGTCACCACATTACTTTGTCCTTGTTGGCTTGGTGTTTTAGTCTTAACTTTTTCAGTTTTTGTTGCACTGATACTATTTCATAGTCAAATACACTGTTTTTAAACTTTGTTGCATTGATAACATTTAATATACTATTGATATCTAATAATAAAACATTTTCAAACCCACAATGCCACACATACGCACACTAACAAATCTTGATAAAAGTTACCAAAACGTTTGCAATGTAATCATAAATCACGAAATAAAACTTATGTGCCACAATTCTGCCTTCCCCACAAAAGCATGCTCATAATGTATCGCCACAGAAAGCACAATACACCATTCAAAATACCCATGGTACAATGCTAGACCAATATTTATTCTTTTGCATAATATCCAAACAACGCATCATGTTAAGAACTTGGCAAATTCAAGTACACATGCTGTCTAGTGAAACTGTGTGAATGGCTGTCTGTGTGTGTTGGCACATGTGCAAACCCCCACCCTCCACAGGTTTTCAAGTGTTCTAACTTAAAAAAAAAAAAAAACACAAAAAACAAAGGCAAAACAAAAAAACACACTCTCAGTCAAATTGGAACTCAGAAATCAATGAGCCATATTTACTTTCAAACATCATGACAATAATGTTAAGAAAAAATGATCATGATAATACTAAATAGTGATAAACAGTTAATCAATTAATGATATACTTATAAAGGTGGTGTGTGATGATGATGATGATGATGATGATGATGTGATGATGATGATGATGATGATAATAATAACAATGGTGTTAATTTTCAAAATAAGAATAATACTAATGACAATACTAATAATAACAATAATAAAAATAATGAAAACAACAATAATAATAATAATAATAATATAATAATATAATAATAATAATAATAATACAATGATGACAGCGATAAAATTAAAAAAATACTCTGTACTTCAAACCAAATGTACACAAAAGCTTTAAACAATCATAATAACTTTCGGTGAATTTTTTTTTTTTTAATCCAGTTTCTAATCATAAGACATCTTTTTTATCATTCCAAAATCAGTTCCTTATTACCTCTTCCTTACTTACCCCTTTCTTTTGTATGGACCTCAGTTTCATGATATGACCCAGCAATTTACTATCAAAGAATTCCAGGAATTGATGCAATGTAACAGTAGTAGAATGATTTTCTTAGCAACTTTCCAATGTGTGCTTTCATCATATGATTGGATTTCAGTGTTCCATGAACATGTTCTCTCACATTTACACACACCTCTTAAATTTACATGTACTTTTTCTTTTTAACATTCAAAAATACACCTGCATGTACACAGCATGCACACACGCACGCACGCATGCACGCACACACACACACACAAAGTCACACAGTCTGTCTCACACATTAACAATGCATAAAAACATGACAGAGCCTGCAATTCATACAAGCACCATATTCACAAATATAGGATATACAATTCCACACGTCAATCAGAAAAAAATCAATGCATCTCTAACCCCACCTCCCACCTCAAAAACCCTTTTTTCTGTCCTCTAACATTATCTTTCTCTCACCATTTTTCTTTTCCTCAGCTAGAGCACTGAGGTTCACAAATGGTGAGATTTTCCATATACGACCATGAAACTTCGGAGCTCTAGCCGAGGAATAGAAAAAAAAAAGAAAAAAAGATTAACCAATCTAAAGTATTGATGTTTAGGTTTGGGGAATTTGATTAATTCAGTGCAATCATTTACAAACTAAACATTGGTGGATGAAAAGGGAAAAGGGGATGGGGAGGGGGGTAAGGAAACTTTGTTGCAAGTCTTCAAGCCAATGAACCCTATACCTTTGTCCATTCTTCCCCTCTATGTCTCAGTCCTATGTTGCCTTTTTTCTCCTTTTCTTCTTTTTTAAAAAATTTTTTTTAATTATTATTGTACTTCACCTCTCACTTCCTTCCTTTCATCTTTTTGCTCTGTCCAGTGAACACAAGTATGCCCTGAAGTGAAATCCACGGTAGGATTATGACGATGATGGTAATGATACTCATGTACACATACACCCTTCGTACTTACAAAAGACAAACAAAACAAAAACCAGCCATCCAACCAACCATGCTGACTGTTTCAGCTTCCAATCCATGCACACACACGTTGTCATTTCCTCACTCAGGCAACGTTTACACATTTTGAATTAGACCCCAACAACAGCCAGGACTTTTCACCGGCACATTTTTCACAACAAAAAAATAAAAGTGGGGGTGGGGGTGGAAATCCACATTCTCCTTGAGACAAAGAATCAATCAACAATTCACAGTTATGCAACGCCAAGGGTTGTGTGTTTTGTGTTGTTGTTTTTTAATATCTACCAAGAAAACAAATATACATATGAACAAACAAAATTTGTTGAGTTTGACATGTAGAGTTGACAGCAGACGAGACTTAGAGGGGTGTGTAACGATGGGGAGAGGGCACAAGGCTTCATTCTCTGAGCAGCTTGCTCTTTACTGAATCATAAATTTCCCAACACACAAACTCGTATCACTCATAGTTTAGGGTCAATTTTGAGTTGAAGTTATCCGTTTCTATACTGTTTCCAGTTTGGTTTTTCTGTTCATCCGGCCGTTTTGAAAAGGTGCAGACAGGTATTCTGGACTAATTCTCATACTGTTCTGCTGCAACCCACGACAGTCACACAAGCATTCTTTGCATAGAACATCTGCTCCCCTAAGCACACCTGTGTACAGAGGACGACTACCACCATCACAGAAGAGAAGAACAGGTCATCATTGTCAGACTCCACACTGGGCACAACAGGCTGAATCACCATAAATATGTCCACAGAGCTGAACTCATTCCTTCTTCTGAATGCCTGTGGTAAAGAAAACCGACTACAGGCAAGCATATTCTTCAAAGATACATATTATACAGCAACCTGAAGAAGATGTGTAGCTGATGGACTATGAGCCTGCAATTCAAGCTGTACGGCCCACGAGAGGAGCTGGAAAGGACATGCCGTTATTTTTCACAGACACTTCTGACGGTGTAAAGCCAAAGAGAGAAGAGGAATCCTGCTGACTATGTTTCCAGATCAGAGACCAGAGTTCAGGAGACAAAATAGACTTCTTTTTTTTTAAAACTAGAGGTGTCTGGCCTACTGTATTTCCAGATGGGTTGTACTTACTGACATAGATCATTTTCTGTTGAGCATGTTATTGTTCCTATTTTAACAGCTGTTAATATCAGTGTGCAAACAGAATCCCAAGCATAATCCTCTAACTCTCCCACAGACAGCAGTGTCTCAGGGCATGACGGCATCATCACAATCCTACGAGTGAACTGCATCATCAGGGGCTACCACTCCCAGCCCAGCCCACCAATCAGCGCTGTCAGCACGCTACATACATGGCAGATAACCTGAGACATGTAGCAAGGGGTTTTCCAGTACATGGGTGTGTATGTGGTGTGTAATGAGTAATCAGTGTGTGTATAGTAATGTACACATTTTGTACAACCATTCCTGTAGTTCTCTTGCTCCACACTTGCATAGCAAGTATACATACACTTTTACATTGGCTTCAACAGATCTGATAGACAACCTCTGCTTTCGTTTTTGTTTTTTTTCTTTTAAAAACTGACCATACACTATGTACAGAAGATGCAACTGCCTCTTCTAAGCTTGACCACACCCCTCCCCCCGAAAAAACATTACTAATTTTTTTTTCAGTCTACATAAATAATTAAATATACAAATCACAATTTTCGGAAAAGAGGAAAACTTCTACCAAACACAGGTGTTTGGAAACTATAAAACAGAAAAGCAAAACCAAAAAACAAAAACAAAAAACAGCACAAAAAAAAAAATTAAAAGACAGCAAAATTTTGAAGAGAGAGAGTACTATGAAAGGGCAATACTTTGAGCACCAGGCTTCTGAACCTCTCTTCAATTCAGACACTCAACACACCCCAGCACCTCCTTCACACGGTTTTGAGAATGCAGGGTTTGTTATTCAGATTCAATCCCAGAAGTCAGAATGCCGCTATTTTAATGGAGGGCCAAAATGATGAAAGGTACAAAATTTTGCCATTGTGAACCTGGAGTTCTAACTGAGGACAGAGAAAAAAAAACAACAAAAGATTCTGTGCACATGTATTTGTGATAAACGTCGTCTATCATTAAAAATAACTGTAATACTCTCTAACAAGAAAAAAAGAAGAGAAAAGTAAAAATAATAAAGGGGAATAATAAAAGCAAACTAGAAAAACCTGTATATTCAGGTAAAGGGAAGCAACCCCGGGACGACAACATCCTCCTTTTAAAAAAAATATTCCTAAATTGACTTATGCAACAACTGAAACATTCTTTCCTTCAACAAAAAAAAAAGAAGAGTTAATTCAAAAAAAATGAAAAAAAGAAAAAAAAAGGGTGAATTCACAAGTTTCTTAGCAACAGCATTGGTAATTTATCCTAGCATTGATAATTTATCCTAGCATTGGTAATTTATCCTAGCATTGGTAATTTATCCTAGCATTGATAATTTATCCTAGCATTGATAATTTATCTTAGCACTGATAATTTATCCTAGCATTAATAATTTATCCTCCTATCTTAATCCCCTCCCAGACCCATTTTCTAAATAACACAAACAATAACAAGCTGGAATGAGTTTTCTGCTCATGCATGTTGGCTTGTGCGTGCGCATACATACATGTCCGTTTTCAATAAAGGGAGTTAAGCATTTTGAGACAAGCATCCTCACGTTAACTTTTAGGTTGAATCAATATAGAAAACAAAATTCGAGATTCACTCAAACATTTTGCCTATTTGCCTATTTAGTACATAACATCTCCTATCCGTGTTTCTCTGGAGACACTTCACTTTTCGATTATCTCTCTTAAACTTTCAATCTTGTGCAATAACAACACACCAAAGAGATGCGCTGGGCTTGACTTGATTAACGGCAGCACAGTGCATTTTCGCTCATATGACAGACAACAATAGCTGCTATCCAAGCGTTCGACACAGAAAACAATACAAACTTGCCTTTGATATCAACTTTTCCATGATTTTCAGTCTGTAACTAGTGACAGTGCGCTACAAGAGATTTTTCAGAAATACCAGATAATATACCAGACAAAACCTTCATCCTCTTTATGCTGCAAACCAAAAATGAGTGCCAGTTGATGGGGGGGGGGGGGGGTTTGTTTGTTTTTTTTAAAGTCCCATTTTCAGTCACCATAATCAGCTTTCATGACAATAATGAACACAAAGTAACGGCGCCGATAATTACTGTAAGTTGTAAGCATGCATCCACTTGTCGTAGCCCATCAGAACAGTGAGCCAATCTGAGGGCACCCCTGAACCTCCCTCTCCACACATCGCTGCAGACAACCTCCTGACTGTCTGTCACAGCCTCCCACCCACACCTGGGGGCTGATTTGGTCTGGTTGTCAGACCACCACCATCTTCACCATTTCTTTTTAAAAAAAAAAAATTCCACAAACACCTACACCAGCACTATCTATGTAACTGTTCAATAAAATACCTGGTCACTTTTCTCAGCCCACACATGCACACACATATGCATGCACGCACATACGCATGCATGCACATACGCATGCATGCACACACACACACACACACACACACACACACACACACACACACACACAACACACACACCCACACACCCACCCACCCACACACACACACACACACACACACACACACACACACACACACACACACACACACACACACACACACACACACACACCCAACGCTTTCTCTCTAAGTAACGAACACATGGAAGTATCTGGAGCCACTGAGGCGAGATGCATCGAAAGGTTGTCGCGCCGTGACATGACACACCCGTCCGTCTCAGAATATGGCAGTAAGTAAGCTGCAGTGAATAACAGGACCAACCCTCCCTCCCTCCTCCTTCCCACCCCGCCTCTAACCCAAATCCACAGGACTGGAATCGTCAGAGTCCATGTCGTCTTCCTCCTCCGAGAAGTTGGAGGGGGTGTCGATGGCCGAGCGCGAGTTCTGGTCGTAGGAGCCGGAGCTGGACTGGCGGGAGAGGGAGGCGGCCAGGATTTCTGAGTCCTGCGATTCTGAGGTGTAGGTGAGGTAGGAGGCTTGAGTGCTGGTGCCTGCCCTGCTGGTCTGACTGTACCTGCTCACACACACACACAGGCACACACATGCGCGCACGCACGCAGGCACAAACACACACATATGCACGCACACGTGCATGCACACACACGTGCACACTCGCTCGCACACACACACACACACACACACACACATGCACACACACACACGCACAGGCACACACATTGATGATACCGAGAGGAACCAGTCAATGTGACCTGTCAAAACAGAACATACATTAGGTTCAAAACAGAACATACATTAGGTTCAAAATGCAACATACACTAGGTTCTAGAAAAACATACACAAGATTCTGGAAAACAAGTAAATCCTAATCACAGGTGACAGCGATAATTCACCAGCATTAGTCAGCAGAAATCAAAGCACAGTCAAAACTCAAACTCCTACTTCATAAACCTCACACGATTTTCACTCCCTCAAAGATACAAAACACAACATGAGTAACTATTTTTAAAACACAGGACAACATCATCTCAGATTCAAAATCGCATGAACTACAAGTCCGGACAAGGGAGAGTGAATCCAAAATCAATTAGCCACTTAAAGCAAGCTTAGAAATTGATTACATCTGCCTCCATCACTTTCTTCCATTATTTTTTGTTGTTGTTCCTCAACTACTGCTCCAAGGTTCACCGATAGAGATTTTGCATCTGCAGCCATTTTTGCCACACAACGCAGGTAGCCACTTTCCAACTCTGGGGATCACCACTTTCAAATGCAAGGCTTAGAAACCCGACCAATGCAAACATGACAATCATATGACAATGGGGGGACGAGGTACGATACCCTAATGCTTAGAGCATTGTGCTTGTGATTTGACAGCCTGGGATCGAGCCATCTTGGAGGCACACATTTTAGGTGATTTTACCCTGGAGTTAACAACATCAGTACTGACTCCACTCCCCAAAAAGTCCTTTGGATGTGACTATAAATCAAGGCCCCATGTGCAAACGCACGCAGAACATCTTGTACACAGGTTAAAAACCCGTTCCGCCTTTCAGAGGAGTGGGTCATTTCATACCAATAGGAACAAATGAAAATTTTTTTTCAAATGCATGCACACAGGTAGTGTGTTTTGACATGATCCCCAAAGAAGTTGGAATACAGCTACCTTCACAGAGGGTAAAAACTGTTGGATACACAAAATCTGTCCATTGGTCAGCCTTGGAGCTCTAGCCAAGGAACACAGGAAAAAATGGAGACAGGGCCACTCACTGAGATTGTTGAGCGGTGACGGCTAAGGGGTCCACGGGTCGAATCCCTCCTGAACTCATGGACAAAGCGTTGTTTCCTGTTGCCATGTCTGAAACAGTGAAACAAACCACGTTGTCTCAGTTTTGTTGTAAAACACTCATACATACATCATACCACAGAACTGGTTGAAACAGTGAAACAGAAACTGTATCGGTTTCATCTGAAACATAATGGACATCACACCACCGTTTTAGACAGATGCTATACCCAAGTGGACAATACCAGTCGACTTCAATCCAATGGGTCAATGAAATAGTGGGTTTGAATCTCAGCGGCATCTGGTGAATGAAGGGTGGGGATTTTTACAGTTTCCCAAGTCAACTTCAAGTGCGCACCTGCCAGTGCCTCAATTCCCTTGTATATTATATATCACATGCAGAAGATCAAATATGCACATGAAAGATCGTGAGAGCATTCAGTGGATTAGTGAAACAAAAATACCTAGCATACATCCCAGAAGTGGGGGGACGGATAGCCTAGTGGTCAGAACATTGCACTGGCAATTTGAAAACCCGGGTTCAAGTCTGGTCGAGGAAATTTTTCTCCTGGAGTTAACATCAGTGCTGACTCCACTCTCCCCATAAGTCCTTCGGATGAGACTTTAAAAAGAGGCCCCGTGTGCGAAAGCAAGCAGAACATCTTGCACACACGTTAAATCCTGTTCCGTTTTTCGTAAGAGTAGGCCATCGTGTGCCGGTGGGAACAGATGACAATATTTACAAAACTGCATACACATGGGGACCGGATGAAAAAAAGCACATGGTTGCTTATTCTGTTATCCTCAATATAAAAGAATAAATATATAAATAAAATAATAAATAAAGTCAGAATGTTGCCACCTTCATGGTGGGCAAAATGGTCACGTAAGAAAAATCTCACCAGTGGTCAAACTTTGAGCCCTAGCCCCGGAACAACACAAAAATACCACACAAAAATCCTTTCCTCCAGCCCTGGCTGAAAAACCCACACTCCTTCGCTAGAACTCACAAGGTTCACCAATGGCGAGATTTTGTGTATGAAACTATTTTGCCCACCTTGAAGGTAGCTGCATTCCAACTTCAGGGATCAAGTAAATGAAAAAGGCACTGCCTGCCTGCTACATGTCACTGTTGGTGAACCTTTCTTTTATGCTTTTATATCAAGGATAATGGAATAAGTACTCTTGTGCTATTTTACATCCAGTCCCCATGTGTATGCAGTTTTGTGATGAGGCCCCGTGTGCGAACGCACGCAGAACATCTTGCGCACACATTAAATCCTGTTCCGCTTTACGTAAGAGTAGGCCATCGTGTGCCGGTGGGAACAGATGACATTTACAAAACTGCATACACACGGGGACTGGATGTAAAAAAGCATATGAATGCTTATTCCATTATCCTCAATATAAAAGAATAAAAGAAAGGTTCACAAATGGCGAGATTTTGTGCATGCAACTATTTTGCCCACCTTGAAGGTAGCTGCATTCCAACTTCAGGGATGAAGTAAATGGAAAAGGCACTACCTGCCTGCTACACAAGACAGACAGAGAGAGAGAGACAGAGAGACACTGTGCTTACCAATGACATAGGGCTCCAGCACTTTGGGCACCAGCTTGGTTGCCCGGGTGAGGTTTTCTGCACTGCACGACCCTTTCTCCAACCCCAGTGCCATGCCCATGCGCTTCAGAACCTCGATGTCGTCGTGAATTTCAAAGGTGTTGTCAAACTTGAACAGGTATTCATACCTGGAAAAAAAAAGTCACACAAACAAATCAGTAAAGATCTTCCTGGATGCCAGGGAATGTTGTTTAACCCTTTGCTTGGCACAACACCCCAAAGCGCCCGACCCTGTCCTTGGGCAAAACGCCCCAAAGCGCCCGGCGACCTGACCGTCACTTCAGAGCGATCATACATTCGAAATTCCCGTCAATCTCGCTTCAAATCACGTGAATATAGAAGCCACGAGACTGCCCGCGAGACTTCCGCATGTTTATTACAAATGGCGGCGATTGGAGTGTGTTTGTTGCAAGTTTTGGAGGAAAAAAATCGCAAATTTTTCCAAGATGGATGCTATCTTCGAACCCGACATTTACAATCGTTTTTACAGCTTCCATGCCGAAAATATGACGCTGTGAGATGTGTATCTAGGCTCAAATATCGATATAATCGATCCTAGTAGTGTGTGCACTTCTGAGTTTGTTGACTGAAGTGAGAGAGACGACTTTGACTACGGTGAAGTTCGAGACGAAAATCGATCGTCAAATCTAACACGGCCGATACGCGTTTTGAATTCTACTCTTAGATTTGGGGAAATTATCGTGGATTTCAAGTTCGGCAATGGTTCAGAACTTGATATATTTTGTTATTTGGTTGCTATTCGGGATTTTGATACGGTAGCGGCTCAAACTTAAACGTTAAGCTGATCGCGATCATCGGTAAACAAAAATGGCGATCATCGGAATGTTCGATGTGTTCGTGCACCATTTATCAAAAAAACTAAAAAACCAACAGTAGGTTGAAAATATCTTTTCTATAATTGTTTCTTAATGTTTCAGTTTTTATTTAATCAAAATCCATGCACGCATTCTAAAGTTATTGCAACGCTAACTGTAACACACACAAACCAATCAATGACTTTGTGTGTTTATGCATTATAATTCTAAAAGAAAATAAAAATAATGACAAAAATTGGGTATTAGCAATTTCTTTATTCATTTCTGCATCTTGCTGTTTTTATTTCATCAAAATCCACCTGACCATTGTAGAGTTATTGCATGTTAAATACATACACCCACTCACAAGCCATCCACCTCCATTTTCTCTGCCCGGCAGGAAGGTGATAAATGATTTTGCTGTGCCCAGCAAAGGGTTAAGTGT
>CM060335.1:45732001-45739501 GCA_030674155.1 Stramonita haemastoma
TCATTTAGCAAAAAACAACAGCAAAACACTGTGTAAGGCAAAACACACAAAAATCCACTTACAAAAAAAAAAACTTGCTCAAAAAACAAACAAATTCTTCCCCTGTGGGGAAGCAAGGGACCTGTCACTATGAATAGCATCCCCACTATGTGGAAATTTTGTGCTACGAATTTGTTTTCTATTCCTCTTTGTCTCTGCCTTGTTCCTTTTCTTTCTGCCACCTCCTTCTTGTCTATTTTCTGCCTTCTTGTTTTCTTATTCATTTTCCTGCTTTTTTTCCAGAAAGACTAAACAGCTTAACAGCAATGCAACACATTTTCGTTCATATGATGACGGTAGTTCTGTCTTGAACATTCAACAAAGAAAAAATGTACATATCAACAGCTGTCATACACCTACAAGAAGCAGCAAAGATATCATTGATCTTTCAAACACCAAGCTGAATGAAAACACACACAATCAGAAACCTCCAGCCATAGAATGATCAGTCTAAGGTACAAAACTCCATTTTGCATTTCCTCATTGCATAGATTTTATTACACAGTTATTTCCCTTAGCTTTCTACTGGTCAGAGATAGAAACAATCACCAACACTGAAGAAGAGACAATAAAGATAGACGGGGCAAATACATATTCCCTGAACTAAAACAAAACAACAGCGCCCCCCCCCCCCAAATCACAGACATGTGTGTACACGCACACATGTGTACACACACATATGTACACACAACGTGTACACTCATACATACACATGTACACACACACACACACACACACACACACACACACACACAATGTGTACACACACAAACACACTCACCCCTACACCCCCCCACACACACACCCCACACACACAAACGCACAGGTACACGTACACACACACACAAACACACTCACCCCTACACACACACCACACACCCAACACACACACACAGACACACACGTGTACACACACACCGGGATAACTGGTCCATGAAACTAATGTACTCACATGCTGGGTTGCCACAGTCTTGGGCAGTAGCTGAGGCTCGCTCTTGTAAGGAGACGCTTTGTTGGGGGTCTGTGTGAGTGGCACTGCCACATACTGTACAGCTGCTGACACATAACAAAAACATAAATATATGACACTAAATAAACTGTAGCCACCGCTGTAGTCTAGTGGTTAGGAGGTTGCACTCGTAATCTAAAGGTTGCGGGTTCGATCCCAGCTTTCGGCTATGGCGTTGTGCCCTTGGAAAAGGCACTTTAAGGCTATTTTCTCACCCCACCCAGGTGTAAAAGGGGCACCAACCTTGTGTTGGGGGTTAACCCTGCGATAGACTGGCGTCCTATCCAGAGGGGAGTCTATGACTCTCAGTCGCTTAACGCCACAGAAACCGGGATAAGCACCGGCCTGATGAGCCTTAGGCTCAGGACAGACTTTAACCAACTAAAATAAACTGTAAAAAAAAACGTAAAATGAAATCTAAACCTAAACAAAAAAGAAAGTAACAAGAAAATAGATGTAGACAGACACACATGACAGCCTGAAGTCAAAATGTGGCTACGTTAAAAGTGGGAGGAAAAGGGAAAAAGAAAAAAAACAGTTGCAAATGCAAAAATCTCGCCACTGTGAGTTTGGTAATACAGGAGTTTCAAATCTTGTAGAACTGCACGATTTTAAATCTGAATTTTACCTGAAGCTTCTGTAATGGTCAGAAAAACCAATCGCATGTACACAAAAATCTCCCATTGGTGAACCTCAGAACTCTAGCTGAGGAAAGGAACTAACGGAACTAAAATTCTAAAAAAATATTTGCATATATTTGTAGATAGACACACATGATAGCCTGAAGTCAAAATGTGGCTACATTAAAAGTGGGGGGAAAAGGGAAAGAAAAAAAAAGGTTAAAAAATGCATAAATCTCGCCAGTGGTGTGGTTTCTGTTCTCACAGGGCTATAGTCTAAACATCCTGACTGGATTGAAATTAATAGACTCTTATAGAGCTATAGGTTTTGCTTGTTAAAAGGCTATGGTAATGGTGTTCCCATGATAACCTATACAGTCGTTGGGCAGCGAGGTGTCACTTCAGAAACCTCAGTTTCTCCAAGGGCCAGCATCTTCAGGGTGGCGTCCATCTCCTCTCCTTCGCTACACTTCCCTTCCCTGATCCTAAAGAGGCGGGTACCCATTTACAACTGGGTGAACTGGGGACTGTACTGAAGCCAAGGCGAGCACCATCCACTTGGTAATCATGCTCAATGTTGCTTCACCTCAACTTGGGGAAAGTGATAGGTCTGACCCATGTTGACCAGATCCCATACATTATAAATACAACGGCTGTCCAGTATCAAACATATGACAGACGCGTTGTTTGAATAATAGTGCCACATAATGAGGTAGTATATTGTTACTGCAACAGTTACCATACATACACCTGACAGATCAATAGAGTGAGTGTGTGTGTGTGAATGGCACCGGTTGCTGTGACAAAATCTTAACAGTGGCGTGTGTGTGTGTGTGTGTTGTGTGTGTGTGTGTGTGTGTGTGTGTGTGTGTGTGTGTGTGTGTGTGTGTGTGTGTGTGTGTGTGTGTGGTGTGTGTGTGTGTTGTGTGTGTGTGTGTGGTGTGTGGTGCATGTGTGTGTGCATGGTGTGCATGGTGTGTGTGTGTGTGTGTGTGTGTGTGTGTGTGTGTGTGTGTGTGTGTGTGTGTGTGTGTGTGGTCTGTGTGTGTGTGTGTGTGTGTGTGTGTGTGTGTGTGTGTGTGTGTGTGTGTGTGTGTGTGTGTGTGTGTGTGGTTGTGTGCTGGGTCGTGTGTGTGTGTGTGTGTGTGTGTGTGTGTGTGTGTGTGTGTGGTGTGTGTGGTGCGTGGTGCGTGTGTGCGGCTGCGCGCGTGCGTGCGTGCGTGATGCATCGTGTGTCGTGTGGTGTGTGTATGCGTGCGTGCGTGTATGTGCATATGTGTGTGCACGCATGCGCGCATGTGTTGCACACGTATGTGTATGTGCATGCGTGATCATAACATACTGTACAGCAGTGTAAAAACTCCACAACAAAAAAACATGTAAATGATCTTCCAACACAGCCATTAGAATGCAACCCTTTTTTTTTTAACTGACGCCTTTAGCAACACCCAGTTGCAACAATCTGTATCACTGAAAGGAGAATCGACATAACCTCCATTCATAAGATACTGCACATCATCAGAATTCACACTCATTCACAGCAGGCGTAAACCAGACCTAAAACCTTTCCCTGGTTTCTGCACACCACTGACTGAGGAAACCAAGCAGCAGTGCAGGGCCATTCTGGTTGGAGGCCTCAAAGCAGCACGACACTGGTGACCTTTCTGACCCTGTGGATGTCACATGACAAGCCCAGGTACCGCTGGAGGGGGAGAGATCAGAATGAAGAAGGTGCTGATACAGGCATGGGATCATCACAGAAGATGTTAAAGTCTGTCCCGAGCCTAAGGCTCATCAGACCGGTGCTTATCCCAGTTTCTGTGGCATTAAGCGACTGAGAGTCACAGACTCCCCCCTGGATAGGACGCCAGTCTATCGCAGGGTTAACCCCCAACACAAGGTTGGTACCCCTTTTACACCTGGGTGGGGTGAGAAAATAGCCGTAAATGCCTTTTCCAAGGGCACAATGCCATAGCCGAAAGCTGGATCAACCCGCAACCTTTAGATTACGAGTCCAACGCCCTAACCACTAGACTACAGCGGCGGCCATCACAGATGATGAGGCCGCATTTAATACAATAATTCCAAGTCTACCTTACAGGCAGTAGGTCACTTTTTGTTGTTTTTTTTAATTTAAACCTTTTCTTTATAAAGAAACCGGTTGATTTCCTGGTAGTCATGTAATATTCTTTTAAAAAAAAATTAAATGAAACAGAAAAACTTTTCCAGACAAACTATTACAGTCTGTTTGAAATTACATTACAAGAAAAATGCAGTTCTGTGTTTCTCTTTTTAAACCACAAAAAACCCACTGTACAAAAAATGTTTATAGCCCCCCCCCCCCCCCATCACCCTATCCCTTTCTTGTTATGGGGATTGTTGGGATACTGTTGTTGTTTTTTTCCCTGTCCAGATATCAAATGTCAGCGGTTGAATCTAACTTCAAAAACATTTCCAGTCACAAGTACTAGCAAAGCCACACAACGTCGCTTACCTGTTTTTGAAGTTGAAGCCTCTTTGAATCCTTTCAAATCTCCATTTGCATCAATGATACCAACCTGCAAGAAACAATGTCAGTTTGTTACTGTTACATTACGTTACATCATAAAACAACGTTATCACTTTGTGACAACAATCCTGCTAAAACTTCAAGAAATCAAAAACACAAACCTTTTTAAAAACAGCTTCTGAATACTTTACAGATGAAAATGAGTGATGAATGAACCCACACTTATACTGTTGTTCCATGTCTAAACATCTGTTTTGAAAAGGGTTATGTAATAAAACATTTCATTCCACAGACATAATTGGGGAGGATGGATGGAAAGGGGGTGGGGACAGGGGAGGGGGAGGGGACAGGGAGGAGACTAGGGAGGGGAGGGAGAGGGGAGGCAGGATAGCCCTATGGTTAAAACATTTGATGTGATCTAATGGTAAATCTGTGTGTGTTGTGTGTGTGTGTGTGTGTGTGGTGTGTGGTGTGTGTGTGTGTGTGTGTGTGTGTGTGTGTGTGTGTGTGTCTGAGTGTGTGTGTGCGTGCGTGCAGTGCGTGACCACAGAATATTCTGCTACTGTCAAATGCTTATTGAAAAGTTACCGCCTATGGTTACACTACACAATGTTCAGATGCAATTAATTAACAAGTGCTTCATGAATATCAAAAGTGAAGTACTAAGATTTGGAATCACAACTGAAAGAACTGTGTTTACTGGATACAAGTACCTCCAATCTGCAAATATAATTTATTTAGATTCACAAAGCAGGCAACAAATCTAGCTGACACAAAGTACTTCCTATCACGACACAACTGGTAATGTCTGACAGACACGAAACACTCACTGATAGCAAATACTCATTTAAAAGTTACGGTATCATAAATTTGCTGTTGTACTAAAGTAAAACACACATAACAAGCTGTTGAGGTACTTACTGAACTTACAAAACACTTAGCAATTTTTGGAGTCAGACCATAACGAGGAAATGTTGAACCAGGGAAAAATAACAAATCAGCAAATATTTTCACACAGTCACAGTACAAGCGATCATAATCAAATCAACACAAACACTTTCCCTCAGCAAAATACTTAAAAGTAATAACACCAAAGTCTAGCAACAAACAGATCCAACTTTCTAGTCATCAGCACAGAGAGAGAGAGTGTTGATTTTTAGACTGACGACAATAGCAGCACTGGTGAACAGCCTGAAGTAAGAATGGGATAAAGGCAAGGACAGACGGAGTGTTGTGGCAGCAGCAGACCCCATGAATAGGATCAGCCAAGGAGAAAGCGCTATTCACAACACCGTGTTGACACAGCTCCACTACCAGCCAGTAATGTGGAGTTAGTTCTCTGGAGTAATGTGGAGTTCTAGGTAGACCAGTTCACTGCTGTGGTAATACTACTACTACTGCCTGACTGAAGGAAGGCTAATGTGTGTCAGGGACGGCTGTTGGAACAAGGTGACCCACTCCCGCGTTTGTCTTCACATTTTATTCCATACTGATCACATGCATAGTTATGCACTTGTGCGCACACAAACACACGCTTGCAGCCCATAAGCATGTGCACAAGCTTACCAAGTTGTATGCTGTGTGCACATTATGCACACCCATACACACACTAGAGTACAGATCCAATACATACACACACACACACACAAACTCACACATGTACGCACAAACGCACACAAACGCACACACACGCAAACACACACACACACACACAACACATACGCACACACGCACACACACACCACGCACACACGCACGCACGCACACCACACACACACAAGTTCATGACTATCATACAAACATGATATATCATATAGCCAATCCACCTAAGCAATGTGATTAATGTTTTTTTCTCATGCACCAATAACACATGATACAGAGCATAAAAAAAGAGCAGGCATGCATACGAACAAAGATTATGGTAAGCATTCTCACTCACCCACACAAACAGATGGATCCACACAAGTACAAAAGCTCTGAAGGCAATAATGTTCTATGAATTCAGGAGTGGATTCTCTGGGCAGCAAAGAGTTAATGCCAGTGAGTGACAGATCAGCCAACTCACAAGACATTCAAACTACATGAACAAGCAGACTTTACAGCTAAGGGCCAAAGAGGAATATGAACTATACAGGCTTATAAAGAATTATAACGGTGTATAAAGGCTTAACTTTACACCAAACCTGTTTTGGTCCAGTGGCCTTGAACAAGCCAAAACAGTCAGACAAACATCACATGCTAACAGTTTAACAATGAACACAAGAAGAATTATAATAATGTTACTGTATGGGGGCGGGCATATTCAAGTCTCACTCAAGGTTTAAAGGGAGCTAGTGTGGGAAGGCAGTCAGTAGGAAAATTTCAGAAGAAAAATACATCCTTATACATAAAAAAGACAGATCTATACTGTATTGTATGTACATGCATTGATTTCTTCAAAACAAAATGAGCAATAGAAATGTAACAATCTGCACTTAAGTGACAGATGAAAATACTACGTAAACATCTGGATATAACTATTGATAAACTGAGGGATTCCACCCAGAGGAAAATTACACAAAAATCCTCAAATCTCTTTCATACTTTGCACACTTTTATCATGAAATCATGTTCAACCCTTAACTTGTACACTCTTTCACAATGACAGTATCATTATCAACAGAATACTTGGACAACACAACCTTGACTCACAGAACAAGAGGGTCCACCCAAACAACTAGAGCTATGAAACACTAACCTACTGGGGTCACAGCATAAGCACTAACAGAATGGACGGAGGGGCTGGTCATTTTGACCTGGTCACACTCTATCCCGAGAGAACAGGACGGGTTGACTGATCATACACAGGCTGAACTAAAACACACGCATCACCTCACCTGAGCTCAAGTAAGCACTAAATTTTCCTACATTTCTTCTTCTTATGCAGTAATAATATTTTTTGAAAACCAAAATGAGTGGGTACACCACACACTTGCACATGCACACGCAAACCATCCATCTAATAATTATGTCAAATGTGAAATGATGCAACTACTGAACTAGTACTGCTACTGTGCTAGAGCTAATCAGACACTCACAGTCAACACAAGCATGAGTACACACACACACACACACACACACACACACACACACACACACACACACACACACAGACCCCTATCAGAAATCTCAACTCCTGCCAAGCCCTCTACCCCTCCCTCCCTCCCCAACAGGGTAGGGAGGTGGGCAGGTCAAAAGTGCACATTTCGGATGAACCCTGCCTACACACTACACCTCAGCTACACACACCACCTGTCTGACACCACACTCTGGGCTTTGTTCTG
>CM060335.1:45744501-45752001 GCA_030674155.1 Stramonita haemastoma
CTGAGGTATAAATAATAAAGCAACCCAAAATAAACTTTGATTTTAAAAAATATATTTCTCATCAGTACTGATTTTTCATCTATCACAATACACAGCTAAAAGCACCATTGTCCCTAACCCAACACTGGCAACAGTCAATCATTTCTGCTCCTCTAATAATAGTAATATTGACAAATGATGAATTAAACAGGAATATATATAAACATTGTTGTCAACAAATTGATTAATGCCAATGGTCAACAGCATACTGCATAGATTTACAAAGATTATGCACTCTTTCCAAAAAGTCAGTTCCTTTTTTTTGATGACTGAAGCAGTGAAGGATTGATTACATAATTCGCATCTGACACACAAAGTGTTATTAGTTTTACTGTCATGTTATCTCCCTTTCCCTGGCTTTAGGCCTCGTGCTCAGAAACTATACAAGAATGGTCCTCAGACAATGGCCACAATCTGCTCATGAACACTTACCAAAAAAACAGCTACTGTACTAGTCTAAGGCTCTATAAAGTCCAACAATTTAAAAAAATATTAAGTAGCATCTGCACAATCAACAACTAGCACCTCAGGTGACTGACTATCAGTGTCATGATTTAGGCAGATCATCCTTCTCAGTCAATTACAACCCCCCTTTCCTAAATCATATCCAAATTGTTGCCCTAAGCTAAAGATACTCCTTTTAGAGTCCCAACAACAGAACTAACAAAAACAAAGTAATATCAAATTCCAGCAGTCATTTCAAAATTAATCTCAACTAACTCCTATCGATATATATTATCATTTCTCTAAAGCCCCAGCTGAATATTAATTAATTGATATACAATATATCCAATAATATGGCAATATCCATGAGTCGCTGACTTAACCTTCAGCCTGCCACATCTGCCATTCTGGAACAGATTGCTATTGATTGCTTGTGTGATGTATAGGTTGAATGCAAGCGTTCTGATTTGTTTTACAAGATATAGCGCTATATAAGTTCCATGTATTATATTATTATTATTATTATTATTATTATTATTATTATTATATAAACCACTTCCCTCACGCTGCCACGAGCGCTGTTCCGGAACATCAGTCACATGACCCGACTTCATGAAGGCACTTTTAATAGGTCATGAATAGTATTCTTTAATCAAAATAGAGTGTTTTTATCTACATTGTTTATTCAGTTTTCTTCAAGAAAATACTTTAACCTGGCAACTGGGGCTTTCCTATTAGCCTAAATCCTTGGCTGACTTAAGGAAGTGTCACTGTGTTAGTGTGTGTGCACATACATACAGTGTGCATGCATACACGTATACAGCATGCATACATGGGTATTATATTTTATGCATGTGTGCATGCATCTTTGCATGGATGCAAAAGATCTTCATGAAAATGAATTTGAAGTTCTGACAACAACAAAAAATTATGCTATGGGTCATTCTCCTGAAAACTGGACAGATTTGTGACATGACAGCTAAAATTTTGAAATGCAACATTTCCCTTAATGTTGGTTGGGAATGAAAGCTTGATATCTATTCTTAGCATACATATAAAGCACAAAATGGCACAATGCTCAGAACTTGATGAATAATGAATTTTGTTACATCATTCAACACTGTCTCGTGCATTACAGAAGACACCAAAAAGACAAAAATAACCTTGTTAAGAGGATTTTTTATTGTAAATTTTTGGTAGTTTTACACACAAATCCACTATATATTGGCTTTTACTACACAACAGAAAGTTTTTTTGTATTTATGGCCCTATCTTATCAATGTTGCTGAAATGATCAAACCAAACATAAATTTTTCAGTTTTTTATTTCTTTCTATCAGACTTGTTTTATACACTAAACAGACACTGAAATGTGGTAAATATTCAACAGAATTCATCTTTTCAAAATGGTGAGTAAACATTGCTTTTGTTTTTTAACAATCAAGGCAATTTCAGTAATTAATTACATGTCTCGCGCATTACGTAGACACGTCTCGCATGTTACACAGACGCCATCATGTTGACAATACAAGAACTGAGTTGTTTGACAGCAACTTAACAAGTCAAACAAGGAAACTATAACTGTTTTACATATGTTTAAGGATTCCACTAACAATAAAACCCAGAATCACTAACAGGAGAACATCAAAACCATGAATCTCCACGAACTACTTTCTCTGTCTTGCTGCTTCATCAAATTCATGGCACAGTTACCTTCCCAGTAATTGTGAAGCTTGACACTAACTCTGGAAAGAAATATGATTACATGGAGTAGGTTTTGGCCTACACTTCCACTTCAGTTGAAAATGCAGTAAGACTGTAATGTACTGCTAGATTTGAAGCTTTTAAGTCTAGACGAAAGAAATACTGTCCCGGGCTCAAGATGTCAGAATCATTTTGTGCAGTTACAGATAGAAACTTAAGCATCACAAGCATCACAATTCACATTTTTCCAAGCTAGTACATGGATTGTAATGGAAAAAATCAATTGAGTTTGAATTCAATTCAAATGAAAGAAGTACTGCCTCTCACCCGAAATAATTTTTGTGTTAGACACATTTTTGTGTGTAACACAAAAATGGACATATCACACATTATCTCAAGCCCTTTGTTAAGTACTATGAATCTAATTAAATCCGTCACACACATTGCATAGACACCTAGCTTATGGTAGAAGGTGTAATGTGCAGGACAATGATTGTAAAGTTTTATACAAGTTTTATCATTGGAGCTAATATTTTAATTCATAAGTTGTTATAGCACATCCCAGTTGGTTTGGCTTGCACATTCAAATATTTTATCAAGATTTGTCGAAGCCTTCATCTATTAAAAATAAAGTATAAATCAGATATGTAACGAATGTGACTCAGACACATGGTAGTGGTGTCTTTGGTAACGTGCAGGGCTAAATTTGTTTGTAACAGAAAAGCGAAAGACAAGTGAACAGAAACAGGAGCTTCAGACACCAGTTGGTTTCATAAACTACATTATTTCACTTACGAGAAGCAATGGAAAGCTGCACTTACAACAACTTTTATTTTTATTTTTTCCGTATCACGCCACATTTCAAGACGCCAAACACATGGCGTCGTTAGTAACGATCGAGAGAACAGGTCAATGATGTCACTAAATGAACACTAAGTATTTACGACAGTAGAAGCTGTATGCAAAAATAAGAAGTCCAGCGTACAAAACCTTCAAATCATGACCTTAATTTCATTATCTGGAGTACATTTCTGTTTTTGAGCCAAGCCGATGATTCCACGCCTTTTGACAAACGTCCCATGTTGCTAGAATCGATCGATCTAACAGCTGCTAAAGCCTGTGACAATCTGAAATCATCACGAAGAAATGATGAATAAACATCTCTTGAATCTGTAGTAACAATCTTTTTATGCATAGTATTCAGAAAGAATAAACAATCTTTCCTCCAAGACCTCAACAGGGGCTGTTGCTTGATGGCGTATCGCGAGTTACACGAAGAAAGTGAACGAGACACCACAGGTTTAGAGTGCATGTGTACCTCAGCACACACTCTCTCACAGCAGACAACGAATCAGAAAGCTTCCCCAGTGCAAACGTACTGAGATTCATACGCGAAGGTCGGTAAGAGTTCGCTGTGACTGATAAAATAGTCCCTTTGTTTGTTCGAACGTTACAGCTTTTGAAAGACACCACATGTGAAAATCGTAATAGGTAGCTCATTTCTCAGGATAGCATTATCCTTTCTTCATCCAACTTGGTGAATAATAGCACAAAAAGCATTACTCTTGACACAACACTTTGGGGTAAAGGTCATGTTCTCTATTTTTAGACAATGGAGCTTTATCGATCGAACGTGGCAAAGACGCCGAGTGTAATGCGCAAGACGGTGATTTTCTTCCTGGTATTTCTTTATGATGCAATCATGTTATATACTTTAACTTACCCAGAAACAAAGTTCTTCATCATACCTTTGCTTTGATAACAAATTTGATTCTTTACACTGAAAATCTAGGGAAATATCAACGATTGATATGTCTGCTCAAAACCATGTCACAAACTGGGTACAGGAAATCCTGTAAATTTTGCACATAAATGGCTTGAGGCAAGTAAAATAATGCACACACACAAATGATTTCATTTCCTTCATTTCTTCAAACATAGTCCACACAAAAGATGTAAAACATTTTAAGATTTTTGTGTTGGAAGATATTTTATTTGGCTCTAAAAATAGTGACCCCCATCTGGCCAGTTTTCAGGAGAATGACCCCTATACAGTATACTATAGCGCATGGCCACCGCTGTAGTCAAGTGGTTAGGGTGTTGGACTCGTAATCTAAAGGTTGCAGGTTCGATCCCAGCTTTCAGCTATGGCGTTGCGCCCTTTGAAAAGGCACTTAACGGCTATTTTCTCACCCCACCCAGGTGTAAAAGGGGTACCAACCTTGTGTTGGGGGTTAACCCTGCGATAGACTGGCGTCCTATCCAGGGGGAGTCTATGACTCTCAGTCGCTTAACACCACAGAAACCGGGATAAGCACCGGCCTGATGAGCCTTAGGCTCGGGACAGACTTTAACTTAAATAGCGCATGACTTGAATTCAACCTAGTCTCTCCTACAATGGCTACATGAAAACGAATTTGAAGAACAACAAAAAATTATGCTACTGCACGTGACTTGAATTCACCCTTTCTACTACAAAATAACATGATGCACACATTTTTGTGTGTGTTAATGACTAAAATTGCAGTTGGCATAACCTTCATCCTATGATTAAAATCAGTAAGTCAACAGTCACTGAGTCAAGCCAACGGACCAGTAACTATTTCCTACACAAAGCTACATCACTCCCTTACCACAAGTATAAAAATACTAACATTAGTAACAAGATAACACTAAAGACATTAAAGTAACAAAAACCCTCAATATACTGTGTTTACAGAAGACCTGGCTGGGTTCAATTTTTCAAATCATGAACTGATGGGAGTTGATTCAATTATTCTTTAAAAACTTTAATTCTCTATATATAGTAAAGTTTGTTTAGAAAATATATTTAAACCTAATAGTAATACTGTGTAAGAATAATACAGACATTAACAGAATAAAATCACACAGCATGGCACAGTGACAGTCTTTGGTGCATTGTATTTAATTTGTATTTGTATAAATTTGTACCACTTTATGTCACAGCAGATTTCTCTGCGTGAAATTCGGGCTGCTCTCCCCAGGAAGAGCGCATCGCCACTAGTACAGCATCTACCCTTTTTCTTTTTCCTGCATGCAATTGTATGTTTCCCTATCAAAGTGGCTTTTTTCTACAGAATTTTGCCAGGGTCAACCCCCTTGTTGCCGTGGGTTCTTTTACATGCGCTAATAGTGATGTGTAACACACATCCTCGGTTTATCGTCTCATCCGAAAGACTAACACCCAGACCACCACTCAGGGTCTAATGGATGGGGACAAATTTTGGGCCCAAACGGGGTACGAACCACCGCACACTCCGACCCGGACTTTTTGCTTTCTAGGCAAGGCGTGTTACCACCTTGACCACCCATCCACATTGATGAGTTCTCACTTCTGGAATGAATTAGCTTAAGGCCATCCCCATGGTTGTTTTTGTAGTTTGCTGGGTCATTATTGACATTTTCATCATTTGAATCCTCAAGTCAGATGGAGTGTTAAATGTCTACAGGTTGCCCACAGCATAGGAATCCCTGGAAATCCCATGTACAAAACATCTCAATGGTGTGGAATCAGGCACAGTCTATTGCACAGATCTACAAGTTTAGTAGTATTTGGCAGGTATTGTCTATATTTTGGTTTGAGCATCGAATTCATGATCTGCAGGTCACTAAGAGTGGAGATGTTCAAATCTTCCCTGTTTGTAGGGATTTTCCTCCTGCAGTTAACACTGATACTGACTTTTATCTCCTGAAAGTACTCTGGATTAGACTTATGAATTAAAGTACATTATAAAATATATTGTGAATACATTGTCAATGTATACTTATACACACGTGCATGACATACTGTGCACACGTTAAATAAGTTACTTTTAGTTTCACAGAAGCTGAGAAGGGCAGGCCACCAATAAATAGTGCCATGGTTGACACAAGTGTACCCAGCATGTACTCTTTCTCAGTTTCCAGAGAGATGGGCTCCACCATTACCAGGTTCAACTCCAAATATTCTGTCCCAACAACTGAACAAGTCCTCAAAAAATTTGTTTCCAGAAGTCATGTCAAGCTATTTTCACATTAACTTAAAAGACTTGGCAAAATATTGAATACAGCTAACCCAACTTACATAACATTATTTCTTATCCATGAGGTACGTCACAATGGTCCAAAGAGACAAAAGAAAACAAAAGTAGTCAAGGCAACTTGAATGTAATAACTGATGGTGAGTGGACCACGATGCCAGCTGCCAGAGCCAACAGGTGAACAAGAACCAATCTAAACTGTCCAAGTTGCGATCAAACGACGATTAAGCCCTGTATAGCGTGCTCTTATCACAATCAAAAATTTTCTCACAGATTTTTGGGGAAACACATGGGAGCTTAGCAGCTTGTAAGGCTAATTCTTTCTGATTCTCAAGTTTGTCAAGTCAGCAACAACTTCAAATGCATCAGACTCGGCCGCTTGCCTTTTAACATCAATTAAACCAGAACACATCTACCTGTATAAGTAAAATCAAAAATGCATCATCAACACATGAATATTGAAGGCAAATTATTATGTTACAATAGTATCCAATGAATATCGATGCATATCAGAATAATTATAATGATCGATGCACATAAGCGGTGTATACAAATTTTAAGTTCCTATGAATCAAGTCACCTAGAGCAAAGGATCACAACTTACCTTCGTCCACCCAAAGACTTGCAAGGGTCGTATTAGAGTTGGCCATAGTACTCAGATATGATGTTCAAGTACTAAACAAATGTTGTCTTTGCAAGATCTGCCAAAAGGTGTAGCCGATTGCGGTGTAAATGCTGTTCGTTTCCTCTTCACGATTGTGTTTAAAATTCCAGCACCAAAATGGCGTCCGATCACCGCAAGTGCTCGACTTTCAGAGTAAATGGGGCATGATCAGATCTGAAAATCGTAGTCTGTGCGTCACTCCCCGATCAAACCAAAAAAATTCCTACACCACATTTTCTTTCCAGATTGAGAAACAAAAGTAAAAGATTACAGAGAAAAGTAAACTTCAAGCCGATCTCTCGTCTCCAACATACGAAGCTTGGCGGCGTCAGCCATCTGCTTCCTTCGATTGGTTGATGACGGCACGTGGGATTGCCAGTGCGCTTGCGTGCAGCTTATGCTGAAGGGTCAGAGGGCAAGTGTGGGAAAACAAAGCACGGAAAGTTAGACGAAGTTCTAGCAAGGAAACCGCCCGCAACATGGTCTTGACTTCCAAGAGGCGGCAGAAATGCCGGCATGCGTTGGGAGATTCCCACCTGTACCCGTATCCCCCTTTACGCACACCCGTTTTTTCCCCTTTTGAGTTTTTCTGCTCTCCACCACGACTCTA
>CM060335.1:45757001-45784501 GCA_030674155.1 Stramonita haemastoma
CATCTATATGGATGTCACTTTCTGCAGCATAGCTATGGGCAAGGTGATCTGCAGCCTGTTTCCCTGACGGGAGTTTGTCATTATCTTCCAAGGTTATCTTGGGTCCTCGGGTGTCCTCACCCTTGGCTGTTTTATCAGTTTCCACAGCTTGGCTCCATCTTTCTCAAAGTTGAGAGATGCAGTTTTCTCTGTCCAGCTTGCATGGACAGCTTGGAGTTTTGCTTTCAGGTATTTGGTTTTTGCCTCTTGAAAGTTGTTGTGGCTATCTTGGCTGGAATTCCATTCTGCCTCCAATCTGTCTCCTCAAGCTACTCATGGTGCTTTTGTAGAGTTTGGGTCCAGTAAGGCTTGTAGTATTTTTATGCACCACGTGGTATTGCTTCTTTGGCAGTAGTAAAAATGTGCTGGTTGAATTCTTTGATGACTTTGTTTAGGTCTCTGTCCTCCACACGAATGTTTTGTACTAGCATGTTGGATCTATGCCAGAAGAGGCTCCAGTTTGCCTTTTTGTAGTTCCATCTGGGGTGGACTGGCTCTGCTTTCACAGTCTCTCTCTCAATGGTAAGGAAGACTGGTCTGTGATCACTACCACCTAGCTGCTCTCCAACTTTCCCTTGTTGTGCTTCCATACAGGTTCTCCGTGCAAAAGGCAAGGTCTGGAGTGGTGGTAGTGTGCCATCTTCTGGAGTAAAAGGTTGGTGTGTTGTGGGGCTATTAATCAAGAGAAGTGATTTTCATACCGCCAGTTTTTAATCTCCTCTCCTCGATTGTCCATAATTTTGGTCATAACCCCAGCTCTGGGAGTGGCTATTAAAGTCTCCCAGTACTATATAGCGGGATTCCTCTGTTGGAATCGTTTCCAGTGAGAGTGGTTTGTTACTGGGGTTGTACTAATTCAGGATCATTAGTTCACTATCTTCTGGTACTCGGCTCCTTCCATGTACACGGTAGTCTCACATGGGCTGATGTTGTTTCTAACAAGTGTCATAATGCCTCCCCTTGTTCTGTCTTCTCAGGTTTTGTTTGAAGAGGGAGTAGCCACGGATCTTGAAGGGCTTACTCTTTTTATGCTTTCTTGTATGCATCACACGCTCACATTCTTGCCTTGCAGTGTTTTTTCTAGTTCAGTCTTTTTATTAAAGACTCCCTCTGCATTCCACCGCATAATGATGAGGGGTTGCCGTCTTCTGTTATGTTGGCCAGTCGTTCTCCTCCCTATCCCCTGACTCCACAGGACAGGCTAGAGGGTCCTCCAGAAGCTGAGGGTAGGCCCCGTTGAGGCTCGGGGCCCAGCACTGCACCTGCCTGGAGGGTCTTCACAGGGCGAGCACCATTACTTTTACTTCTATCTGACGGTGTCTTCATGCGGTTCTTTGCATGGTATCGTGATTAGTTAGAGGGCATCTATGGCCGATACCGCTGACTTCAGCCCTCTAGGTTTCTGTCAGGGTTACCCCACCCTTATCTCCTGTTACCCTGGGAGCCCAGGGGGCAGAGCTTTTACCGCGGCTCTTCATCGCGTGATGTTCCCGTCATAGGTCATATGGGATATTTCATGGAGACAACAGAGCCTGTTGTCCTGCCCCGTCCTGATAGAAACATCGCCAGTTGGTCCGGGGCTGCTTTCACAACTAACCCACCCGATGAGACTTTAAACCGAGGCCCCGTGTGCGAACGCACGCAGAACATCTTGCACACACGTTAAATCCTGTTCCGCTTTTCGTAAGAGTAGGCCATCGTGTGCCGGTGGGAACAGATGACATTTACAAAACTGCATACACATGGGGACTGGATGTAAAAAAAGCACAAGAGTGTTTATTCCATTATCCTCGATATAAAAGAATAAATCAAATCAAATCAAATCACTATCCCCCACCCGGGACCGCCTTGTTGAGGATGGTCCACTCGCCAGGTCTCGCTTCTATTTTACTGTATTTAATGTACTTAACCATAATCCGTGTGCCTATCTTGATATTAATGTTCGTGTCAGTTGGGGAGTATGTCTTTATTCAATACATAATTGTCTGTTTTCTTAATTTAATTGATTACAATCAATGTATCTGTTTTGACATTAATGTTCAGATCAGTTGGAGATTATGTGATGTTGTATACACATATATATCCTTTTTTTCATCATAGGTTGAACTGTTGCGGTCGTTTTTGTAGTTGTTTTTTTTTAGGGGGGGGGGGGGGGAGTTGTGTGTTGTTGTTGGGGGTTTTTTTTTGGGGGGGGTTGTTGTTGTTGTTTTTTGGGGGGTGGTAGTGGTTGTGGTTATTTTTATGTTTTGCTTGTTTTGTTGATAGTCCCTAATCAGGACAAGGGCAAAAAAAAAGTATGTGAATGCTTACTCCATTACCCTGGGAAAATACCCCTCTCTCTCTCTCTCTCTCTCTCTCTCTCTCTCTCTCTCTCTCTCTCTCTCTCTCTCTCTCTCTCTCTGTGTGTGTGTGTGTGTGTGTGTGTGTGTGTGTGTGTGTGTGTGTGTGTGTGTGTGTGTGTGTGTGTGCATTTTCTTTTTTTAAATCTGGGACATATGTTAATGTAATTTGCTATTTGTAGTAGGGCCTACTTTCCCATAACGAGGATATTGGTTAAGGTTTTTCCTCTTTTTACCAAAATATTATGATATATATGACTAATTATGTTGATAAATGGTAGTGGGATGATGTTTTCAGTTGCTTACTTGTTATGTTTTCTGTAGGCCTACAACTTACTTATTATCGGTTTTTCTGGTTTTGTTTTGATTTTTGGTTTTTATCATAATGACCATTTGATTGTTTATTTCTTATTTTAGTTCTCTGTGTTTGCGCTTTTGTTATTTTATTATTTTCTTCTGTCCTTGCTTCTTATCTTCTGTTTGTTACCGTTCTTCTTGTCTTGTTTCGCTATTTGGTTTATCATTGTTGTTGTTAGAGGTGTTTTTTTTTAATATTGATGTAATCCCCGATAAGGGCGGGGACTGGATGTAAAAAAGCACATGAGTGCTTATTCATTATTCTCTTCTCTCTCTCTCTCTCTCTCTCTCTCTCTCTCTCTCTCTCTCTCTCTCTGTGGGTCATGCCAATATGTCCCTGTAGGCTACCATTGTGTCCCCCCAAAAAATGTCTCAATGCGTCCTCATTAAGCAATCCCATTTGGGTCCCCTGCTATTGCGTCCCAACAAAATTACGTGTGGATGGGTCCCAAGAAAATTGCATCTTCGATGCGTCCTATAAAGGAATTCCATTACGTCCCGGTGCCATTAGGTCCCAACACAATTGTTACTTGAGCAATGCTTGAACGCTGCGGTGGGCAGTGTTGTGTGTGTGTGTGTGTGTGTGTGTGTGTGTGTGTGTGTGTGTGTGTGTGTGTGTGTGTGTGTGTGTGTGTGTGTGTGTCCGTGTGTGTGTGTGTGTGTGTGTGTGTGTGTGTGTGTGTGTGTGTGTGTGTGTGTGTGTGTGATGTGTGGGGGGGGGGGGATGGGGAGGTGAGTGGGCAGAGTGAGGTGTGGGCTGCGAAGAGAGGATGGGGCAGGGGAAGTGAGGGGGGGGGGGGGTCATAACTTGTGACAAAAGTGCAGCACATGCCTATTTTTGTGTAGTTCCTGCATGATTTGTCACAACTTCTTTGTGACTGCAGTCATTTAGGACTGTGTGTGCCTGGACAGTGAACATTGGGAAAGCCATTTCTCAGAACTCAGAAGACACTCGGTCTTTGAGACTTTGCAAGTGGTTTGGGTATTACTTGAGGATGGTGCAGGGATTTTTACTTGAATGTTTGGATGTTAAAAAAAAACCCTGTTAATTTTTAATTTTTAACCTACCTACACCAAAACTGGTGTGTACATGCAGGGGGCTACCTGATGAAGCTAGACATGCTGATTTCGAATTATGTAGGCCTACTTCTCAACAGCCTAACTGACCACTAGACACCACTACTGACCAATAGTGACCACGACTGAAATCAGCTGGAAACGACTTCTTCGGACTTGGGGAGGTCAGAAATGACATTTATAATGTAAATTGACCACAATGACCACTAATGACCACAAGTGGCCACTAATGAAATCAGCTGGAATTTACTTCTCCGGATCTGGGGAGGTCAGAAATCATTATAAATGCCATTTCTGACCTCTCCATATCCGAAAATGTCGTTGCCAGCTGATTTCAGTAGAGGTCACTGGTGGTTATAAATGTCATTTCTGATCTCCTCAGATCTGAAAAAGTTGTTTCCAGCTGATCTCAGTAGTGGTCACTAGTGGTCAGTTAGGCTGCTGAGGAGTACATATTCAAAATCAGCATGTCCAGCTGCTTGTACACACCAACTTTGATGAAGCTAACTTAAACAAATGAAAAAAATAACGGTTTTTAACGGCTATTTCTCATCTTCGGCTGTTGAAAGATATATTGTTCTGTATTGTTATGTAGGCTACCCTGGAAGACTAAGTACGAATTGAATCAAATCTGATGTGACAGACTGATCTATTGAGTTGAGATGTTTACTTTAGCTAAAAGCTTGTCATGATAACTGGCCAATACCTATAGGATGTCTGCTTCATTCATGTAAGTTTGATATCAGATATGTTTGGAGTGTTTTAAAGGGGTGAAATAAATTTATCATCATGCAAATTGAAAACATATTATCGCTTTTTCTTCTTGTGTCATCTAGAACATATCGATACATTTTGTCAATGTCCATCCACATGTTTGTCTTTTTTTTTTTTTTTTTTTTTTTTTTTTTTTTTTTGCTGCCTCATCTTCTGTGACTTTCCTGTCCCTGCTGTTCTTACGCCGCTCATTTCAATCTCCCCGCCACAGCCATACCCAGGTTCATGTCTCATCCTCAGGGGCGGAAGTCAACAGGGAACTCATCAATATTAGGCCCTCGCCAGAGGGACCCTGCACTTCTGCTGGGTCACTTTGATGGTGTTCGGTGGTGCCTGTTCTGATCTAACATGCGCAGGACACCACCTACTAAGCCCCCTACTAACGACAGTATTAGCTCAGTCGCGGAGCCAGACTGAGTGAGAGGCCACCCGAGGTGGCGACACCAAAAACGTCCCTCCAACGACCGCCCCCCTCGAACATCCAATCCCAAAGGCTTTGACACGAACTCACCACGGGCACAGAAGCGTATGGGGAAACCGAATCTGAGGTCACCATGAGACCAGAGCAACCGGGGCCATGGAATCAGAGGCAATTTTTTCATTGCATGATGATCCATGAGAATGAAGATGGATATAATAATGCTGCTATGGAAATGCATGTGCTTTGAGAACCACTTGACAGGGCTGTACTCTACTCTTACTATTATAATATATCCCAGCATCAACCGGGTCTGAGAGATATACATAGGCTACACTTGCAGCGTTGGTCAGGTAATTTGAGCAATACTCTCAAATTCGCATCCATAATGTCCACTTGTTTGTCTGACATCACCAGTACACATCTTTATATTTTCTTTTTATTTGTGAAATACTGCTATGTACCAACCAACACGTTTTGTAATAAAAGTGCTTTTTGTAATTTTTTTTTTTACAAATCGTGTTCCGCTTACAATTTTTTTTATATATTCAAAATCGCGTCAAACACGATTTGCAATAAATATGTGATTCACATAAAATTATTGTCACATAGGTTATTTTAAGTGACTTTCTATGACTTGCAGAGCTACAAATGTCACTTTTCTCGTCTTCACCTTTACTCGCCACTTTGACCAACCTTGAAAATGACTGGAAATATAGGCAGAGCGTTTTGTAGTAATTTTATGACAAATTGTCTTCAGCTTACAAATTTTTTATTACAAATCACATGGAACAGGTTTTGCATTGTTATAAAAATGGTGTAACCCGAACTCTCTATCTCTGTCTATCGCTTAATCTGGCAATCGTGGGGGCACCCTTGAAGACTTGGCAACCAGTTCCCTTCATTCCACTCTCTGTAACCCCAACACAATTTGTAATAGGGGGAGACCGGGGCAGGTCGGGCCATGGGGCAGGTCGGGTCACCTTAAAAATAACCGCCTAAACCGTAATTTTCCGCCGTTTTCTTTCCATTCCTCGTTTTTGATCGACTAGATCTACTGCAGACATCAATTTGTAAGCCTGTGGTACTGGTGCTTCCAAGTCATCTGGCAAAACCTCCCTGGTTTTTCACCGTGAGTAACTTTTTATGCCACTTTCCTGACTGAATAACTGCTCAAGGAATTTTCTGTTCAACGTTCTATTTGATGTAATCTATTCTTAGATCACTTGGCAGAATGTTTATGCTGGATTCCGCAGCTCAATTTGATTGGTATGTGTAAAAAAGTTAAAAGTTTGGAATCATACAGTATGGGGCAGGTTGGGCCGGGTAGGTTGGGCCACTGTCCCAACCTGCCCCGGGGTCACCCAAAGCTGCCCCATAGTGGATAATTGATACTTTACAGTCTTGTTTTCTTAATTTTGATGTGTTCTTATGCTCTGTTCTCTCTTTTTTCATGAACAGATGGTGATGACTTACAAGAAGACGACAACACAAAGACAGGTCTCCACAAGTGTCTGCCCAGATGCTGTAGATGCTGTTCTGAAATGGCGGTCATTGCATAATGCTTCTTAACCTTTTCATATTCCAAAAGAGACTCTGAGACATGCAGTTGAAAAATCAAATGAAGGCAAAGAATTCCAGAGTTTTACAGATACCTGCAAGACTAGACAAGTGTTCGGTGAAGCTGAGAAAATGGAACTGACAGAATATGTACTGAAAGCTTTATGGATCGGTTTCCCCCTAGATTTCAAGACTGTAATGAGTCTATAGCATCAACTTGCAGACAGAAACAAAATCAGGTGGACACCTAACTGGGCTGTCAATGGAATGGCAGGTGAGGACTGGCTTTCTTAAATGTCAAGCGCACGTAAAAGAACCCACGGCAACAAGGGGGCTGTCCCTGGCAAAATTCTGTAGAAAAAAGCCACTCTGATAGGGAAACAAACACACTTGCATGCAGGAAAAAGAAAAAAAATGGGTAGGCGCTGCACATGTGGCGACGCGCTCTCCCCGGGGAGAGCAGCCCGAATTTCACGCAGAGAAACCTGCTGTGGCAAAATTCTGTAGAAAAAAGCCACTCTGATAGGGAAACAAACACACTTGCATGCAGGAAAAAGAAAAAAAAAATGGGTAGGCGCTGCACATGTGGCGACGCGCTCTCCCCGGGAGAGCAGCCCGAATTTCACGCAGAGAAATCTGCTGTGACATAAAGTGGTACAAAATACAAAATACAAAAAGTGTGTATAAGGAAGCCTACACCTGAAGCTACCAGCCATGTAAGGACAACAACCTTCAACAGGACAAATGTTGAGTTTTCTTTGGCAATTTGCAAGGTCTGCATTCAGTTACTCATCTCCACCTGAGCTAATATGCAACCTTGATGAAACAGGGCTGACCACGTCACAGAAGCCACAGAAAGTTGTTGCAGAAGTAGGCACAAAGCAAGCTGCACAAGTCTTGTCACATGAACCTGGCCAGACTGACACCATGTCTGGCTTCATCAAGCAGTAGGCAATGCACTGCCACCTGTCCTAATCTAACCACGAAGAAATTTCAAATCCCACATGCTGCACAATGCCCATCAGGAGCGAAAGGTCTTCCCAACCAAAGTGGACGGATGACAGAAGATCTATGTCAGGAATGTCTTCAGTATTTTGTGCCACACAGCAAAGTCTATGTCCCATTCGTTGTTTTTTTTTTTAAAATTAAGTTTGCAGAGGTGGTGACAGGTGCTTTCATTGTTTTATATTAAAAAATCATAATTTTTTTCTTATTTTTGATGAAAATATTACTGTGTCCCAACCTGCCCCAGCACCGGGGCAGGTTGGGACACTTTGGATTGTCTCTTTAACCATTAATTACAAATAAACACTCACTGATTTTAATTATTTTTTGCTTTTCTGTTATTTCTGAATATATAAAGATTTGTTTTAAATCATTTTATGTATCATTTGTGTACTCATATTCAAATGAGAGCGAAAATGGCAAAAAGTGTCCCAACCTGCCCCGGTCTCCCCTACATTTATAAATTACAAAACGCGCTTTTATTACAAAATGTGTCGCTACACTGCTACAGTAACATCTCAGAAATTAAATTCACTAGTATTGGGACCTATTGTATTGGGACCTAATGGTATTGAGATGCCATGCAATGCCTAGTGGTCAGAACATTGTGCTCGCAATTTGACAACCCCGGTTCGATTCCCGGTCAAGGGGATTTTTCCTCTGGAGCTAAAATCAGTGCTGACTCCACTCCCCCCAAAAGTCTTTCGGATGAGACTATAAACCGAGGCCCCGTGTGCAAACGCACGCAGAACATCTTGCGCATACGTTAAATCTTGTTCCACTTTTCGTAAGAGTAGGCCATCGTGTGCCGGTGGGAACATATGACATTTACAAAACTGCATACACACGGGGACTGGATGTAAAAAAGCATCTGATTGCTTATTCCATCATCCTCGATATAAAAGAATGAATAAATGAATGAATTAATTAATAAAACTTCTTTTAAACTCAGTAAATCAGCGACAATAATAAACATGAAAATTTATAGGCATATTCAGAGAGAGAGAGAAGCCTAGATTCGTTGATTAGATTCTGGTTTTCTCAGTCAACATATCAATCGTTAGAGCTGCCGAAGATTTCTTTCTTTCTCTGTTTGTCAGTCTGTCTTTCAGTCAGCTGGTCGTTGCAATAAAAGTCTTTCTAAATAAAGACCAGCATCGTGGCTTGCTGTTTTTAAACGACTTCGTCACCGCGAGCATCTATTTTTAGTTCTTTTGTGCAGACAATTTAGCTATCCCATAATATTACATGAACTATACAGGATGTGACCTTTTTGCAAATATTATTTATACGCTATACACAAAAACCTTAAAAGATTGCTATGCAAACAAAATATTCAAATAAAACACTATCCACTCATCTTTTATATAAATACAGTACTGTAAAAATATCGCATTAGATCATGATAATATCATTTACTAAGAACTATATTTTGTCGGATGCATACTGATCAACTGCAGTAAGTCCCATGAAACGACTAGCAGAAATGAATGTTATTCTGAGTCTCGTTGGTGCTAAATAATTCAGCATTGTGAAACAATGGGAAGGACATTATAAACAGTGCCATCATTGTTGAAACTGCAGGTTGTGAACATCAGAAAATTGACTGTTTGAGACTCAGATTTGTGCCCAGTTTGAAGTACAGACCTTGAATATTTTGTTCATTTCGAGAAGAAAGAGGAGACGAAGATGTCTGGGCTTGGAGCGCGCAGTCAGGTCCGAAAGGACACCAAAATGCGTATCAGGGCCTTTCCAGTAAGTTTCCAGTGCTTTTACTGTCAGTATGTGATGTGTAATAAAGTGTAATTTCCATATAGAGAATAAGAAGTATAACAGTTCTTGATTATATTCTCAGTGATGACATCACATTCACGTACTAACATCTGATTGTGTTGATCCTACATTACACATAATCATTTCATTCCATTCCATATTCAGTAAGCACAACATTACAGTGCTATGTGAATTACAGTCTTTTGGTTATGACATGTTTTTACGATATATTTTTGTAAAAAATCACCCCGAAAAAGCCCCATCTGAGCATCTTTCCAGGCATGTTTTGATTAAAAATATTGCCTAGTGCTCAAAATACAAGTAAGGAAGAGTTCAAGTGAATGAGCCTTCTTAACCAGTAATATTGTAATTTTGCAATTTATGTCAGAAGCTCAAGTTAAAGGTTTTCAAACTTAACCAATATGAAATCTGAAAGTACAGTGTACACACAACAAAACTCGAAAGGCATTGCACCCATTCTTGCCAGCTGCTAGTTGTATCATACTGCATAACTAGGCCTATTCATTGTAGTTTTACTACTTCTACTACACCAAGAACAGTCATAAGCTGTCTAGAAGTAGAACCTAGGAATAAAACCCAAAATAAATCTCCTGGTGTGTATCACTGTGTGTATCACTGTGTGTGTGTGTGTGTGTGTGTGTGTGTCACTGTGTCTGTGTGTGTGTCACTGTGTGTGTCTCACTGTGTGTGTAGTGTGTGTGTGTGTGTGTGTGTCACTCTGTGTCAGTGTGTGTGTGTGTGTGTGTGTGACTCTGTATGTGTGTGCTTGTGTGTGTCACTGTCTGTGTTTGACTGTGTGTGACTGAATGTGTGTGTGTGTATGTGTGTGATTTTAAACTGAGACAGCTGTAATTCTCTCTGTCTCTCTGTCATTTCTCTCTATGTCTCTCTCTGTCTCTGTCTCTGTCTTTCTCTCTCATTATGGATATGTATCAAGTTATCAACGCATATTTGTGAATTCATACAATTTTAAACAATGTACACACACACACACACACACACAACTATACACACACACTACACACACACACACACACATCACACACACGCACTACACACACACACACACACACACACACACACACACACACACACACACACACACACACACACACACACAGAGTCACACTACACACTAAACACACACACACACTACACTACACTACACTTCTCTCTCTCTCTCTCTCTCTCTCTCTCTCTCTTTCTCTCTCTCTGACAGACACCAAACATGCATAAAAATTTGAAATAACACACAAACATGATAAACAGTTTTGCCTTTGTTTTTCTCCCTTTAGTTGTAAAAAATACTAGTAGCTTAAATGGCTGGTGGAGTCATTTGCTAGTGAAAATGGTCATTGAGTCCCACACGATTAATTGGTTTGAGAGTACACTCACTCACTCACACACACACACACACACACACACACACACACACACACACACACACACCACACACACAATGTACCATCTGGAAATAAAAAAAATGATTGATTGATTGATTCACACACACACACACACACACACACACACACACACACACACACACACACACACACACACACAGTGACAGTACATTGATGATTGGCACACAACATACTGATGCACGCACGCACGCATGCATGCACGCACACACGCACACACACACACACACACACACACACACACACACACACACACACAGTGACAGTACATTGACACACAACATATACTGATATTGTGATAATATATAATATTAATATATGAGTCATTCTTTGCTTTTGGTCACTAAAAGAGGTCCTAGGACCTCAAATTTCAAAATCATCGGATGGATTTTAAAGTGGGCAGTTTAAGTACATCAAGGAAAGGAGAATTAGCTGCAGAAAAAATAAAATTGATGGCATAACCCGCTTTTCTGTTATTTCTCATCGAAGGTGATGGGTGTCAAAATGTAACCGTGTTACACTGCTACACCAATTTATCCATAATGTCTCTGATTTTAATGAAATGACAATATACATTGGCTTACCTGTTAGTAATACATGTTAGTAGTACTGACAAGAAAGATTTATGATATTGGAGGTTTATGTGCATTTTGAGCTAATGAAGATTTTTGCGACACCGTAACACAGTTACACCTTAACCAAAACAGTTTTTTAAAAAGAGTTGTAAAATAGAATATTTACTATTACCATGTTATATATTTGTTTACTAGCTTTTTAAGTAAAATGCACAGTGCTAAAAGTACTGAGAACAATTTTGCAGTAAATAAATCAAAATAAACTTAAAACATAACTGTGTTACACAAGACACGAACACAGAAACAAAGAGCACAACATCAAGGAAACCTTGATAATTTTATTGAAACAGTTAACTTGTCTCATTCTTTTGCTCACAAAAGCTTTTAACTCATTCAGGCACCTCAAGTCAAAGTTTCAATGTTTAATTCAACTGTTAGAAGGTTGTTGTTTTTGTTTTTATTCTAAAATAAATGATCTGATGCACTGCGTTTCACGCTACACGACGAAGCACCAGGAATTTGTGTCAGTTGCTCAGCACTGCTGATATCATTTTTCTTACTCATTTCATGTTTCATATTCATAAAACAGGTGTTACTCTCAAATAACAAAGAACAAAACAAAAAAATGCATTGCATCCTGGAAAAAAAGTATGATCATTCAACAAACTGAACTGCGTTACACGTGACACTGCACGGAATCAAAGTTTTTTCAAACATGTGGACAAATCTTCCTTCACTTCACATCATAAAGTGAATATAAGTTATTAAGAAACATTATTCATGCTGGTAATTGCTATTAAGTTGGATTACATGCTGATTTTACTACTAAATTGACAATTGACTTCTGACCCGTAACTGCGTTACGCTATGAAAATGAGTGTGACACGATACAAACTATTAAGTCATTCTCGCCTCCTTCTGGGAATTTCTGCTTGAAATGTCATGAGTCCATGCTGTCTGGTGAATGAATTTAGCAGACATTCACTGGTAATTGTTGCTGGTGTCATTTGCCAAGTACGGGATTTTGAAAATTCAGGCATAACTGTGTTACATTTCGACACGAAAACTTCAAAATTGTATCGAGGATGTGTTTAAACATTCTTACGTTAATAAATGCCTTTAATCATCTCATTATGATGAACTTTAAGCATTTCCATGACCATCTTTAGCCAAGTGATCACTACGGCAAAGCAGACGATCCAAAGTTTTCGTCGGGCTCTGTTACGCGACTCGTAACGCAGTAACGGCTTACTTTGGACGTCTAAATATAAAAGTTGAAAAGTTAAGTGCAATATTTTTGTACAGGATAATGTTGAACAATGTATTCTTTTGTTAGTAAAAAAGAAAATATAAGGTTTATTTGCACTGAAGACTTGTAAACTGCTTATGTTGAACACTGCATATGCCTGTCCCCTTTTCAGGTGCTATTTTTGGACTGTTTTTTCCCATTGGATTGCAATTTCTCAAAAACAGGCCAAACAAACAAATATCCCTTGATACTGTAATTTCTTTAACCATATTAGGATGTTTTTATTCATATTGCATTGAAAAGAAACAACTCTTATGAAAATAAAATCCATCTATTGTAGATCACCCCAAATAGTGACCAAGAGCAAAGAATGACTCATATAGCCTATGTCAAAAGGTCATGGTGGCAGACCCTAGTGTGTTTGAAAAGAAAAACAAACTACCCAGAATCTTTGGTTGGTTATGCAATTCTGTCAGCTTATAGTATACCATAAAAAAACCCCACAGCATCAGAAAAATGGGTTTGGTGGATTTAATAAAATTGATGTTTGGAAACAGAAAATGGTCAAAATCAACCAATCCAAAATGGGACATTTATTGAGTGATATGCCACAAACATTGTGTTTGTACAGCAATTTTACGTTTTAAACAATAGGTTAAACATGTAAAATGATTAAAACATACCTTTGCCAACATTTTCATCCCTAAATCATGTGCACATGCTTTTTGGTGAAGTTTGTGTCACTTCATATAGTTGAACTGGTCAGTTTTGACTTGTAAATTCTTTTTATTTGTAGTGTCCCAAGAATCATGTTGCCTGATTTGCTTCTTGTTCAAGTTGTTGCTTTTTGCTGTGTTGGAAATGAGGCAACATCTTAAATTTATTAAATCAATATAAATATGTAATAGTGACACAAAAAACCTATAGGAACTTAGGAAGATGTTCAGTTTACGCATTTTTTAAAAACAGAACAAATTTTCCGGGTCCTGAATTCGTGTTGTTCAATCATCATAATTGACCATCTTGCGGTAGAAATTATGTGCTGCCTTTCTTAGGTTTCTATGCCATTTGTAGTCTGTTTACTACCTCCAGGTCACATGTTTTTCCGCAGAAGCAAAACCAGGAGCATATGATGTGAGACGGGTGGAATATTGGTCAAAGTTATAGTCATGTCTACTGCTGTTCAGTGTTTGCATCAACATCACTGGCATACACATGTATACATGACAAATCACCTCTTGCCTAAACTGCAGTGATAAGCACATTCAATTGCCCTAAATAATTGTATTTGAAATACTGCCAAACACAAACACATTGATTGTTGTTACAAGGCACAGTTAGACACAGCAAGAACGATGCTTTTTTTTTTTTTTTTTTTTTTTAAAGAATGGTTCTTTTAAATTCACTTAATTTGATGTTGATAGTCATTTTTTAAAAAGTGGAAACATTTTTCCCCTCTTACTTAACAATGTCTTTGTCCTCCAGACTTTTTTAAAAAGTAAAAAAAAGTAAAATACTAATATTTATGTAACTAGGGACCAGGGTAGGCATTACACATTTTCACTGCCAGCTTTTCAATATTTTCATTAGCCTAAGGGTTGGGTTTTTTTGTTTTTTTTAAGTTGCTTTGCTCGGATTCTTACTGTTTCAAGTGTTTTACTAGATTCTTACACAGCACACTATAATCTGACTTTAAGTAACTTCTGGAAGGCAAAATTTCTTAGTTCCGTTTTAAGAACAAATGTATGGTTTTGGATTTGTGTGTGTGTGTTTGTGTTGTGTTTTGTGTGTGTGTGTGTGTGTGTGTGTGTGTGTGTCTAATTTGGGTGGTGGTTTAGGTTTTTTTTTTAAGGGAGTAATTCTGTGGTAGCTCCAGGAAAAAGAAAACGGGTCATCAATATATGCAAGGTCGGAAGTTTTCTCACACCTAATTAGCTTTTAAAACAAAAGTATGCTAAGATTATGAATTATGTATCCCAACTCAGTTTAAAAAAAAAAAAAGTCATCAGCCATGCTCAACATCTTGTTAGTACCCTGAAGTGAACAGTATAAAGTTGTGGAACTATGCTGTTTGAAGTCGGTTATGACAATGACACAGCAGCTTATTCACAGGGTGAATGAGAGGTTAAATATCATTGCCCAGAAGTGGCACACTAGGTCTGCATCAGAAAAAAGTTTTTGCTATAGACTACACTCATTGTCATCATTCTGACACAATACTTCAAGCACAGTGAGTGAAAAATAAAAATGACCTATTCAAAATCCATGGTTGGCTAAGTAGTAAACAAGTGCCTAGCAGTAACGCATAGTATTTGAAATCCACTCACCACTTATGTTCTGGTCTTGTGACTCAGTTTGTTTCTTGTGACTCAGTTTGTTCAGTTTATGTTCTAGTTGTGATTCTTAATTAATATGATAATGCGAGGAAAGCTTTTCATTCCATTTCCAGTACAGAATTTTTCATTTCATTATTTGCAATGAATCCTTTTTTTTTTTCTTGTTTTTTGCAAATTATTTTTTCCAAGAAAAAAAATGATTACTAAAAACTGCAGATGAAAAATGTACAATTTACATGTAATTTTCATTCTTATTTTCATCCTTACTTTATTCTTCATGACAGAAATTGTGTCAGAAAAAATTTAAAAGATGTGACTAAAATGATAAAAAATAGAAAAATTATTTCTAAAGGAAAGCTTTCAAGGCAATAAAGCAAAATTTCTGTGATCCATTATTATAGCATGTACTTTAAAAAGTCTAGTCAACTTTTTTTGCTGTCATTTTCATGTCTAGACCATTGAGAATGTGAGAGTGATCATGATTACAGGAAGGCTGCTTCACTCACAAAAGGAAGGCTAGTTCATATCCTAAAAATGCGTGTTGCAGATGACGATGGATGAAAAGTATGTGAACAACATCTGGGCCTTGCTGAAGAATGCGATCCAGGAAATCCAGAAGAAGAACAACAGTGGGCTGAGTTTTGAGGAGCTCTACCGCAATGCTTACACCATGGTGCTGCACAAACATGGGGAGAAACTGTACACCGGTCTGCGGGAGGTTGTTACCGACCATTTGGTGCACAAGGTACAGTGCACTTGTAAAAACTGTGGGCCATATAATTCTAAATAGTGTTTCGGTCTGAAGTATGTGATCGAGCTTTGGAGTAGATGGTTTGTCAGACTCAGAATGTCTTCTTTTTTTGTTGTTGTAAAGGTCAGACAATGTTTTTTGTGATGGTTCACTTTTTCCATACACTGCTTTTCAAACCTACAGATGTTCACAATATGGATTAATTGGGTGAACAATCCATGTTTTAGTTCCATACTAAGTCAGTAAGTGTAAAATGAAACATATATGATTTTTGACAGTACAAAGTATGAACACTTCAAAGTCAAGATTGAGTGGGATCAGGGTTTTGGTTCTTTTCCTTTAAGGATGTATCAAAATCATTAATCATAGTGATATTTATACTTGCAATGATGCATGCATGGACATGTGCACAAACATGCACGCATGCGTGTGCGTACACACAGACACAAACACACACACACACACACACACACACACACACACACACACACACACACACACACACACACACACACACACACACACACAGGAATGCATGTTTATTCATACACTGTTTTTCTCCCTTTTCTTGTCTTGAAAAATGTCAAGAGAATTGCCACTGTCTCAAGAAATATCTTTATCTGAGACACATGATATATTATTTCTTATTATATTTTCAAGAAAGCTTTTTCTGTTTTCTAATGCATTGTGAACCAGGAGTTGAAATAATTAAAAGTAGGGTTTCCAAAAGCTTTGAAACAAAACAAAAATAACTCTGATAAGTGATATATATCCAAGGAGGAAGAAAGAGAGGCAGATCAAGGAAGAGATGGGAGAACAGCATCAGCGAATGGACAGGCCTAGAACTCAACCAAACTTTGAGAAAGGCAGAACAGAGAGAGGAATGGAGAGAACTGGTTGTCAAGTCTTCAGGGGTGCCCCCATGGTCACCAGACTATGGGATAGATAGATAGATACATCCCCCCAAAATAAGGTAGAGCATGTATTCTTGAGTAGTTGTATTTGTGTTAAGTCTTTTATTTTGTAGAAGAGAAAAATAAAAGATGCGAAGAGTGTTATAATGACTGCAACACCCTTTCCTTTTTTGTTGTGTGCTTTTTGTTTTGTTATTTAAACAGATTTGTTTGAACATACTATATAAAAATAAAAGGGAGGGCAAGTCAGAAAGCATTTTATGTATAAGACAATTTGTGTTACAGTATGTTTTTGTTATAATCTTATACTTATAGCATACCAGGGAATGTTTTTTGCAAACTGAAGGGGATTTCAGGTAGGAGGGTACAGTTCATTGAGTTTATTAAGTTTGGAAATCCAAGGATGTTTTCTCAGATGTTACAGAGAAATGTTAGAGTTTGAAAGGGTGTCAGAGGGTGAATATTTTGTTTTGGAGATCTTTGTTTTGTTGTTAATAGAATTTTGGGGGGGGAATAAAAAAGATTGTTGTTGTCTTATGGTTAGGTATGTTGGTTACATAAAAGAACATGTGAAAATGGGAATTAAAAAAAAATGGCGATGTTGACTGAAGCTGGCGTGAATAGTGTGCTATGGTTGTGGTGTGTGTTGTGTGGGCGGGCAGGTACGGGAGGACGTGCTGGGGGCGCTGAACAACAACTTTCTGCAGACCCTCAACATGGCCTGGAACGACCACCAGACCTCCATGGTCATGATCCGCGACATCCTCATGTACATGGTCAGTACCAGCGCAGATGGTCCGCAATTTTGTGGGTGTGGTTTTGTTTTTTTGGGTCTTTTGGTCATCTGTTCCTATCAGCATGAAAAAGGCCTACTCTTCTGAAAGGCAGAACAGGTTTTAAATGGATGTATATGGGTTATTCTCAGAAACATGTGAGGTTTTTGTGACATAGACCTTGAAAAATAAATGTCCTTGGAAGTTTTTGCCTTCTTGTCATATATTAGAGTACTCTGTTGCAAAGTGCAATCTGTTGAAAAAATTATGAATCATTGTTTTTTTTGTAATTGAGGCATAAAGGTTCTATTTTTAGCTGTGTTGCGGTTGTGACATGGAAACCAAAAGTAGCATTAAAACATCTTTTTACACAAAATATCAAACAAAAAACACTTAAAATGCTTTTGTTTTTATCTATAAAACAACACTATCAATTGGAAGTATGACAATCATCGACAAAGCATATGTTTTTGCTTTTTTGTAATGACACCCTAAGACATTTTGTATACCCAGATTTAAAGTTTGGTTTTTGTACAAATGACCACAGCAAGCATCCCCCAAATTATCCTGAACTTAAACCACAGAATGATATCCATTAAACTAAACAGTTTTCTTTACATAAGAATGGAAGCTGTTTAATATTAATGCCTTATAGAAATAATATGTTTCGGTTGTGACATGGAAACCGTTTGGTTGTGACATGGAAACCACACCCTTCAAAAGCACAAAACCTGAAATTGTAGCAATGAAAACACAAATTAAATCCCCAAAACAACCTACTTGAATTGGGAACAATACATTCTATTAGCATTATTATGATTATTTACATTGATTTGTCATTTTAGAGTGATCTGTTATGGTTGTGACATGGAAACCGTTTGGTTGTGACATGGAAACCGTTTGGTTGTGACATGGAAACCACACCCCTCAAAACCCACAAATCACTGAAGTGAAGCAATTTAAACACAAATTGAAAAAAAACCCACCATCTTAAATTAGAAACAATGCATTCTATTAACCCTTCGCTGGGCACAGCAAAATCATTTGTCACCTTCCTGCCGGGCAGAGAAAATGGAGGTGGATGGCTTGTGAGTGGGTGTATGTATTTAACATGCAATAACTCTACAATGGTCGGGTTGATTTTGATGAAATAAAAACAGCAATATGCAGAAATGAATAAAGAAATTGCTAATACCCAATTTTTGTCATTATTTTTATTTTCTTTTAGAATTATAATGCATAAACACACAAAGTCATTGATTGGTTTGTGTGTGTTACAGTTAGCTTTGCAATAACTTTAGAATGCGTGCATGGATTTTGATTAAATAAAAACTAAAACATTAAGAAACAAATATAGAAAAGATATTTTCAACCTACTGTTGGTTTTATAGTTTTTTTGATAAATGGTGCACGAACACATCGAACATTCCGACGATCGCCATTTTTGTTTACCGATGATCGCGATCAGCTTAACGTTTAAGTTTGAGCCGCTACCGTATCAAAATCCCGAATAGCAACCAAATAACAAAATATATCAAGTTCTGAACCATTGCCGAACTTGAAATCCGTGATAATTTCCCCAAATCTAAGAGTAGAATTCAAAACGCGTATCGGCCGTGTTAGATTTGACGATCGATTTTTGTCTCGAACTTCGCCGTAGTCAAAGTCGTCTCTCTCACTTCAGTCAACAAACTCAGAAGTGCACACACTACTACGATCGATTACATCGATATTTGAGCCTAGATACACATCTCACAGCGTCATATTTTCGGCATGGAAGCTGTAAAAACGATCGTACATGTCGGGTTCGAAGATAGCATCCATCTTGGAAAAATTTGCGATTTTTTTCCTCCAAAACTTGCAACAAACTCACTCCAATCGCTGCCATTTGTAATAAACATGCGGAAGTCTCGCGGGCAGTCTCGTGGCTTCTATATTCACGAGATTTGAAGCGAGATTGGCGGGAATTTCGAATGTATGATCCCTCTGAAGTGACGGTCATGTCGCCGGGCGCTTTGGGGCGTTTTACCCAAGGACAGGGTCGGGCGCTTTGGGGCGTTGTGCCAAGCAAAGGGTTAACATTATTTATACTAATTTGTCATTTTAGAGTTAGATGTTTTTTGTTACGGCTGTAACATGGAAACCGTTTGGTTGTGACATGGAAACCACACCCTTCAAAACCACAAATCACCCAAGTGTAGCAATTTAAACACAAATGGAAAAAAAAACACCATCTTAGATTAGAAACAATGCATTCTGTTAACATTATCTACATTGATTTATATAATTAAAGTGATATATCAATCAATATTATTATTGATCAAATGCTGCGTTTGGTTGTGACATGAAAAAGCTGGGAGAAACCAAAGACTGGAACTCTAATTATAGCATCACGATACTCCTTTGGCGGGAAAAAGTATGTGTCAGAGATATTTAAGGTCAAGATGAAGTACCTACCTGAAAATCTCGGTCAGTGAAAGAATGTGCCGGATTTTGCAACAGATTTACATCGTTTGGTTGTGACATGAAAAAAGGGAAACCATGTTGGTCATCTGGGGTTTCAAGCAATTTACGAGGATAGGAGCTCCAGCTGATCAAAAACAATGTTTTCTTTATACTGTTAACAGTTTAATTCATCCCTTTTGGCTATAATGTGTTGATGATAACATATAGTTCTTTGTGAGTAAATTGTTAAAATTGGGCCTACTTTGGGAAACCAACATCACAACCGCAACAAGCTTTTAATCTGCCCTCTATTTAATGTCCATGACAAAGAAAGTACAATTTTTCTTCTAGGGAACTTGAAACAACATCTGGGCATTACTTTAATACAAGTTGTGTTTCAAATTAGCAGTCTTCAAGTCAGAAGAACAATCTGAATGAAGTATGCACCAAAATGTCACAAATCCGCCATGTTGGAATGAGCAATTTGGTGAAATAAATTCACAATATTTAAAAGCAAAAACACAAATGGTCATAAAAACATTTAAATTTTATTTTTTTTAATTAAACACAACCAGTAAACAGCATTCACCACAATTTTAAACTTAAATCAGCCAAATGGCAGATGTGTAAAGTAGGTCACTATCATGCCTCACATGTTTCTGAGAATGACCCATATACAAGATGCACATGGGGCTTTGGTTTTTAGTCTCATGTGAAGGACTTTTGGGAGAGTGGAGTCCATACTGATGTGTGTGTATGCCTCTGTGTGTGTGTGCGTGTGTGCGTGCGTGCGTGTGTGTGTGTGCCTCTGTGTGTATATGTGTGTGCCTCTGTGTGTGTGTATGTGTGTGCCTCTGTGTGTGTGCGTGCATGTGTGTGTGTGTGCGTGCAAGTACATGTGCCTCTGTGTGTGTGTGTGGTGTGTGTGTGTGTGTGCGTGCATGTGTGTGTGTGTGTGCGAGCATGTGTGTGTGTGTGCGTGCATGTACATGTGCCTCTGTGTGTATGTGTGCAGGATCGGGTGTACGTCCAGCAGAACAGTGTGGACAATGTGTACAACCTGGGGCTGATCATCTTCCGTGACCAGGTGGTGCGACATCCAACCATCCGCGACCACCTGAGAGCCACCCTCCTGGACATGGTGGCCAAGGAGCGCAGGGGGGAGGTGGTGGACGGGTTTGCAAACTTCTTTTTTTTTTTGTTGTTGGTCATTCTACCTTCCCTGACCCTATAGAGGGCAGGTACCCATTTACAGCTGGGTGAACTGGGGGACTGCACTGAAGCCGAGCAAACTGTCACCCATCCAACTGGTCACCACGCTTGACGCTGCTTAACTTTACTTGGGGAAAGGGAGTGCCCTGACCACTGAGCTATCCCGCCCCCTCCTTACCTTTACCTTCTTTACCTTCTAGAAACTGTACCACTTTTCATATCCCATAGTTGGAATGCCGATACTTTCATGGTGGGCGAAAACAGTGGTATGTTTGTATATATATGCAAAATCTCACCATTGGTAGTAAACCATGGAGCTCTAAGGTAGGAAATGAAGAAAAAAAAAGAAAAAGGACTTGTCATGAGTTGTCCCTTCCATGATGAAATGCTTAGGGTACAGCAGTAGAGAGAGACATAAGGCTATCAGGAAGATGAAAGGGCTGCAAACCTGGTCAGAATAACTCCCAAGGCATGTGTGTGTGTGTGTGTGTGTGTGTGTGTGTGTGTGTGTGTGTGTGTGTGTGTTGTGTGTGTGTGTGTGTGTGTGTGTGTGTGTGTGTGTGTGTGTGTGTGTGCAGTGTTTAAAAATGCTTTTGGTGGTTGATAAGGGAGGATGGAAGAAAGCACAAGCTGTATGACTAGTGTGATAAACCTTAACCACTGACTGACTGAAAGGTTTTCCTGGCTGCTGTTACAGAGGTGCTGTGAAGAATGCCTGTCAGATGTTGATGATTCTGGGCATCGACTCCCGGTCAGTGTATGAAGAGGACTTTGAGAAGCCTTTCCTGGAACAGTCTGCCGAATTTTACCGGGTAAGGAGTGTGTCTGGGATTGTGACAGAGTATGTCTTGGGTTAAAACTTAGGCAGCTGTCTTTTCTGTCTGGTGAAGGAATGAAGATCCCCTGAGGGGCATTTGTGGTGCGCTGATGGAGAGTGAATGTGAGTTTGATAAAATGGAAATAGATCTGAATGAACTTAGTTCAATTGAACAAAGCTGTAGTTAACGATGAGTATGAGTTTGGGGGGGAAAAAATGGAGATAAACCTGTGTGAGTGTATTTGGATTGAATCTACCTGTAGTTGATGATTTGAATGTTCTTGTTAATTGCTGTGGTGGAATGGAATTGAATGGAATTTCTCTGTTTTAGAGATAATATAGTATTTTGAATTTGAATTTGAAAATGGGAACCAGGTGTAGTAAAATGAGAACAAGGTGTAGTAAAATAAGGATGAGGTGTAGTAAAATGAGGATGAGAGGTAGTAAAATGAGAACGAGGTGTAGTAAAGTGAGAATGAGGTGTAGTAAAATGAGAACGAGGTGTAGTAAAGTGAGAATGAGGTGTAGTAAAGTGAGAATGAGGTGTAGTAAAGTGAGAACGAGGTGTAGTAAAGTGAGAATGAGGTGTAGTAAAGTGAGAATCGAGGTGTAGTAAAGTGAGAAGAGGTGTAGTAAAAGTGAGAATGAGGTGTAGTAAAATGAGAATGAGGTGTGTAGTAAAATGAGAATGAGGTGTAGTAAATGAGAATGAGGTGTAGTAAAAGTGAGAATGAGGTGTAGTAAAATGAGAATGAGGTGTAGTAAATGAGAATGAGGTGTAGTAAAATGAGAATGAGGTGTAGTAAATGAGAATGAGGTGTAGTAAATGAGAATGAGGTGTAGTAAATGAGAATGAGGTGTAGTGAGAATGAGGGGTAGTAAAGTGAGAATGAGTGTAGTAAAGTGAGAATGAGGTGTAGTAAAGTGAGAATGAGGTGTAGTAAAGTGAGAATGAGGTGTAGTAAAGTGAGAATGAGGTGTAGGTATAAAGTGAGAATGAGGTGTAGTGAAATGAGAATGAGGTGTAGTAAAGTGAGAATGAGGTGTAGTAAAGTGAGAATGAGGTGTAGTAAATGAGAATGAGGTGTAGTGAAATGAGAATGAGGTGTAGTGAAATGAGAATGAGGTGTAGTAAAATGAGAATGAGGTGTAGTGAAATGAGAACGAGGTGTAGTGAAATGAGAACGAGGTGTAGTGAAATGAGAACGAGGTGTAGTAAAATGAGAATGAGGTGTAGTAAAATGAGAATGAGGTGTAGTTGAAAATGAGAATGAGGTGTAGTAAAATAAGAATGAGGTGTAGTGAAATGAGAAGGAGGTGTAGTAAATAGAATGAGGTGTAGTAAATGAGAATGAGGTGTAGTGAAATGAGAATGAGGTGTATTAAATTGAGAATGTAGTAAAATGAGCATGAGGTGTAGTAAAATAAGAACGAGGTATAGTAAGATAAGAACAAGAGGTAGTAAAATAAGGAAGAGGTGTAGGCAGCACAATGTGGAGATGTTGGCTGTGTGTGCAGCTGGAGAGCCAGAAGTTCCTGGCGGAGAACAGCGCCTCTGTGTACATCAAGAAAGTGGAGGCCAGGATCAATGAAGAGGCCGAGAGAGCAACACACTACCTGGACAAAAGCACAGAGGACCCGGTTGTCAGGGTGAGTAGGAGTCTGTTGCCTGCACACACACACACACACACACACACACACACACACACACACACACACACACACACACACACCCCACACACATTGTTGCTTCACCAAGTTGAGATTTGTTTCTTTGTTTAATGAGAAAAGATTTTTAAAAAAACAAACAAACAAACAAAAAAACCAACAGATGGATGGCTTGTCAATGAAGTGTAACATCAGAAAAGAAAAACTGGACTTTGGCATGAAAGAGTTGTGCATGAACACGCGTTTGTACGATCCTTGAAGCCATTTTAGGCAGGTGGGGGCAGGTTGTCAATTTTGAGATTTTGATGGATTGGAAAACTATAGCCTTTCTTCTACCTTGTAAAGTATTGAGGCATAAAAAATTATTTAAAAAAAGTATTGAGGCATGATTTTGTTTCTTTCTACTTTCACACACATTCAAACACGCCCAAGCCCTCATTCTGACCACCTTGTACGATGTAAAACTTGTCAGTTTCTCATTTTTAACTTCCTGCTGTGTATCATTTCAGTTTGTGATAACTTTTCATGGAATCACCGGGTCCGATTCCCAGAGTCACCCTTTCTTCCCAGTTTGACAAACAAATTGAACTGAATGTCAAAGTTTTTCTGATGAGACTATAAACCCAAGGCCCTGTGTGCGAACGTATGCAGAACATATTGAGCACACATTAATTAAAAATCCATTCTGCCTTGTGGAAGAGTAGGTCAATTTGTGCCTGTAGGAACAGATAATTAAAAAAAAAACACACAAAAAACCACACACACGTACACAGGTGTCGTGTTTAGATACCACCCCTGAAGTCAGAATGCGACTACCTAAATGGTGGGGAAAAAAACAGTCACATACACAAAAATATCATCAGTGGTAAACCTTGGAGCTCTAGCCAAGGAACACAAAAAACAACAAAGTCAGCCATATGATGATGTTGCTGTGCGTTCCCCAAATTGGGGTCACCCAGAATGTGCACCCTGACTCGCTCATCCCACCTGGGAATCACTGTGAGATTGAAATTGCACACTGAATGAGAAGTTTGCCTGTATGACTATTTTTAATTACCTCGCCATATAGGCAGCCATACTCCCGACTTCAGAGGAATTTTTCTCCTATAAATTAAAGGAGAGTGCGGGTTGTTATGTTAAGAGCTTATCACGGCTGAAGGCAATCTCAACACAACATTTTACAACATAACATTATTAGTGTAGGCCTTGGCAGTTAGTAGACATCAATAACCGACACAGCTTTTAGCCTGAAGCAATGAGAGTGTATGAAAGCTGTAGGCCATTGTGTGTATAAAACTCATGCTGCAGTTGGTTGTGGTTTGCAGGTCCTGGAAGAGGAGTTGATAAGCAAGCACATGAAGACGATCGTGGAGGTGAGTACTGCTTTTTGTGCCTGTGAGTGTGGTGTGTATGTATGTATGTGGTGGTGGTGTTATTATTGTCTTTTGTGAGTTCTGCATAACCATGACATGAATTTACTGTTAAAAAAAAAAAAAAGTTTCATGACAGGAAAACCCATCCTGATCCATCATGTGCCATTTTTGACCTGTGATGCTGTTGGTTTCTGTCTTTGTGATTTTTGTCTCCCCTCCCACCTTCTCCACTTTCCCCTTACCCTGCCACTGTGTCAGTGTCTGGTTGTTGTTTTTTTGGTCTCTTACCCCATACCACCCCTTCTCCCTCTCCCCTCCCCCTCCCCACCAGTTGTGTCTGTGATATTGATGGCCTGTTTTTCCCTGGCAGAGTGACCTTTCTGACCTCTGCAGAGCCTGCCCTGACCATGACTAAAGCTGTCATGCTTCCCTGTCACTAAAAATGCCCCATGACACGAAAGGCTGTCATGAGCATGACACTATTTTTCCTCTCCCCTCCACTCTTCTTTGTGTGCATTCTTTTTGTCACCTTATGCTTTTGAAATGCTATGAAAATGTTGTGCAATTTTGGGATTATAGTTTGAAAATGTTGAGATTTGGCTTAAAAAGTTTGATTTTTTTGGTGGTTTTTTGTTTTTAATGTTTTTAGTGTATTTTCCTGCGCTGGTACAAACACATTTCATCAGCATCTATGTCTCATAAACCTTCAGAGGATTTGACAGAGCTGCAAACAGGTTGTGGCCAGTGCCTGACAGGTATTGGCTGCTGATAGTGCAGTTTTGGGATTATAGTTTGAAAATGGTGAGATTTGGCTTTAAGTAGAATTTGATTTGTTTTTTTTTCCAGATGGAGAACTCCGGTGTAGTGCACATGTTGGAAAACAACAAAACAGATGGTGAGTATGGGGCCAGGGTGGGTGTGCTGTTTTGTGTGTGTGTGTGTGCGTGTGTGTGTGTGTGTGGGGGGGGGGGGGGGTGAGTGGGTGTGAGTGTGTGTGTGGGTGAGTGTGTGTGTGTGTGCGTGTGTGTGTGTGTGTCTGTTGCTTTATGGATGTTGGAGTGCAATAACTGTAAGGAAAGTTGTTGTGGTGAAGCACAGCAAAAGGTGAATAATAATGCTGATACTAGAAGGAAGGATGGTTAAGACACTCTCCTGCTTAACAAGGAAACCATGAGGTTCTGGGTTCCATTCCCAGCCTCGCCGATTGACAAAAAAATTGAACTGAATACCAAAGTTCTTTGGATGAGACTAAAAACCGAGACCCTGTGAGCGAAAGCACGCAGAACATTTTGTGTTCACATTTAAAACCTGTTCTGCCTTTCAGAAGAGTAGGCCGTTTCATGCTGGTAGGAACAAATAACAACATTTTTAAAGTGCATGCACACAGGTGTCGTGTTTAGACTCCATCCCTGAAGTCAGAATGCAGCTACCTAAATCTGGTGGGGGAGGGGGGCTAGGGAGTTGCATACACAAAAATATCAGTGTTGGTGAACCTTGGACCTCTAACCAAGGAACAGGGGGAAAATGCTGATACATATGATTGTTTTTTGCTTGCATTTTGTTTGTTGCCCTGGGTCTGCTCAGTACAGGAAGCTTTAGTAGCCCACGAACACTGAACACTGAAAAGCCTCTCTAAAGGTTTCTCCTCTGACAAATTGAGCAGCCTTGCCCTAGGGTAGGAGTCATATTTCATACAAAATGTCCAGGAGACCAAAAAAGCACTGTTGCTAGCGAACATTTCATGACATTGCCACTACCACCTGCATGCTCCAGGGTATTTGACAGGAAAGTGGCTCTACACACATGTTTGGGAATTAACTGAAAAAAAAACCCCACATCATTTCTTGACTAGCAGAGGATGCATGGATGCTGAAATGGCTCATTTAGCTGCAGTGATTGTAAGCGTGTGTGCTTGCGTGCTTCTGCTTGTAATGTTTGCTTGTCATACTGTTTTCTGCCTGCCCTCAGCAATACTAGAAGCTCACAAGATTATCAGCAACATCATCTCTTTTTGCGTGTGTGTGTGTGCAGATTTAGCCTGCATGTACAAGTTGTTCTACCGAGTACAGTTTGGCCTTCGCACCATGTGCCAGTGTATTAGCCAGTTCCTGAGAGAGCAGGGCCGTGCTCTAGTCATAGAGGAGGCCGAGGAAGCCAAGAATGCCATTACCTATGTACAGGTGAGGGGTTGCCTAAGTAAGGCAGTAAAGATGTTCTGATGGTAAACTCTTGTCAAAAGTACCATTACCTGTGTTCAGTTAAGAAAAGGTATCTGATGGTAAGCTATGGAAAAGGACAGTTTAAAAAAAAAAGTTCCGTTTTCTAACAAGTGATTCATGAGGTTCTGGGTTCAGCTCCAAGCCTTGCATTTAGTTTTTCCCAGTTTGACATGAAAATTGAACAAAATGTCAATGTCCTGTTTTTTTGTTTGGTTGGTTGTTTTTTTAAAGTCCTGTTCATCATAGGAAATGCCATTGCCTCTGTACAAGTAGGGGGTTATGTAGTATGGGGAAAGTGTTTAACTCATTGGCTTTTGCTGTTCAGCATATCATTTTCTGTGTACAGGAAAGGGATGTGTGTGTGTGTGTGTGTGTGTGTGTGTG
>CM060335.1:45787001-45794501 GCA_030674155.1 Stramonita haemastoma
ATTAATTTTTTTAAAAACCCTAAAAAGAAAAAAAAATTTGCTCTAATTTATCAGGGCACTGGAAAAAAAAAGGGAGAAGGTGGCAGGACAGTTAAGACGTTCCACCTGCTTAACAAGTAAACAAAACTGTGAGGTTCTGGGTTCGATTCCCAGCCTTGCTTTTTTCTTCTTCCCAGTTTGAGGAGAAAATCGAACTGACATGTCAGAAGTCCTTGGGATGAGACTAGAAACTGAGAGGCCCTGTGTGTGAATACATGCAGAAGATCTTGCACACATGTTAAAAACCCATTTCACTTTTCGGAAGAGTAGGGCATTTCATGCCGGTAGGAATGGATGAAAAAAAAAAAAACAGCATGCACACACGTGTTGTGTTTTAGACACTCTTCCCAAAGTCAGAATGTGGCTACCTAAATGGGGGGGGGGGGGCTAGCTGAGAGTGGTGGAAACCTGACAGTGTGAGAGAGGAGGGGCCACATTGCACAGTGCTTGTTTTTCATGGAAGCAAATTTAACTTTTATGAAGCAAACCTCTCATGACACATTGACTGTTTTTAAGCAGTGTAATTGGCATTGGATTTTTAAAAATTATTATTTTCCTAATTAGTGGATAAAAAAAATATAGTTTATGTTTTTAAAAGAAGGAACTACCATTAAGTTTGACTGTGTATCAGTGTAAGCTATTTCTGTCAGTTGATTCTGTAAAATGGTCTGATGTCTTTTCAACCCATGCATATGCTGTTGAACTGGAGAAAGTTGAAGCATTTTCCATCAGACAGGGTTATGCACCTTTCAAGCATGCAGTACACAACAGTGCCTAACTAGATTAGTTTAAAACCATTGTGTGGTAGAAAGTTTTGTTTATAGATCAACAGAACTGTATGCCTAGAAACCAATATTGGTAGACATAGATGTTTTGAGTGGTGGTGTTATGTAGAATAGAGCATTTTATTTAAGGATTTTGATTTTGTAGTGCCTCAGAGATTTTAAAAAAGAAAGAAAAAAAAAGTATGAATCGAAAGATTTGCCAGGTGTTCTCACTTTTTTTGCCTTTAAAAAATATTTTTTAATTAAGTAATATCAAACAAATTTTTTAGCAAGATTTTATTGTCTTCAATAACAAGAAGTGTATTGTGCATGATGTATTTGGCATGATCTTGTGAAAGTGGCTAAGTATACTTAGTAGATGTCTGTCACTTGGAGTGGTTGGTTTGTTTCCGTTAGTCATGAAGAGATCAAATTAAATGGTGACATGGAAAGTGTGTCATAATCGTCACATCTGAGTTCCACTACTTGACTCTCTCATTCCGAATGGGAAAATCTATATATATATGCATTTTATGTGTTGTCAGACATGTATGTGTAGAGACTGGGTGGAAGCGTTCAGTGCCCTGTGTCATACTACATGTGTGTGATCTCTGTGTGCAGACGGAGTGTGGGTGCCAGTTCACCTCCAAACTGGAGGGCATGTTCAAGGACATGACAGTGTCTGGGGGCATCAACGAGGAATTCAAGGCCTCAGTACAACAGAACCAGGTGAGGTCTTCTGCCAGTCTACTGAAGACTGTGGTGTACCTGTTGTGTGATCTGCTCCCCTTGTGCCCCTCTACTACATAGTAGTCACATTGCCCTACACGGCAATTTTGAACTGTTCACATATTACAAGTCGGCACTGATGTTAAATTCAGGGGGGGAAATCCCCTCGAATGGGTGTCTTGATAGTGGCTTGAACGTCTTTTTTGGTTTTTTGGTTTTTGTGGTTTTTTTATAGTGGCTTGAACCTGGGCTGTCAGATTGCGAGCATGATGTGCAACTCTTGCACCAACAGGCTATTCCATCCCCCTTGTGGTTTATGATGGGATCGTCTGTAACCAAGATAATTATTCACTTTTTTGTGTGTCATTTTTGTGTTCTGTTTTCCCACCTCTGCCTGTTTGTGTTTTGTTTTGTGACTGGATACTGTGTGTTAGAAAAGGAACAACAAATAATCCTCCCTCAAAAAAAAAAGGAAAAAGAAAAATAATCCTCCCTCCTCTCTCCTGTTCCTCTTTGGAGATGCTGGCTGATATTCCCACCTTCTGGAAATTCTGTGCTAGGAATTTCCCCTTTTCTATCCCGCGCTTTGTTTTCGTCTTATCCTTTTTTTTCCTGTCACCTCCTCCTTCCCTATGTTCTGCCTTCTTGGTCCATTCGTCTCAGGTTTTTTTCTCCAGAAAGAAGTAAAAGATACTAATTCTCTCCCCCGCACTGAAGTCAGATGAGCTAGGTCTGACTTGTCAGGCTGTAGATTAACGGCAGTGCTCATGTGACAGACCAACACTAGTTGCTGTCTGAGCGTTCAGTGACAAAGGAGATTTTTTTTTTCAGTTTATTTATTCTAATCTTTTATATCAAGGATAATGGGGTAAGCACTCATGCTTTTTTTACATCCAGTCCCTGTGTGTATGCAGTTTTGTAAATGCCATCTGTTCCCATCAGCACATGATGGCCTACTCTTACAAAAAGCAGAACAGGATTTAACATGTGCACAAGATGTTCTGCGTGCATTTACACTCAGGGCCTCGGTTTATAGTGTCATCCAAAGGACTTTTGGGGAGAGTGGAGTCAGCACTGATGTTAACTCCAGTAGAAATATTTCCTCGGAACGGGGGTCGTCAAATAGCGAGCGCAATGTTCTGACCACTAGGCTATCCCGTCCCCAAACATCTCCCCAGGAGATGCTGTTCTGTGTTGACCAGTGGCCTGAACGCAAAGCAGAGTGGCTGACCACTTCATTTTGACAAAACGGGTGTTTGTTTGTTTGCAGGTGAACCTGGGTGGTGTGGAGCTGACAGTGCGAGTATTAACCACAGGGTACTGGCCCACCCAGTCCGCCACCCCCATCAACATCCCTGCTGATCCACGCACAGCCTTCGAGGCCTTCCGCAGGTAGGTAGGAACCAGCACCTGGAAGCCTGCTACTGCTGCTATTTTGCTGCTTTGGAGGGGAGTCAGGTGTGGAGTGGTGGTGGTGTGCGTTTTTAACACTCTGGGGGTCACCCAAAATCTGCACTCTGACTCTCACTCATCCCACCTAGGAATCACTGGGAGATGAAATTGCACACTGAATGAGAAGTTTGCTTGTATGACTGTTTTTAAGTACTTTGCCATATAGGCAGCCATACTCTGACCTCAGAGGAGTGATGTTGTTTGGGGAGGAACACAGAGTGGAGTGCAACTAGAGGGAAATTTGAAAGAGTCCATGGCTATTTTCTGGATGAACAGGGTGGGAGTTCTTCCTTTTTTTGTTTTGTGTGTTTGGGTTGGGTTTTTCATGTGTTTTTTTCTTACTTCATATTCGGGGGGGGGGGTTGATGCATTTTTCTGCTTTAAGAAAAGGAAACAAATTAAATATTGTGTGTTAGATTCTTAATGTATTAGCATCTTACAGGGATGGGTATAGCTCAGTGGTGAGAGTACTTGCTTTCCTCAAGCTAAGGTTAAGCAGCATTGAGCAAAGTTACCAAGTGGATGGGTGACCGTTGGCCCGCCTTGGCTTCAATACAATCCCCAGTTCACACAGCGGTAAATGGGTACCTGCCCTCTTTAGGGTCAGGGAAGTTAAAACATGGAAGGAGAGGAGATGAGCACAATCCTCAAACTGTTGACCCCCTAGAGAAGCCGAGGTCTTGGACACTGGTTTCCCAATGACCACGTAGGTTACGGGAACACTTTACCTGTTACTGATGGCGATGCTCTCGTGCCAACTAGACAGCCCTTTTTCCTGTGATCTCCAGGTCTGGCTCCTTAATCTGGAACTAAACTGCATTGGTGGTCTGTCAGTAGACAGTATCAGTGATTCAAGATTGCTGTTAATACAAACTGAAAACAGTAGCTATTTTTCAGGAATGTTGAGTGTCTGTGCATCTGCTTTTCTTGTATTTGTGTCACAATTCTTCGCCCAGGAAAAGATGATCACAAGAAAGCACTGCTACCCTTTTTTGTTGTTTGTGTTATTCCTTGGCTAGAACTCTGAGGTTCACCAATGGTGGGATTTTGCGTATGCGACCATTTGTACCCACCAGTAAGGTAGCCGCATTCCAACTTTGGGGATACTGCCCATCAGAATATGTTAACTAACACCTGTGTGGCAGAGTCCTGATCAGTGTCTACAGGGGTGTCTGTCGGGCTGTAAACCTTTTTTTTTTTGTTCCTCATCTACAGCTCAGAGGTTCCACAGCGCACAAATCCAACATCACTCAGTCAAGAGTGCTATATTTGGCACGCCCTTTCTTTTACCAGTCCAAGTGTGGTCACCTCCTGCTACAATTAGTACCAGCTGGCCCAGTAAAGCTGGGAAGGGATGGATTAATTAGCAGCTGAGAGGAGCTGAAAGTGGGGGAAACTGACAGCTGTGGTTCATCAACAGTGAGACTTTAGTGTATGCAACTGTTTTTGCTCTACCGTGAAGGTAGCTGCATTCTGACTTCGTGGATATATATATAAACTGTGTGAAGTGAGTGACTGCACCCTGTGTGTCTGTGTGTGTGTGACAGGTTTTACCTGGCCAAGCACAGCGGGCGTCAGTTGACGCTGCAGCCTCACCTGGGGTCAGCGGACATCCACGCGGCGTTCTTTGGGCAGAAGAAGGAGGACAGTGCAGACAGCGCCGCTGCCAGCTCCTCCAAGCCAGCGGGGCCCCGCAAAACACATCCTGCAGGTCTCCACCTACCAGATGTGCATCCTCCTCCTCTTCAACAACAGAGACAAGTGGACCTACGAGGTGCGTGCACTGCTAGTTTCGCCGCCGCTTAGCTTTAGTGTTCTGTTTGAGATTGTGAGTTGTTCTCTTTTCTTTTTTCTTTTTTTTTTTTTATCTGGTGTGGAAGTTTGGGTTTATTTTAATTTTATTTATTTATTTATTTATTCTTTTATATTGAGGATAATGGAATAAGTACTCATGTGCTTTTTTTCATTCAGTCCCATGTGTATGCAGTTTTGTAAATATTGTCATCTGTTCCCACCAGCACACAATGGCCTATCTTATGAAAATTGGAACAGGATTTAACGTGTGCGCAAGATGTTCTGCGTTTGTTTGCGCATGGGGCCTCGGTTTACAGTCTCATGCGAAAGACTTTGGGGGATTTATTGATTTTTAAAATTTATTCTTTTATATCGATGATAATGGATTAAGCACTCTTGAAAGAGTGGAGTCAGCACTGATGTTACTCCAGGGAAAAAATCCCTTGAACAGGAGTCAACTCAGGTCATCAAATTGCAAGCGCAATGATCTGACCATTATGCTATCCCATCCCCCTGGGTTGGGTCTGAATGCTAGTCCTGTGAATGAGGCCAAAACAGCATGCAAATCCAGCATCATTCAGTCCAGAGCGCCAAATCTTTTCTTTTTTTTTTCAGAGTGCTAAATCTAGCGCACCTCTTCCATTTACTTAGTCCCAGTGTGGGTCGGTTCCTGCTATAATTAGGCTAACACCAGCTGGGCTGAGATGGGGTGGGATGGATAGTAGCTGCTGAGAGTAAGCAGCTGAAAGTGGGGGAACACTGACAGCCGTGAGGAGTGGATGGCAATATGTGTTGAGTGTATCCGCAGAGAAAAAGCAAAATATTATGGGTGGGTTTTGTGTTTAGCAGGTATTTTATGATGTTCACAGGCTGATACAGGGGGAACAGTTTTTTCTTTTTTTTGCTCCTTGGCTATAGCTCCTAGGTTCACAAGTGGTGAGATTATTGCGTTTGTGACCAGTTTTTTAACACCCCCCCACCATTTAGGTAGCCGCATTCTGACTTCTGAGATCGTGTCTAAACATGATGTGTATGCTGGGGGTTTTTTTAGGGTAGGGGGGGTTTGTCATCCATTCCTACCAGCACACAATGGCCTACTCTTTTGAAAGGTGAAACAGGTTTTTAATGTGTTTGCATATGGTGCCTCAGTTTATAGTCTCAGCCGAAGGGCTTTGATATTCAGTTATTTTTTTTTCTTCTTCAAACTGGGAAGAAAGGGCAATACTGGGAATCAAACCCAGAACCTGATGGTTTACTTGTTAGGCAGGCGAACATCTTAACCCTCCTGCCACTCCCCTTCTTGGTTAGGAGTCTGAAAACTGAATAGGTTCCTTGTTAAGGCAGGCTAAGAAAAGTGATGATGATGTGGTGTGTGTGTGGTGTGCACAGGAGATCAAGACAGAAACGGACATGCCAGATCGGGAGTTGATACGAGCGCTGCAGTCTCTAGCTGTGGGCAAGCTGGCCCAGAGAGTGCTACACAAAGAACCCAAGGCCAAGGAAATAGGTGAGAGGTCACTTTCTCCTCCTCCCCCCTCTCTCCCCATTCCCGGCCTGTTTGAAGGGATGATATTGTTCTCAAAAACTTGCCTTCATTCAAATTTTGAGATAGTAGCAGCAGGACCAGAAATGTGAGTGCAGGTTTACTGTCTCACGTCCCCTGGAATCTTCTGCTTCTTCTTCTGCTTCTTCTTCTTCATTGTTGTAGAAAGCTCAGACTGCATCTAGTGTTGTCTATCCATGAGTGCGAAAAAAAAGTGCATTGTGGTGCTGTGTAGCACCAGACAAGGTTTAACTTTAAGGGTTTAATGTGTGTGCAAGATGCTCTGCTGGATTTGCACACAGGACCTTTCAGTTCATAGTCTCATCTGAAGGACTTTAAGAATGGAGTGGAGTCGGTATCCACTCAAACAAGATGCCTTGGCGAAGGCTCAAAGGTGGGCCGTCAGTCAGATCACAAGCTCAATACTGTAACCATTGTAACCACTTGGCTATCCTCCCCCAACCCCCCCCCTTAATAATTATGATAATTATGATTCCATTAACAAATGTCTTTATAGAAGAGTCAGTGTTGTGCCATTTTCAGAAACCGAAGGGCTTTTAAGTTTTATAACATCAGGGTTAATAGTCTTTTTTTTTTTTTTTTTTTTTTTTTTTTTCCTCAGCTAGAGCTCCAAGGTTTACAAATGGTGAGATGTTTGGGTACACGACGGTATCCCCCCAAAAAAAAACCCAACAGTTACACCATTTAGGTAGCCGCATTCCAACTTCGAGGTTGGTCACTTAACACAACACCTGTGTGCATGCAAGGAGGGGGAGGGTTGTTCTTTTTTTGGTCATTCATTCCTACCAGCACACAAAATGGCCTACTCTTCCAAAAGGCAAATGGGTAACGTTTGCACAAGATGTTCTGCGTGCATTCGCACAAGGGGCCTCTATTTATAGTCTCATCTGAAGGACTTTGACATTCAGTTCGATTTTTTCATCAAAACTGGGAAGAGAGGGCGAGGCTAGGAATGGAACCCAGAACCTTACGGTTTCATTGTTAAGACAGTGAACATCTTAACCCTCCTGCCACTCTCCTTCTTGGTTAGGAGCTGAAATTGAACGTATAAAAATATGTGGTTTATTTTATGAGTTGTCAAAGTAATGCTTTGGTTGTTCTTTTTCAGAACCACATCATGTTTTCACTGTAAATGATCAGTTCACATCCAAACTCATC
>CM060335.1:45797001-45817001 GCA_030674155.1 Stramonita haemastoma
GCTACAAATCATGTGGTGTGACGTGGTGTTTTGGGCTACAAATTGTGTGGTGTGATGTGGTGTTTTGGGCTACAAATCGTGTGGTGTGATGTGGTGTTTGGGGCTACAAATCGTGTGGTGCGACGTGGTGTTTTGGGCTACAAATCATGTGGTGTGACGTGGTGTTTTGGGCTACAAATTGTGTGGTGTGACGTGGTGTTTGGGGCTACAAAGCGTGTGTGGTGTGACGTGGTGTTTTGGGCTACAAAGCGTGTGGTGTGATGTGGTGTTTTGGGCTACAAAGCTTGTGGTGTCATGTGGTGTTTTGGGCTACAAAGCGTGTGGTGTGATATGGCATGTGGTGTGATGTGGTGTTTGGGGCTACAAAGCTTGTGGTGTCATGTGGTGTTTTTTCTCTGTGTTGCTAGGTGACGGAGATGCTGAAGCCTCGCTTCCTGCCCAGCCCTGTGGTCATCAAGAAGCGGATAGAAAACTTGATAGAGCGAGAATACTTAGCACGCTCACAGGAAGACAGGTAATTAACTGATTGATAGAATACTTAGCACGCTCACAGGAAGACGGGTAACTAATAGTCACTGTGATTGAATACTTACCACACTCACAGGAAGATTGATTGATTGATTTATTTATTCTTTTATATCAAGGATAATGGAATAAGCATTCATGTGCTTTTTTTCATCCGGTCCCTGTGTGTATGCAGTTTTGTACATATTGTGATCTGTTCCCACCGCCACACAATGGCCTGCTCTTACAAAAGACAGAATAGGATTTAACGTGTAGGCAAGATGTTCTGCGTGCGTTTGTACACAGATCCGGTTTACAGTCTCATCCGAAGGACTTTTGGGAGAGTGGAGTCAGCACTCATGTTAACTCCAGGGGGAAAATCCCTTGAATGGATGTCGAACTCAGGTTGTCAAATTGCGAGCACCATGTTCTGACCATTATGCTATCCCATCTCCCAAGGTAGTTAATAGTCACTGTGATAGAATACTTAGCACGCTCACAAAAAACCAGGTAATTGAGAGTCACTGTGGTAGATTGAGATCACTTGGCATGCTTTTATGATCGGTCAGAGAAGGATGGTGGTGAGATGGGGACCTTCACCTGCCAACAAGCAAACTGTGAGGTTCCAGGTTCGATCCCCAGCCTCACCCTTTCTTCCCAGTTTGAAGAAAAAAGTTTAACTGAATGTCAGTATCCTTTGGATGAGACAATAAGCGAAGCCCATGTGTGCAAACGCACGCAAAACATCTTGGGGACTTTAAAAAAAACCTGTTCTGTATTTCGGAAGAGTAGGCCATGTTGTGCCAGTAGGAATAAATGACAGAAAAACACAACAAAAAATGTTGTTGTTGTTTTTTTTAAATGAGATGACACATGACTATGAAGCAGTGAGTGCTTGCTGTCAGCAGTTGACTGACTGGCGGCTGTTGCTTTCAGAAAAATCTACACGTACGTGGCCTGAAGTGTGGGAGTGTGGTCCTCACCATGCCTGCCGAAGGACGGAAAGGCAGAGGAGGAGGAGGAGGGGGGAGGGTCCTGGGCTGAAAGACCTGCTGCCTGGGGGAGGGGTCTGTGTCTACTACACCTTCCATGGCATTGTGTTACAGTCGGGTTTGGGTCGGGCTTTTTTTTTGTTGTTGTTGCCCCCGTTAGACATTGTCTTTGTCCTCAGGTGCACACAGACAGTGGATGAAGAGGAAAGGATTTGGCCCCTTGAGGGGCCAGCTGATGTCTGTTCTGTTTGTTTGTTTGTTTGTTCCTTAATTAAAGAAGGTGGGGGGTTCGTTCATACCTGTGGAGGAGTGTCGTGGGGGCATGATGAAGATGGGTCCTAAGTGTGTGCTGAGTGGATGGAACTAGTGTGTGTGTGTGTGTGTGTGTGTGTGTGTGTGTGTTGTGTGTGTGTGTGTGTGTGGAGAAAGGGAGAGAGAGGTTCAGGGGAGGGAGGAGACTCTGTGTGTGTGTGTGTGTGTGTGTGTGTGGTGTGTGTGTGTGTGTGTCCGCATGGGAAGTTGTGAAGAGTGGTGCAGCGAAGACTGCCTGCCCTGCAAACAAAAAAACGTGTCCATCTGTGTCTGTGGCTTTTTGGGGAAAGTTGTCAGCGACCATGTATCTGTCCATGGACCTCTGTGGGCCTGCTGCCTGCCTGCCCCTGATTCTGTCTGTGTTTTATTCTCTCTGACAACAGTGTCTGGCTTCTGTGAGTATTGCCGCCTTCTTCCTTTCTTGCTTTCTTCCTTTCTCCACTCTTAGCTTGAATTCCATTTTTTTACATTGTTGGTCGTGCTATGTCAGGTAAACGCATTATGTCTTGTCGTCATTCATTAAACTGTTCATGCCGCAGACTGCTCCCAGCGAAGACAAAAAAAAGAAAAGAAGGTGTGTTAAGTACGCTAAAGGGAAGAAACGGTGCAACATTTTTTTGTGTGTGGTGGTTGTATTCACTAAAATATAAGTGCAGTTTAGAAGCTGAAACATATATAAATACACACACACACAAGCCTGAAAACTGTATGTGGGTCTGAAGGAGAATAGTTGTTGAGGAATGGGGTGTTGCTGCCAGCCAGTAGTAGTCAGTATCTGAAGGCGTCCCATCACAGCTTGGAGACGGGTCAGCCCTTTGAAAGACACTCAGCTTGGCTCTGTAGAGTGACAACTTGTCAGTTAATTTCATCAGAGAAATCACGTCACATGTACACACACCACAGCGCTTTAGGTGGAAGGAAGGAAGCTGCAGGCACCATCCAGATGATGTGTAGAGAGTTGTGTGTGGGAGGAGGTGAGGGGAGAAGGTTTTTGCATGCGCGTGTGTGTGTGTGCGTGTGTGCCTATTCCAGACGTGTATCATTTTATTCAGGAAAAAACCGTGAGGAGAGGCAGGTCTGTGATTACAGCCATTGTCACACACCATGGGTTCACCGAGTCCTGTGACTTGCTCTTTTTGTGTCAGTGCCAGTGGCACCCCTGTACATACTGCAGTGTGTGTGGTGGGAGAGAGAGAGAGAGTGTGTGTGCAGTTTTATGTCTTTTACATGATTGATAACATGTTCTTGTGACAAGTGCTTTTGCTGTGTGCCTGGCAACCTGGGAGGAGCATGCGAGTGCGTTTAATGATTTGGGGGGTGGGGGGTATGCTGTAGTGAGACCAGATGGAAGTGTGTGTGTGTGAGAGGGTCTGTGGAACGCTGTTCAGTGTAGATATATTCAATGATTTGGTTTGGTTTTTCCCATTTGGGATTGGATTGAGAAAGCATGTTCTGACTGTAATGTTTAGTTGTTTTTTTTTCTAATGACAACATTTTTTTTCTCTCAAAAAATCGAATGTTTTACTTGATAGGCAAGACTTTATTTTCCGTATGTTCTAGATTTAAGCAATCCGACACATTTCAGTTAAAACAGATTTGGGTAAGTTCGTTCCTTATTTTGTGAATTGTGATGAGAAGGTCAGAGGGGTGGGGACTACAAAACTAGCTTGAAAAGAGAGAGAGCTATTATCTGCACATATTTCGGAGTAATGGTGCCGGCCATTTTAGAGTGCTGACCTTCAAGGTCAGTTGTGATGATTTTGTGAATTGTTTGTCGTCATTTCTGGTGGAGAAGTAGAACCTGTATTTCAATCTAGTCTGGAAAATGTCATAACTTGTTCAACAATTTAATGTGTGACAAGTAAAAAGATCGTCCTGTGGAAGATGCCATCGAGAGACTTGTACAGACAAGATGGCTAACATGGCAACACACACACACTCACACACACACAATACACACACACACTTACTCACACACACACACTTACACACACACACTCACACACACATACACACACACTTACACACACACACACACACACACTTACACACACACACACTTACACACTCATACACACTACACACTACACACACACTCTTAAAACAAGAAACAGTGGCTGCAGTCTATTCCACTGCATTTCATGTTCAAGCGCTTTCCAAGCTTTTCTCAAGAAATTGTGTGATATGTTAAATATTTTTTTTATTATCATTTGAAAGTAAAGTATTCACAGCATATATTATCAGCATGCCTTTATTGTCCAAATATGTCTGTGCGAGAGACTGATTTTTTGAACTGTAGAAATGAAACATGTGAACTTTTTTCAGTCAATAAATGAACCCATCACCTGCTTTCTCAGCCATGAAAATGGAATCTTTTTTTTATAGAAAGAAAAGTGACGTACTTTTGGTGTTGAAATCAAGAGTGCGGCCAACCCTTTTACCTTTCATAGAGCTTGTTCATCTAATGCTGCATGAACCGCACACATGGAAAACCACTTTTTAACATCTTATTTTATACTGAGTCTAAGTGACAGAGGTCTGTGTGACCCTCATGCATATATCAATGGGGGAAAAAGTCTTCAGGCCTATGCTCACAACCTTACTCATTTAGAAAGACTCTCACACAACGATGCAGCCAACTTTGGTTTGTTTTTCACTGTGCTTGTTTTTAGACAGTAAAGGGATTTTAGATATGTTCACACAGGATTGGTTTTCATTTCAGGAGAAAGTTTTGCCTGGATTTTTTTTTTAGTTTCAGGGCGGCACATCCCCCTGACCCCCACTGTTTAGGAGGGGCACACCTCTCCTCTCCCTTTAGCTCACCCACTGTAATATTCCTCAGTCTGACTCTGAAGGTTGGTTGCTTTGCTCCATTATTCATGTAGTACATGTTTCAGTTATTTGCTTAAAGCCCGACACATCATTGTTTACAATGTTTGGGTGATAAAGACAATTCAGGTGCTGACTATGGTTTAAAAAAAAAAGTTCAGTATTGGAAATTTCATTAAAATCCCCCCAGCTATGGTGAGAGTTGGTGTAACCGGCCCTTTTTCACCACCATTAAGTCAGCCACACTCTGACTTTGGGGACATTCTGTCAGATAACTTTGGGGGGGGGGGGGGGGGAGAATTCCACCAGCAAGAAGTGTGTTGTGGTCGTTTGTAAAGTTTTACCAGAGTTTTTCAGGTCAAAGGGGAACAAATCAATAATACATGCAAGGGATGTATTTCTATTGTTAGATTTACCTCCCTGTGATGCCGGTGGTGTCCTAATGAAAGACTTTTTGTGCTGTTGTTTTTTTTAAAAAATTATAACAGACCATGTTAGTGATGTCACTGCTATTTCTGGTTTCGGTTTACTTAACCCTCTTAGTCCCGAACCAGGATTTGCTGGGATTGAATAATTGCCCCCCTTCAATCCTGAACCGGGATTTGCTGGGATTTACACAGAGTACATTTCCATCACACTGAGACCATCACTAATTGCTACCAGATGTCAAAGCTCCATCAGGCTAGAGGTAGAAACTCTGTTTAGAGTCTTGAAGTAATTATAACTGCTGGTATGTACTTAGAAAGAGGAAAAGGCGAGGGAGCATGTGTGCCTGACCTGATTTTGTGATGGAATGCGAAATCTAGGGGCAGTTTGTGTTCAGAGAATCCAAATGCAAGAGGGTTAAACAATGGTGACATCACGATTTTGCCATAGGAATGTGGGGAGGTGGACAGCGACGGTGTGACTGGCAGAGTGAAGTTTGATATATCACCTCACAGGTAGGTAGGCGAGTGGTGGAGGAAAACATGTTCTGTCCATTTCATGGTAGTGCATGGTGTGTGTACAGGCCAAAGACATGGTCTGACTTCAAAAGAGGATGTATCCACTGGAAAACTAATTTCAAACCAAAAAATGCCTGGGTTTTGTTGTGGTTTGGTTCCTCCACCCCCCCAAAAGGCTTGTCACGGTCTTTGCTCCTTTTTTAAATAAAATTTTTTTAGGGTAATGGCACCCATAGTTTTAAACTGGCTGTGCAATTTGCAAAGAAAAAAATCTGGGCAAACCTGTGCACTGCACACAAGCATTCACTTACACCCACCCACAATGAAGATGTGGTGATGTGTTGGGCATCAGCTGAGTATAAATAAATTTATGGAGGCTTGCTGCCATCCTTACCCTCAGTCTCTCCACTCCACCAGTGTCAATGTAAACGACCGGTCCAGGGCATAAAGAAGAAGTGTGTCTCACTGTTGAGGGAGAAGTGTTGTGAACAGCGAGACACACTCCTTTGTGCCCTGCACTGGTCGTTTACATAGACACTGGCTGGGGGGGGGACTAGCACCGAGGCAGGGGTGAGGGGCCTTGGTCCATTTCAACACTGCATGTATAACTTGCATCTGTTGGGTCTCGTCTTTGTCCGTTTTAACGCAACAAAACTTCATAATTTTTCTTTGTCCATTTCAACACTACAGACAGAACTTTGTCTTTAGTCTTTGTTTCACAACAGACAAAACTTCATCTGTTCAATCTTTGTCTTTTTCAACACTACAGACAAAACTTCACCCATTTAGTCTGTTATATGGGCTAAGAATGGGGTTTTATTCCGGTTAGAAATTCTCATGTTTTCAAGATGACAATGGGTTCATATTCATATCCTCAGTCTCAAAAAAAAAAAAAAAAGAAGTAGAAGAAAAATAAAGTGTGCTGGCTTTTTTTTCTGAGTATGGGACATCGTTGTGGCAGGGTGTATGAATGAAGAAGAATTTTTTTTTTGAATTTTTTTTTAAATCAGACGTTTGCTGAATCTTCTGTTTGTATGTTGTCACAACCACCACCATTCTGTTAAACATGAGCAGTACAGAGAGGGGATCTGTCAGCAGGTGTTCACAGTTGCCATCAGCGTGAGAAGAGAACACCGTGTATTTATATGTTATCGTTATTTATTTGTTATGTGGTGTGAGTGACCGCCGTGGGTCACAGTACAGAGAGAGAAAAATGGTTTTGTTTTCTTAGAAGGATCGGTCGTCTGTTCCTGTTTCTCTCTCTCTCTCTCTCTCCTGTGTCAACAGATCATGCAGACCTTCATTTACTTCTTTCATGCCAATTACAGTGTGTACAGAGATTTGAATGTTTAATAATAATAAATATGTTCTGAAATCTGAATTGTTGAGGTGTGTTGGTTTGGTGGGGGTTTGTGTGTGTGTGTGTGTTTTGGTGTGTGTTTTGGTGTTTGTGTGTGTGTTTTGGTGTTTGTGTGTGTGTGTGTGTGTTTAATTAATGAGGATTTGGGAACAAAAAAAATTACAGTGCATGTATGTGAGTGCCTGGTTTTATGATTTGGGAGGTTTGGGGGGCTTTTAAAAAAATTTAAGAAGGGAAAAAAATCCGTTTATCAAACAGGATTTTTTTCCCCAGTACTTCTCCATATTGTCGAACACTACAATAGCAGCCACTGCGGTCGGTCTGTCTGTCTTTGCTCTCTCTCTCTCTCTCTCTCTCTCTCTCAAGTTTTCATGCATAGAACCCATGACAACATGTTTCACATTTATTGACATCATCAAAGCTTTTCCCATCTCCTGTCGAATGGAAGCAGTTGTCGTCCTAGTTCTTGCTAATCTGAAACAATACAGAAAACACATTTTGAACAGTTCTCATTCAAAGCTAGTCAAAGATCTATAGACAAAAAGGGTCACATACACAAAATCAAATCACTGGTGAACGCCGGGAGAGCTTAGCTGAAGAACCAAACCCTTCCAAAAAACAACCCCTAGGACCACAACATCCTTCAACCATCCTCTCCCACTTTATTTGAATTGATTGATTTTTCTTTTTTATATCGAGGTGTAAATTCATGTAACAGATCTATCTTTATACGAAACGGAAAGGAATATGCACGTCTTGTGCTGTTTTTTTACATCCAGTCCTGTTTGTATCCAGTTTTGGTAAGATGTGATGTTCCAGCACATGATTAACTCTACGGAAAAAAGAAACTCAGGAATTAACCTTGACGCCAAGATGTTCTGCGTTGCGTCGCAATGTTCTGACCACTAGGCTATCCGTCCCCCATGGACAGGACAGCCAGCACTGACTGCTTTGACTTGCTACAGGCACGAGAGAGAAGTGTAGACTAGAAAACTGAGCAACCCAGGCCACTGAATCAGAGACATTCATTTACTGAATGATCGTCGATGGTGGTGTGGATGATGTACTGAAACTGCTATATAAAAGTGGAAATGACCTCGCTTTTGAGCCACGACAGGCTGTGCTCTGCTACACTACCTGTAATATATCTTGACCTCAACCTGACCCCGAGGACACAAAGACACCTTCAAGGTAATTTATGCAACACTCTCAAAATCACACTGGTGAAGTGGATGATGCTCTACAGTGTGGTCCCAGACTTACGATGAGCCAGCCCATGGCATACTGGGTTGGAGCTGGCTGGGGTCTGAAAAAGTCCTATCACTTACAGGACTCCACCCAGCATCTTCCAGCCACAAACACAATGCAATTACCACTGCATCACCGTGTCTGTGGACACATGCCAACTTGTTCATAGCATTCAGATATTCTTTGTGACAAACACTGTAGCTGAGTGTTAAAGACCGTTCAAACTTCAATCCCAGGATCCTTGAAGTTCCTGGGTTCGAATCTTGGTGTCGGTGTCTGGTGAATTTGAGGGTGGTGATTAACAATCTCCCAGGTCAACTTCAAAAGCCGACCTGTCAGTGCCTTCATTCCCACTGTGTAATATACACATGCAGAAGCTAGAGTATGCTTTTTAAAGATCCAGTAATTCATATCAAGTGAGATCAACATGAACATACCCAGCAAGCAATTTACAATGAAATGAGCTGCCCTGAAGTGGGAGTGTGTCGGCTGAGGCCAGCAGGCAGACCTACCTCCTACAAACTGACAAGCTCTGAAGACCAGGCACTACGCACCCCATCCGTTACGGAGAAGAGAGAGGCAGATAAACAAATAGGACTTTTAAAAAAAATGTTAATTTTTTTCAGAACAGACTATGGATAAGTAAAGAGATGTGGCAACTAGCAAGAAGATCACTTACCAGTGGAAAGCACCAAAAACATGCACTTAACTTCATAAACAGCAAAAGCATCATTTGCTTGAAATCAACATTAATATCTTGTCAAAATTATTGTCTTGTCAAAATTTTTTTTTAAAGCCAATGAGAGATATGTGACCAAAATGGAATAAACATCTTCGTTTTCCATCCATGAATCCACATGAAGTTTGTAAAGATCCCAAACGATGAAGAAACACTCGCCACACTTCAAACCAAATCTGGAGAATACTTACAATTTACGCGTTATTTCCCGGAAGCTCTTCTTTTCAAATTTCTTTGTCTTGACTTTCTTTTTGCTGTGGAAGAAAAAAAAATGACAATTAGCCACACATTCACACTTCAACATGGTAATTGTAAAAACCCTCACTTTCTTGTCAAGAAGTCAGATTTAAAAGATGTCGGCTTTCTGACTGAAATGCCAACAAAAACGCACAAACCTGTGCATCTTTATGTTGTTTTCAGTTCTTTGTTTTTAAATTTCATAATGTAAAATTATGAGCCAACATGAATTTCTGTAACAAAAGTTATGAAATCTGACACAAGACGAAAGGTGGCAGGGCAGTTCAGACGTTCACCTGCCTAACAAGTAAACTGAGAGGTTCTGGGTTCCATTCCCAGCCTTGCCTTTATTGCCAGTTTGACTGAAAAATTCAACTGAATGTCAAGTCTTTCAGAGGAGACTCAAACCAGTTAGACCTGTGTGCTTATAGACTTGTTGCCTCAAAAGAACCCATGGCAATTGAAAATAGAAAGAGCAGGGAGGTACCTCTCGACTCTCCAGGCAAAATGGCAAGGTTCAATTAATTCCCGGCTGTATCCCCACAGCCAGAATGTGGCTACCTTAATGGTGGGGGAAAGACAGTTGCATAGGCAAAACCTCACCACTGGTGAACCCTGCAGCTCCAGCCAAGGAACAACAAAAAAAATAAATAATGTCGACAACAATGAATATGATTTCACCGACTTTCCAGTTTTACCAGTGCTATGATCACTTCTACAGGATGGAGATTTTATATGCTTGAACTATAAATCATAAATTTAATCACCTTAAACGTTCGTTACATAGGAACTATTCCCACATTGTTTCTTTTTTCTAATAAAATTTGAAATGTTCCCCTGTTCCTAAGCTAGAGCTCCGAAGTTCACCAATGGTGAGATTTTGCTTAGGCAACCGTTTTTATCCACCATAAAGGTAGCTGCATTCTGACTTCAGGGAGGAGACCAATTTTGATTTACGACTCTCGGTCTTACAGAAACAAGTACTTCCAAGCGCCCATGTCAACATCACCTCTTCTATTCATTATGCACGCACACATGTTCATAAATACGCACACACATGTTCATAAATACACACATACATGCTCACACACACACATACACACACACAAATGCTCACACACACACAGTCACACATCTGATAATAACAATAACGATGTATGGAATTTCTACAGCGCAGAAACTTGTAAAGCAAACAAATCAAAGAGCTTACATTGAAATCATTCCTGCACATACAGCCATTCACAGACAAGTTTCTGAATTTACACACACCACACATGCCCGCACAGAGCATGCGCAAAAACGTACACAGGCAAGGTGATGGATAGGGAGGAGGCTGAATAACAGGAGGGACAGATGTGAGGTGTGATGATGGGGGAAGATCCTTGGTTGGATATAAGTGTGTCTAGGTTGCATTTGAAAGGGTCAAATGAAGGCTTTCGGCAAAGGGAGAGAGGGAGATCATTTCAGACAGATGGACCAGAAATAAGAGAAAGAACTAAAATCCCAAGGGTGGATTGTTTGAATCTGGGTATTTGTAAGCACAGGATATCTGCAGCAGAACAGAGGAAACAAGATGGGAGTGTATAGGTGAAGACTGTCACTGAGATAGGAAGGTGCGCACACACACACCACACACACACACACACACACACACACACACACACACACACCACTGTATACACACACACACTGTATACACACACACACTATACACACACACACACACACACACACACACACACACACACACACACACACCTATCAGCACAGCTCACAAAGCAGAAAATGAACAATCACTCACTTGACTTTGGCCCTGGGTTCAATGATGTTCCTCATCTGCAGTGACCTGTACCTGTCCTCCAACAAATGCCTTCGGCTGAAACCATACATACAACAAGGATGAAATCATACATAACAACACAGCTGAAACCACAACAACATCAACACAGCTGAAACCACAAACAACAACACAGCTGAAACCACAACACAACAAAGCTGAAACCACAAAACAATAACATCAACAAAGCTGAAACCACAACAAATAAGCTGAAACCACAACAACAACAAGCTGAAACCAAACAACAACAAGCTGAAACCACAACAACACAGCTGAAACTACACATAACACAGCTGAAACCACCACAACAACAACACACAGCTGAAACCACAACACCACAGCTGAAACCACAACAACAACACCACAGCTGACACCACAACCACAACACAGCTGAAACCACAACAACACAGCTGAAATCACACATAGCAACAACAACAAAGCTGACCTGTGAATTTATGTCTCCATTCCTCAGCTAGAGCTGCAAGGTTCACCAATGGTGAGATTTTTGTGCATACGTCAGTTTTTACCCACCATAAAAGCCAAATTCAGACTTTGGGGATGGGTGTCCAAACACAACACCAGCTTGCATGCGGTTTTTTTTTGTTTTTTTTTTACAAAATTGTCATGTGTTCCCAATGGCAATCAATGGCCTACTCTTCTAAAAAGCGGAATGGGTTTTTTTTAATGTACGCGAGACGTTTGCGTGGGTTCACACACGGGGCCTCAGTTTATAGTCTCGTTTGAAGGACTTTTGGGGAGGTGGAGTCAGTACTGACGTTAACTCCAGGGTGAAATTTAAATAATATATTTTTTGAAAAACGATAACTAAACTCCAGGGTGAAATTCCCTGAAACAGGTGCCTCCATGAAGGCTCAATCCAAGACCATCAAATCACAGGTGCAACGCTCTAACCACTAGGCTATCCACCACCACCCCCCTCCCCCACCTGGTGAATCATTTAAATCTAGGTGTTCAAAAGCACAATGTATCTGCAACAGAATGGTGAGAAGGAGATGGAGAGTACAGGTGAAGATGTTCACAGAGGTAGGGGGGGCACTGTCTTGTGGAGACATTGATAAAAGAGCTTCTTTTGTAACTTACTCTCTGTGGGACAGGCAACCAGTAGAGAGACCACAAGAGAGGAGTGATGTTTTATAAATAAAATAAAATAAATAAAATAAAAACAAAGGAGTGATGTGTTCTGATTTTTTTTCTTTCTGAGGACTAGCCGAGCTCCAGAGTTTTGCAAGTGTTGAAGGAAGTGGATGGATGATGCTGATAAGTCTTGTGTTGTAACACATAATTAGCGCACATAAAAGAACCCACAGCAACAAGCCGGTTGTCCCAGGCAAACTTCTGTAGAAAACCCACTGTCATCAGGCAACGAGTTATATAACATACATACATACACTGCCATGCTGAATGCAACTGACCTTGACATTATCCAATAAAACTCGACCTTGACATTGCAATAATGAGTCAGGGCTGTCCTTGCTTGACATTGCTGTAAAAAAAAAATTAAGCCCTGCTACCCTTGACATTACCATAATAACAGTTTTTCCTGACATTTCGTCATGGTCGAGGCACAACTGACCTTAGAGAAAACTTACAATGTGCCAAATGACCTTGACCTTGCTTTGAGGAAAACTGGCCTTGACATTGTCACAATAAGGCACAATTGACCTTGACAAAAAAACACAATGTGCCACAACTGACCTTGCCTTCGCCACAAGGAGGCCAACTGACCTTGACATTGCCACAATAAACAACAATGACTTGACATTGCCACAATAACTACAACTGACCTGACACAATAAACTACAACTGACCTTGACACTTCGCAGACTGCCGACCAGCTCCTCACTCAGCTTCAGTTCCAGGTCAGGGGTCTGCACTGTATCTCCAGTTAAGGACAACACACCACTTAAGGTTGTTTGTCATCTACCTTCACCTGACGATTTAGTGATTCAATATCAAAATCGCATTGAAACAGATACATCATTAGTTCAGTTTTTCACTTGCAGAAACTCCTGAATTAAGAAAAAGGGATAAACACACAAATTTTTTTAAAAAAAGAAAAAAATTTAACTAAAGCAAGAAAAACCTTAGAAACACTAAGGCTAATATTAGAGAAGCCATCAATAAAAACAAGCAAAAAAAACCCCCCTTATGACATGGCTTCTTACATACGTCATACGAGACAGAGAAGAGACAAACAGAGAGAGACAGAGAGAGGAAGAGAAGAAGAGAGAGAGATGATTATTACAAGCGTGCACCCCCCCCCCCCCCCCCGCCAAAAAAAAAAAAAAGAAAAACAAACCAAAAAAAGCATGCCCCCCAGACCCGTTCTCACACAGAATATCATTGTAGGAAAAAACAGGAGGTCCAAATTTTTTGGGGGTTTGTTTTGGGGTTTTTTTTGTTTTGGGGGGGGGGGGGGGGGGGGTCGTTCCTTAGCCAACAAAACCCCTCCCAACATGGACTGAGAAACTAGCCCCCACAGCACAGACAAGGATATTTGTTTTGCCCACTTTTTGGGGAGGTATTTCATGGCCTCTGCTTTCTCCGCCCTCACTTTGCCCCGTTCAGCCATCTCTCTCCGCTCCTTGGCCAACAGGGAGCGGATTTTGCCAATGCTGCACACACACACACACACACCACACACACACACACACACACACACACACACAGTCATTTTCACAAGCTCAAAACATTTCTGAATCACTGCCAGCAGCTCTGTAAAATAATCAATAATTTTTTCCTTGTTTTTTTTTTTATTCCTTGGTCAGGATTCAGAGGTTCACCGTTAACGGCGAGATTTTGCGTATGCCACCACTGACCCACACCCCCCCCCCCCCCCCCCCCCCCCCCATTGAGGTACCCGCATTCTGACTTCAACGAGGATGTTTAGAAACACAACACTGGTGTGCGTGCGATTTTTTATAAATGTGATCATCCATTCCACCAGCTTAAGCAAGGCCCAACACTTAATAAGTTTTTGAAATGCCAAAATGTTTTGAGTGTTGCACACAGGGCCTCAGTTTATAGTCTCATCCAAAGGACTGAAGGTGGAGTGGAGTCGGCACTGATGTTAACCCCAGGAGAAAAATTTAAAGAGATCTCCATAGTGGCTCGAACCTGGGTCATCAATGCTCTAACCGCTAAGCTATCCCCACCCCCTCCTTTGTTTCCTCCATGAATACTCCATGTCCTTTTCCCCCTCAGTCCTGACCCCTGCTGAATGACTCACCTGTACACTTTATTCTCACGTGCTGACCCCTGCTGACTGACTCACCTGTACACTTTATTCTCATTACTGACCCCTGCTGACTGACTCACCTGTACACTTATTCTCACTACTGACCCCTGCTACTGACTCACCTGTACACTTTATTCTCACGTACTGACCCCTGCTGACTGACTCACCTGTACACTTTATTCTCACGTGCTGACCCCTGCTGACTCACCTATACACTTTATTCTCCGTGTTCTTCTTGGTCTTCTCCTGGGCCACAAGTTGATCCTGAAACCATCACCACACCACACCACTCTCCATTAGCCAAGGGCATCAAATAGTTCACACATTTTTTTTTTTTTTTAAAGACAAAAAAAAATGTTCATGACCAAAATAAAATGTAGTCTGTTACCTAGAGCCAAGTTTAAAAAACAAAACAACAAACCACCGAACTTGGTTTTTGGCTGGTAGACTTACACTACCCTGTTAATTCCAGGATTTCACATAATTATGACCCTTCGGGGGGATAGCTCAGTGGTCCCTAGCGCTTACTTTCCCCAGACCAACGTAAGCAGTCGAGCTGGTCACCAGTTGGATGGGTAACCGTTTTGCGCCTTGGCATTCAGTACAGTCCCCCAGTCACCCAGCTGTATATGGGTACCTATCCCTCTTAGGGACAGGGAAGGTAAAGCAGCAAGTGAGAGGAGATGGGCGCCGCCCTCAACATGCTGGCCCTTAGAGAAGCTGAGGTCTCTGACGCTTGCTCCCCTACACTCACATTGGTTATGAGTCACCTTCACCTTTTTTTATGTGACCCTCCCCCACATAATGAGTCACATTGTGCCAGAGGTTAATTTTTTTTTTTTTTAAAAGATTTATTAAACCTGCAATTTAAAAAGCTGTTCAATACAAACACACCAAGATTAAAAATCGCACAGTTCTTGTGAAAAGTTATTACAAATTGAAATGCGATCACCAGAAATTGACAAAATAAGACACTGACAAACTTGGCATAAAAACTGGTGGTCAGAATGAGTGGTTGCGTGTTTCTAAACACGTTTTCTTTTCAGAAAAAGGAAACAAAATCACACCTTGATACTTCAGTACAAGGCAGAGGAAAGTTCATAATTCTGCGATTAGTCAAAATCTCAAAACCGACAACCTGACCTCCAAATGCCTAAAATGGCTCCTAGCAGAAAAGTGGGTCAGGTGCAAAGTGATGCATTTCATGGTAAAGGGTCACCCCCCCCCCCCCCCCCTTTCCCTGCCCCCACCCCCCACCAAGGTCCAACTGTTGTGTATTCACAATACCATTACGTCAACTGCACAAAAACGGCCGCCGCTGTAGTCTGGTGGTTAGGGCGTTGGACTTGTAATCTAAAGGTTGCGGGTTCGATCCCAGCTTTCAGCTATGGCGTTGTGCCCTTGGAAAAGGCACTTTACTGCTATTTTCTCACCCCACCCAGGTGTAAAAGGGGTACCAACCTTGTGTTGGGGTTAACCCTGCGATAGACTGGCGTCCTATCCAGGGGGAGTCTATGACTCTTCAGTCGCTTAACGCCACAGAAACCGGGATAAGCCACAGAAACCAGGATAAGCACCGGCCTGATGAGCCTTAGGCTCGGGACAGACTTGAACTTTTAACAACTGCACAAATACATGGTGCAGTTCAAGCCAATGTCTGTGGTCAGTCACATTAGTCTTGACGATTTTGTTTTTAATTGCAGCTCCAAGAACTTTTGGCAAAAACCAAAAAAGAAAACCACCTAATAAAAGGAAGTTGTGAGTAAACACTGATACATATCTTTATTTATCAATTTATCTTTTTATTCATTTTAAAAAATCAAAACACGCACAAAAAACCAACCCAAAACAAACAAGCAAAAATCCACAAACAAAAACAAACAAAACAACCAACGTAAATACCTAAAGATTTTAAAAACAAGACAAGAAAGAGAAAAACAAAAAACAAAACCCATCAACCCAGCCAGCCACACCAGACCCTGCATGTCCCCCCTACCTTCAGTTTCCGGGCCTTCTCCTTCCTCTTCTGGCGCGGCGTCTTCTTCCTCTCGCGGTCCACAGGGGGGTTGATGGAGATGGGAGCATCGTCCCCGACCTCGGCATCGGCGGCAGTGGGGTTATCGTAAAGCCCCACCGACATCTCCGCCATCCATGTGGCCTGGGGACATAGTAGGGGGGAGGTCGGGGCATTAATGTGAGGGAATGGGGGAATCAGGCAGCAGCATGCACACATGCATAGACATGCACATACACACACGCACACACACATTTACATGCACGCACGCACGCACGCATAAACACATGCACAGACACATGCACTCACACACACACACATACACACACACACACATACACACATGCACAAACACACACACACACAGATCATTGGCATTATTTTCTGTCCAAGCCTTCCAATGAGTAGACAAAACCAACTGACCATTCAATCAACCTACCAAACAGTCAATCAACCTACCAACCTATCAACTAGCCACCCAACCAGTCAACTAACCAACCAACCAACCAGTCAACCAACCACCCACCCATCCATCCACCCACCTACCCACCCAACCACCACTCAACCCAACTACCCACCCACCCACCAACCATCCAACTACCCACCCAACCAACACACCAACCATGTAAAAATCAAACAAACAAACAAACAAAGCGGCCTACCTGACTAGGGGCGTCTGTGAGGGAGGGAAACTTGGCATCCAGAGCGTTGAAAATCTTTCGCTCCGCTCTCTGCTTCTTACTCTCCACCGTGTGAGCTTGTAACAGCAGATCCTGCCCACAACAACAACAACAACACCACGTTATCCCCCACAATCCACACCATGGCCACGATATCCCCCCCAGTCCAAACATGGCTGTATCAGGTAGAATGTAGCATTGCCTGGTCTTCTCCTGTGCTTGTGACTCTGCAGAAGGTCTGCCTGCTTGGCTCTTCAGGCCAGCTCAATAAGAAGTTTATAGGAAAAAAACTTACACACACATACACACCCATGCATGCACACACGCTCTCTCTCTCTCTTTCTCTCTCTCCTACACACTAATGTACACGCAGGTACACATACACACTATTGTGTACGCGCGCACACATGCACACATGCACGCACGCAGGCACGCAGGCACACAGGCACGCAGGCACGCAGGCACGCAGGCACGCAGGCACGCGCACACACACACACACACACACACACACACACACACACACACACACACACACACAAACACACACACACACACACACACACACACACACACACACACACACACATACACACAACACACACACACCACACAAACACACACACAAACACACACACACACACACACAGACAAACACACATACACACACATGCACACACACACACCGACGCACACACACACACACACACCTGATGATCATCATAGGCCGGGTTAACGGAAGCTCCAGGGTGAGGTAACTCCACCTTCGCTCTCTCGCTGCACTTGCGTCGGATGTGTCGGGGAGTCTGCACATCGCAATCACCGCCCATATTTTACAGTATAAATACAATCATATGAAACATAGAATAGAAAAAAAAACAATAGAAAAAAATTACAATACATTACTTTTATGTAACATAGAACAGAAAAAACAATAGAAAAAAATTACAATACATAATTACTATGTAACATAGAATAGAAAAAAAACAATAGAAAAAATTACAATACACTACTACTATGTAACATAGAATAAAAAATAACAGAAAAAATTACAATACATGACAATGCCATGCAATACAATTAACACCATACACAATACAATGCAATACCATTCCATACAAATGTACAACATACACAATACAATGCAATACAAAAAACAAAACAGTACATTACAAAAACACATACACACAATACAAAACAACACATACCAGACAATATACAATACTATATAATAAAAAAAAAAAATTACAACACAATACAAAACAAAACAATACCATACAATATGCAAAGCAAAGCACAGCACAGCACAGCACAGCAAAGCAAAGCAATGCAATGCAACCCACCCCACCCTACCCTTCCCTACCCTACAATGCATTACAATGCAATGCAATACAGCACAACACATTTACAACCTTCCGATGAGACTATAAACCGAGGCCTCATGTGCCAACGCAGGCAGAACATCTTGCACACAGGTTAAATCCTGTTCCGCTTTTCGTAAGAGTAGGCCATTGTGTGCCCGTGGGAACAGATGACAAGATTTACAAAACTGCATACACACGGGGACTGGATGTAAAAAAGCGCAGGAGTGCTTATTCCATTATCCTCTATATGTTGTTGTTGTTGTTGTTGTTCCCCAGCTTAACACTCTGGGGGGTCACCCAGAATGTGCAGTACTCTTGACTCACTCATCCCACCTGGGAATCACTGTGAGATTGAAATTGCACACACTGAATGAGAAGTTTGCGTGTATGACTATTTTCAAGTACCTCGCCATTTAGGCAGCCATACTCCGACTTCAGAGGAGTTCCTCGATATAAAAGAATAAATAAATAAATAGAAAACAAATAAATACAAGCCAACAGAAAAGATGACAGTCACAATACAGGTCAGTGAAGTTTCTCAGTAGCAGCATACCTTGACCCTCTTCCGTTTGGTCACTTCATTGAAGAAATCTTCCCCCTCCCTCTGAGCTTTCCCTTCTGAAACACACACCAAAGTCCACCATCATCTACAAAACAGATTCTCTTTTTTTTCAATACATATAGTATTGGATCAGGGTCTAGAGGTAACACACCTGTCTAGAACGGCAAGTCTGGGTCAAAGTGTGCGTGGTTCCTACCCCGTTTGGGCCTAAAACTTTTCCCCATCCATTAGACAAGAGTGGTGGTCTGGGCGCTAGTCTTTCGGATGAGACATAAACTGAGGTCCCTATGTTACACATCATTAATTTAGCGCACGTAAAAGAACCACCCTGGGCAAAATTCTGTACAAAAAAGCCACTATGATAGGGAAACAAATACATTTGTAGACAGAAAAAAAGAAAAAAAAAAAAGGGTGGCACTGCACTTGTGGTGACACGCTCTCCCCGGGAGAGAGAGAGCACCCAATTCACACAGAGAAGTCTGCTGTGACATAAAGTGGTAATAAATAAATAAATAAATAAATAAATAAATAAATAAATAGATAAATAAAAAGCTCAGTGGTCAGAGCACTTGCCCTCCTCAAGATAAAGAAGCAGAGCTCAGCAGTGGTTACCTCACGTGAGGTGACCACTTGCATGCCTTGGCTTCAGTGGAGTCCCCCAGTTCACCCGGCTGTAAATGGGTATCTGGCCTCAAGATGGTCGCATACACAAAATCTCACTATCCGTGAACATCAGAGCTCTAGCCAAGGACCAACCCAAACAAAACAAAAGCAGTCACATACGCAAAAATCTCACCAACTGGTGATCCACGAATGAAAATAAAATTTCTGCCTTCCTAAAGGACTGGAAAGAAAAGGAGTCCACACAAAATTTGCCCTGCAATACGAAACACACACACATGAACGCGTAACATACCACCCAAACCACCACCATGCACTCTTATTCACCACACACACTACACACACACACACACACACACAACATGACACTATTCACTCACACAACCACTACCTGACACACATCACACATCCGCTCTTCCACAACACAGACACCAAACGCGACACACACACATGCACACACACACCAAAAATGACAACACAGCTAACTATTACCTCCCAAAG
>CM060335.1:45822001-45827001 GCA_030674155.1 Stramonita haemastoma
CACACATACATCATTATAATGTGCACACCACTACACACATACATGCACGCACGCACACACACACACACACACACACACACACACACACACACACACACACACACACACACACACACAGTACACACACATATGATACACACATGGACACACACACACACATACACACACTTACATGTGCAACACACACATGTATATAATACACACACCACTACACAACACACACACACACACACACACACACACACACACACACACACACACACACACATACGCACACACACACACACACACGCACACACGTATACACATGCGTACACGCGCACCGTACAAACGAATCCACTTACGCCTTGAGAGCTGCTGCTCTAGTCTAGTGGTTTGGGCGTTGGACTCGTAATCTAAAGGTTGCGGGTTCGATCCCAGCTTTCGGCTATGGCGTTGTGCCCTTGGAAAAGGCACTTTACGGCTATTCTCTCACCCCACCCAGGTGTAAAAGGGGTTCCAACCTTGTGTTGGGGGTTAACCCTGCGATAGACTGGCGTCCTATCCAGGGGGGAGTCTATGACTCTCAGTCGCTTAACGCCACAGAAACCGGGATAAGCACCGGCCTGATGAGCCTTAGACTCGGGACAGACTTTAACTTTTTAACTATGCCTTGAGACATACTGATACATGTATACTAGATTTATATAAAATTTAAGATTTAAAGATGAATTTTATTCAGATCCAGAACCAGAGCTGAGGGCTAGAACTTGTAGAAATCTGTTGAAAGCACTTTAACTTGTTTAAGTAATTGATGGCATCTAGCTGTTGCCAATAGCAACAAAACCCAAATGCTTTCTGACTTACAAGTAACAACATTAAACACTAAGCTGGAGAGCCTTTACTCTTAAAACAAAAACCACACCTGGTTGCTATAATTTGTCAATTGTAACAATGTTTTGTTTTCAGGCACTGGAGCTATAAAAGTTTTAGCTTTTCGTTGTCAAACGATCAAATTTGGTTACAACTAAAGTGTACAAATCAAGATTCACTCATTGAGATCCAGACTGATTGTCTTGAATTAAATTATTCCAGAAACAGAATAAATCCACTAGGCTAGGCTTACGAATCCGAGTTCGTCATTGACTGATTTGAGTGTTTTACATTAAATCGGACCACCATCAACAAGGTACTTTGTGATGTGATGTTTTGTTTGCTAGAGACTCTTAATTCTTTAACATTTCAACACATATATCATTTAGACAGGTTTAAATTAATAAATTCACATCAACAAGACATCACGCATTGAATGACTTACCCAACCACACGTGTGTCAAAAACCGGAAGTGAGAAAAATCAACAGAATTGTCGCTGACCTACATCGGGGAGACGGTTTATGGTGGGTTTTTTTTATAAAACATAAATAAGCCTTCATTTACAATGACTTAAACTAAACATGTGATTTAAATAAGATTAAACCCGACTTAGCAGTCAAATTAGCTTTTATAGCCCTTACAGTGAACATTCAAGAGAAGCTACTCTAACAAATAGGCTGAGACCAATTTTTCTGATTAATTCTTTCCCTTTGACCCTTTTTTTTTTTCACGGATGTTATCTATTTTTATCGATGTACTATCCAATGTAAAACTGATTTGGGGAGGGGGGGGGGGGGGGGGGGGGCGATAAATATATTTTCAACGGGTTTTTTTTTTTTTTGGTTTGGGGTGGTTTTTTTGTTAGTTTTTGTTTCTTTTTGGTCAGAAATGTTTAATTTGGGTTTGTGATAAATGTGATAAATTTCTGTAGGCCTAAGGCTGGCAAGCCTAACAAGAACACCTATCATACCCATTCAAAACACTAACACACAAGTGTGCAATGTTCACCTCATAATCTGGTCATAACATGGTGGTATACGGTCCATAGCAATAATCTGAAATATTACACAATGATAATTAGCACGAGTTCAACATCCCTCCAGTTGTGATACTTGACGAAAACTGAAACAAGATGATAACCTTTTTTCTTTTTTTTAGAAAAAAAAAAAATCATTAGCACCCACAGGTGCTCCTTGATACGAAGGACTGAGATATGCTGCACCAGCTACAGGGGAGATAACCTGACTCCCAGTTTGTGACTCAGTACAGAGATGGGCAGGTCAGTCAAAGGACCCCCCACACAGCACTGAAAACCCAGAGCGAAGATTAACAAAAAATAATAATAATAATAAAAGAAGAAAGAAAGAAAAAAGAGAACGAGGTCATTAAGTCAGCCTGTTGTTTGACTTGCACCTTCATCCAGCCACTCTAATCCTCAATCCACCACGCTCTTGTTTCCCTCCCCCTCTCCCCCCCCCCCCCCCCCCCCCCCCCCCCCCCCCCACCCCCCTCTCTCTTTACTCTCTCACAGCAGGTGGCAACGGATAACAGGTGTGTGTGTGTGTGTGTGTGTGTGTGTGTGTGTGTGTGTGTGTGTGTGTGTGCGTGCGTGCATGAGTGAGAGAGAGAGAGAGAGAGAGAGAGAGAGAGAGAGAGAGAGAGAGAGAAGGAGAGAGAGAGAGAGAGAGAGAGAGAGAGAGAGAGAGAAGATGAACAAGTGGCAGTTCGCGTTGCAAGGGTTAAGCATGTGTGCATCAATTGATTGATTTATTACTTATTATTTATACCACTAGCTTGAATGCAAGTATACCGTAAGTGATAATGCTGTAAAAGCTAAGCATGTTGGAACGTAAACACTCTTTTAAATCAGAGAGATCTTCCCCAAAGCCGGAGTGTGGCTGCCTTCATGGTGGGCATAAACAGTAACTACGCCAACATCTCACCGTTGGTGAACCTCGGAGCACCAGCTGAGAAACACACACACACACACACACACACCACACCACACAACCCCACACACACACACACACACACACACACACACACACACACACACACAACACACACACACACACACACACACACACACACACACACACCACACACACACACACACACACACACACACCACACACACACACACACACACACACACACACCACACACACACACACACACACACACACACACACACACACACACACAACACACACACACATACACAACACATACACATACACACATTACACACACATAACACACATAACACACCACACACACACACACAACACCACACACACACACACACACACACACACACACACACACACACACACACACACACACACACACACCCACACCAACAGATGTGTTACCGTAGCCGGGAGACTTGAGGGGGAGGGGAGGAGGAGAAGGGATGGATTAATGAAGAAAAGAAGAGCGATACAGATCATCAATGTTCAAGGTAAGTGCGGTAGGTAGGTAGGTAGGCAGGTAGGTAGGCAGTAGGTAGGTATGTAGGTAAGTAGGTAGGTGGGTAGCCAGGCTGTTGCCTTGTGGTAAGAGCGTCTTTGAACTCAGGACCTGACGGTTTCAACCGGCAACACGTTCTGATTCCAGTCTCTGCTGATTTGTCTGTTCTTAGTTAAGATAGTTCCAAAGATTTTTTTTCTCTTGGAAGTTCATAGACTAGGCTGCTCCACTTTTGAGGCTAGATACTGGTGAAATACCTAGAATGTGTTGCTTCAAGATCTTTCTTAAAGTCTTTGGGGGGGGGGGGGGGGGGGTCTTTTTCTTCTTTTTTTCCTGTTTTTTTTTTTCTTCTTCATAGATTCCCATGGAAATTCTTCCGATGACACTATAAACTGAGGAGTGAGGTCTTTGACACCTTTTTTGTTTTGTTTTTCTTTTTGGTCAGTTCCTCGGCTAGAGCTCTGGGGATTCACCAATGGTGAATTTTTGCGTATACAACCGTAACTGTTAGGAATAAAGATGATCACCACACACACACACACACCACACACATACACACACACACACACACACACCACACACACACCACACACACACACACACACACACACACCCACACACACGGGGGGGGGGGGGGGGGGGGGGCAGCGAGAGTTTAGAGGGGTATACTGACAAAACATACAACCCCCCTCTTCGATTACCTACCCTTACCCCCCACTCCTCCACCACTACGACCACCACCACCATCGCCGCCACAACAACTCTGACTCCCCCCCCCCCCCCCCCCCCCCCACCTCTTCCCCCTTTCTCCCCATCGCTTCTTCGACCTCAGTACAGAATAACAAAGGTGTGTTCAGGGTCCCGAAAAGGGGAAAGCACTGCGCAGCACTGGGACTTATCTATATCACAGCCTGGAGAAGCAAAAAGGAAACCACCGCACCACAGCAACTACTACTGCTGCGCACTTCAGTCACGTGCTCAAGACATAGGCACACCACGTTCGTATCATTTTTCATTCATGACATTATGATAATTTGCGTCGCGGTTTTTTTTCTTCTTCTCATTTTCTATCTATCCTTTAGTCTGGCGACCGTGGGGGCATGGCACCCCTGAAGACTTGACAACCAGTTCCATCCATTCCTCTCTCTCTGTTCTGCCTTTCTCAAAATTTGGTTGAGTTCTAGGCCTGTCCTCCATTCGCTGATGTTGTCCTCCCATCTCTTCCTTGGTCTGCCTCTTTTTTTTCTTTCTCCTTGGACAGTGCCTTGCAGTACTGTTTTTGCAAGTCCATTTGATCTTGTGACATCCCGTACCATTTAAGTTTACGCTCCTTCAAGATTGATAGAAGATTTTCGTAAGGATCAATGGTCCCTTTCTCATTTTATTCGACTTTTTAATGTCCATGTTTATTACCAATATATCAATGAACACTGAACACAAAAAATCACATGCACATTAATGTATTTGTCTTTCACATACATGAAGTAAAACACATATCACTGACTCATATTCACATGATACCTTTCACCGCCTGAATCAAAACATAAAGATAATCAGCATAAATCAATGTTAAAAATCAGAACCAGAGATAGAATGACTATATCCTATTTTCCACCGCCATCCTTTGAAAAGCAAAAATTACAGCAATGTTCTTTCTGTGCATACATGCTCCCT
>CM060335.1:45829501-45857001 GCA_030674155.1 Stramonita haemastoma
ATACATAGCATCCCCACTTTCTGCAAATTCTATGCTGGGAATTTTTTATCTTTTCTATCTCTCTCACTGTTTCTACCTTGTTGTTTTTCTACCCGTCAACTCCTTCTTGTCTATTTTCTGCCTTCTTGGTCCATTCTCCTGCCTTTTTTCCATGGAGACTTAAAATATAGGAATTCTCTCCCACGCCACAAGGATGTACTGGGCCTGACTTGTCAGCGCTTAACGGCAGCACACAGCATTTTCGCTCATATGACACACAACAATAGGGTTAGGCGACGACGAAACGACGACAAAAAAAAAAAAAGAAGAAGAAGAAGAAGGAGGAGAATCAAATATAAAACTTTTAGCAGATGACTCAAGTATATATATGCCCCCAGTAATCCACAAATTCGAGCTAGAATTTTTAATTCAGACCTGGAAAAAATAAGTTCTTGGGCCTTTGCTTTGGGAGTGTTAAATCTAATACAGAAAACAAACAGAACTGTGATATACAAGACAGCTGCTTAGAATATCGACATCTTGCATGACACAAATAATCATTGAAGGGGCTGTTCGTGGACCCATCACGAACTTGAAAGGTCAAAGGTGTTCCCATAACCTATGCAGCGTTTATTTATTTATTTTTTACATCGAGGATAATGGAATAAGCAATCATTGCCTTTTTTTTTCATCCAGTCCCGTGTGTATGCAGTTTTGTTAATGTCATCTGTTCCCACCGGCACACGATGACCTACTCTTACGAAAAGCGGAACAGGATTTAACGTGTGCGCAAGATGTTCTGCGTGCGTTCGCACACGGGCCTCGGTTTATAGTCTCATCGGAAAAGACTTTGGGGGGAGTGGAGTCAGCACTGACGTTAACTCCAGAGGAAAAATCCCCTCGACCGGGAATCGAATCCGGGTCGTCAAATTGCGAGCGCAATGTTCTGACCACTAGGCTATCCCGTCCCTATATCCCGTGGTGGAGAGCGAGGTGTCAAAGCCTCAGCTTCTCTAGGGGCCAGTATATTAAGGGCGGTGCCCACCTTCTCTCCCTCCCTGCTTTATTTTCCCTAAATATACCAAGGCAGGTAACCATTTACAGCTGGGTGAACTGGGGAACTGTACTGAAGCCAAGGCGCACGAACGGTTACCCATCCAAGAGGTAACCACGCTCAGTGCTGCTTAATTAACCTTAGCTGGGAGAGAGCGATGGTGTGACCACTGAGCTATGCAGTCCCCGAAAACTTAAAGGGAACTTATAAACGTACACAGGTGGAGTGGGGGGGGGGGGGGGGTTGGCAACGTCTTGTGCGCGCGTTGAAACCTGCTGTGCTTTTGGAAGAGTAGGCTAATTCAAGACAAATTGACGTAGGTGTCGAGCAAGGGTTAGAAATTAAAGTATAAAAGAAAAAGGGCAACATGTCCATCACAGAGCTCACAACACATGTCAAGGCATTTTCTCCTGTGCCCAAACATAGGCTAGTGCCTGCTGTTAAGTATTGATGACAATTTAAAACAAAATAATAACTGCATGCACAGGTGTTTGTGTTTAGACACCATCCCCGAAATTGGAATGCGGTTACCTTTAAGATGGGTAAAAAAGGGTCTCATAGGCAAAATCTCACAATGGGTGCGTGAATCTCAGAGCTCTAGCCGAGGAACAACAACGACAAACAACAACAACAACAACAACAACAACAACAACAACACAACACACACACACACACACACACACACACACAACACACACACACACACACACACACACACACACTGATGTTCGTCGAACAATGAACAGAGTTGGGGGGGGGGGTATTTTGGGTTGGGGGGGGGGATTTGTGTGTGTGTGTGTGTGTGTGTGTGGTGTGTGTGTGTGTGTGTGTGTGTGTGTGTGTGTGTGTGTGTGTGTGTGTTTTGTTTGTTTGTTTATTTATTTATTTAATAAAAGAATAAATAAATAAATACACACACACACAAAATCCCCCCCCCCCCCCAACCCAAAATACCCCCCCCCCCCAACTCTGTTCAATGTTCGACGAACATCAGTGACTTTTCGATACTGTTATTAAGCCCTCAGTAACTGACGAACTACACAGTAGTGAGTGACCTTGATGTACGATAATGAGCAGAAACGAACATACAGAGAACAGCAGTAGGCCTGAGCCTACATCCGTCTACTCTGTCTTCGTCTGTCATGTCTGTCTGTCTGTCTGTCTGTCTGTCTGTCTGTCTGTCTGTCCTGTCTGTCGTTCTGTCTGTCTGCTCTCTCTCTCTCTCTCTCTTCTCTCTCTCTCTCTCTCTCTCTCTCTCTCTCTCTCTCATTCTCCTCTTCTCCTCCTCTCCTCTCCTGTTATGTATGATGAGGAATAATACTCTCTCTCTCTCTCTCTCTCTTCCTCTCTCTCTCTCCTCTCTCTCTCTCTCCTGTTATGTATGATGAGGAATAATACTCTCCTCTCTCTCTCTCTCTCTCTCTCTCTGCTCTCTCTCTCTCTCTCTCTCTCTGTCTGTCTGTCTGTCTTGTCTGTCTGTCTTCTGTCTGTCTGTCTGTTTGTCTGTCTGTCTCTCTCTCTCTCTCATCTCTCCTCTCTCTCTCCTCTCTCTCTCCTCTCTCTCTCTCTCTCTCTCTTCACTCTCCTGTTATGTATGATGAGGAATAATACTCTCTCTCTCTCTCTCTCTCTCTCTCTTCTCTCTCCTCTCTCTCTCTCTCTCTCTCTCCTCTCTCCTCTCTCTCTCTCCCTGTTAGGCCCTATGTGTGATGAGGAATAATAATAATAATAATGCCCACCTTTGTGTGCCAGTCTGGATGGAGTCTCTCAGCTATCGGTTGGTGCCTTGGCTTGCGGAGACTGGCTAGGAAACGTCTGCAGAGGCTGATAACAACCGCCACAGCTAGCTCCGAATAATTAGGCTCTGTTCAATAACTGCGTGAGAGCGGTGCATTGAGTAGGCAGCATAGCTAGGCCCCACCTCTAGCCTTTTTTTTTTCTTCTTTTTGTTAACGCCTACCTCTAGCTAGTACCTAGTCCATCAGTCCTTATATTGGGAAAGTCTCTTAGGATTGGAGAGGTCACTTTATGTGTACGTGGCGTGCACGCAACGCCGCCGTGCGCGCACAACACACACACACACACACACACACACACACACACACACACGCAAGAAGACACACAAGCTAAGTGTGCACGCGGCGCGCGCGACGCACACACACACACACACACTCGCGCGCGCGCGCGCATTAAGACACACAAGCTCAAGTTCGTATGCCCGTACGGATGTATTAACACGCGCAGACACATAAATACAGATACGCACATACACACAACGCCAACGCCGCGCCAAACGCACGCATGCACGTAGGTGATGCACGCAGGCACAACTGAGAAGAGAGAGAGAGAGAGAGAGAGAGAGAGAGAGAGAGAGAGATGGCTTCAGCAGCACCTTAATTTCAACAGTAAGGATGACTACTACCTCCTCCCCAGAGAAACCATGTAACAATTGTGAGGCTGCGAACTAGACACTGCAGACTCAGACATCACATCTTTTACCAAGTTCCACAGTGGAGATTCTGAAGTGTGCACCTGTGGCACTTCTCCCATGACAGTGGAACACTTCCTCCAGACCTGTTCCAACACACCAAAACCTGAGTGAAGGCCGATGATATCTGGCTTTCTGACCTCTTCGGGGGCCTATGCATTCCACACAGCGGCCTCCAGGGTTGCTGTCTGAGCATTGAACGCCTACGAAGAAGAGAGAATATTGATAAATGTAGCAATGCACGTTTACCTTTATTCTTTTTCCAACAAATACTTAAAGTGGTATGAAAAAATAAAAAAAAATCTTACTCCTTTATGTTATCATCACACACACACACACACACACACACACACACACACACACACACACACACACACACACACACACCACACACCACCCCACACACACACACACACACACACACACACACAACCACACACACGACACACCCATGCACCGCACATTGCCACCCTGTCACGTTTTGGTCAGTTTTGGTTGGGTTGCTGGAAACAATAGTTTTATTCAAATTGATGACGAAATTTTTTCTTACATGTATCATTCAATACAGAGGGCGTCAATGCGGGCCTGTATACTGCGTTCAGTCAGAACTTAACATCTCTACAACACAAAACCAGTCTCCAGTGAAATCTGACCACAAAACCCAATAAGCACAATAAAGTAAATAAAAATTAAAATGTCCACTAAATGTCAAGTGACTTCAGTTTTTTTTTGTTTTTTTTTAAAAATATTTTTAATTTTCAAATAACGTACACATACCAGTATAATGTAAGCATCAATCCACAAATGATTCATATCAAAGTTTATAAAGAAAAAAAAATTAAGAAGGATAAGATTACAAACTGATACACAACCTACTAGCATATGTTTTAGATAGTGTATGAACTTGAATGGTCATCCATACATATACACCCATGTACATGCATGCATACAAACAAAAGCGACTTCAGTTAGTATCAGATGATGCCCACAAGACAAAACCCACTATGCTATTCCGTCACCCCACCCCCCCCCCCCTTCTCCTCTCTCTCTCTCTCTCTCTCTCTCTCTCTCTCTCTCTCTCTCTCTCTCTCTCTCTCTCTCTCTCTCTCTCTCTCTCTCTCCTGGAAGCAGCACCAAACTGAAACTGAAACTTTTTCTTGGAACACTCAGACAGCAACTTGGTTGTCTGTCATAACTAATGAGCAAAAAATGCATTGAGCGTCTGTTAACAAAGCAATGGCTTTCTCCAAGCAAAGGTTAAGCAGCATCAAGCGTGGTTATCAAATTGGATGGCCTGGGTGGCCGTTTGCGTGCCTTGCCTTCAGTACAGTCCCCCAGTTCACCCATCTGTAAATGGTTCCTGCCCTCTTTAGGGTCAGGGAAGGTAAAGCAGCGAGGGAGAGGAGATGGACACCGCCCTCAATATGCTGGCCCCTAGAGAAGTGAGGTCTCTGATGCTCCCCTACAACTACATAGGTTAGGGGACACCTTTACCTTTTTACTTACCTCCTGTTAAACGCCTGACAAGTCAGACCTAGTGCATCCAACTTCGGCAAGGGGAAGAATCCCTATATATTTAAAGTCTTTCCGGGGTGATGGGGTGGGGGGGGGGAAGGGGGGGGGGGACAGGCAGGAGAGTGGACCAAGAAGGCAGAAAAAAAGACACGAAGGAGGTAACAGGAACACAGGGAACAAGACAGAAACAAAGAGAGGGAAAGAAAAGAGGGAATTCCTAACACAGAATTTCCAGAAAAGGGTGAGATTTACGTCCTCAATGGCAATACAGCCTTTAGGAACAAGCTGGTTGGGGGTGCAAACACCGAGGAGAAGTCGGTTTTTGTTGTTCCTCACAGGTGTTCTGATCAGCTTGAAGAGATATATAGGGCTTAACGTCCTCCTGGGTCACCCCATGTGGGACATTGGCTGTTGATATGCCGATAATTAAAGACGATCAGCTTGAATGTCCTTTTGTTATTGTTATAGTCGAATTATAGTCTTTTCCAGATTTCTCTGATATCCGGACTGTGGTCACAAGCCAGAAAATCAGAGGTCCCACGCTTCGGCAAGTTCTCCCACTTCAGCACCTCGGGCCACCCCAAAAAATGTTACAATTCTTGAAGAAACTTCATGAGATGTATAAATACATACACATTTACATGACTTTTGAATCTCCAGAAGGTGGGGATGGTATTTATACTGACAGGCCGCGAGCATTCCCACAGGAGAAAAGTGAAACTAAGTGGGCAGGAAGGGAATGATGTAGTTCAGAGGTTTCTGGAGAGAAATGGCGAGCAGGAGGAGATAGGTCTGTCTCCAGATTCTGTTACAGTATAAACGGTCCCATACGTAAAAAATCTCACGATTGGTGAACCTTGGAGCTCTTAACCAAGGAATGGGGGAAAAAATGACTTCACGAATTTTTGTTTGCTATGTCGGGAGCCCGTCAGTATATAATATAGCAATCCAACCATTTGGAAATTCTGCCCCTCTTTTTTTTGTTTTGTTTTGTTTGTTTGTTTGTTTTGTTAATCCCTCACTTTGTTTCTGCATTGTTCCTTTAAAATCCTGTCATTCTCCCCTTCCTCTCTCACCCCCCCCCCCTTCCATCTCTCTCTCTCTCTCTCTCTCTCTCTCTCTCTCTCTTACACACACACACACACACACACACACACACACACACACACACACACACACACACACACACACACACACACACACACACAAAAAAAACTGACATCGATTACTGTAACATAAATAAAATAAATTAATTAATTAAAACATTCTCATATGCTTTCTGCCTTCTTGGTCCATTCTCTTGTCTTTTTTTCCTCTTCTTCTTTTTTCTTTTAAACCCAGAAAGACTGACTTCAAGGCGAGCAAATTTTCTGTCAGGGATCTGTCAGACCTGACTTGTATGAGGCTTCACTGGCAGCACCACGCGTTTTTGTTTTTTTTTGTTTTTTTCTTTCTCTCATATGACAGACAACAGAAGTTGTAGCTGTCTCAACGTTCGAAGAAGAGGAAGAAATTCATGTTTCAGGGGACAAAGATGACAAAAGTGAAGGGAACTGCTCTTTGAATCGTCAGTGCATGTACAACCCCCCCCCCCCCCGACAGGGGCTGTGCGTTGTATGTAGTGAGGCTGTCAGTCACAACTCAGTGTGACAATAACATGCTTCCCCTCCCTCTGTTCACTGTCCCTGTATCGTGTCAGTTTCATGTCATTAAACCATCAATCACTCTTCTGTCACCCCTTTCTACCTCCCCCCTCCCCTCCCCTTCCCCCCACCCCCCTCTCTCTCTCTCTCTCTGTTGCACAAAAATGTCAGCTCCCTCATAACACCCTCCCATTCAGCCAGTGATGTATGTATAGACTGTTCCGCCTAACCCTGAAAACTGGATTACACAAAAAAAAGAAGAGAGAATAATTCGTGTGTGTGTGTATGTGTGTGTGTGTGTGTGTGTGTGTGTGTGTGTGTGTGTGTGTGGTGTGTGTGTGTGTGTTTTGGTTATATTATAGACCCAGTGAAGCTATTCGATTTGGGAACTGTGGTAAGGCAAGTCATCCCACTTCAGCCCTGCAGGCTACCCTAAAAAAAAAAAGGCCTGATGTTGGGCACATTACATCCTATTTCAATGCAGTACTATGCAGGTACCCCCCCCCCCCCCCCCTCTCTGTCTCTGTCTCTCTCTGTCTCTGTCTCATTGTCTGTCTGTCTGTCTGTCTGTCTGTCTCTGTGTGTGTGTGTGTGTGTGTGTGTGTGTGTGTGTGTGTGTGTGTGAGAGAGAGAGAGAGAGAGAGTGAATGAGTGAGTGAGTGAGTGAGTGAGTGAGTGAGTGAGTGAGTGTGTGTGTGTGTGTGTGTGTGTGTGTGTGTGTGTGTGTGTGTGTGTGTGTGTGTGTGTGTGACTCTTTTGTCACCCTCCACCTATCTCCCTCCATTTCACAAAAATGTCAGCTCCTTCATATCATCCTTCAACCAAAGATGTATAGATCGTTCCCCCTAAACCAGAAAACATAATTTTAAAAATTCTGATAATAATACTAATATTAAAAAAATAACAAAATGGTATATTGTGCAGAGTTGTATTTTTCTGTACTACCCCCCCCCCCCCCCCCCCCCCCCCCACACACACACACACACAAACACACACACACACACATGCGCCCGAGCGCGCGCACGCGCACATACGCACACAGACACAGACACACACACATGCACACACACACACACACACACACACACACACACACACACACACACACACACACACACACACACACACTGACAAAACCTGAAAGGAGGGGTAAGTGGGGGGGGGGGACCTGTGTGAAACAATACTCAAACATAAAAACCCACCCAACAACAACAGACAACAGCAAAAATCAACCCCCCCCCCCCAAAAAAAAAAAAAAATCAAATTAAACAAAAACAACTACAAAAAAAAGAAAAAACCCAAACAAAAACCCAATGGGGAGGGAATTCTGGGCCCTGTGGACCTGTAAGAACAAATTGCATGCCCACCTTCTGGAAATTCTAAGTCCCTAAATCCGAAATCTCCGCTGGGACGAAAATACACTCACAACAACAACAACTGGGAAATCTGTGCTAGGAATTCCCTCTTTTCTAACCCTCTCTTTGTTTCTGCCTTGTTCTTTTTCCGCATGTCACCTCCTTGTTGTCTATTTTCTTCCTTCTTGGTCTATTCTTCTGCCTTTTCCCCCCCAGAAAGACTTAAAAGATAACAATTCTCTCCCAGGCCAAAGTCGGATAGGCGGGGCCTGACTTGTCAGGCGCTTAATTAACGTATTTTCGGTTGTATGACAGACAACCGTGGTTGCTGTCTGAGCTTTGGATGAAGAAGAAGAAGAAACAAAAATCCAACAATAATAAAAGGAATGGCGCCCCTCCCCCCCTCCCTAAAAAAAAAGCAACAACAACAAAAACCAACCCAAACAAAACAAAAACAAAAATACAAACAACATCCAAACAAAGCAAAAACCAAAAAACCTACACACACACACCCTCTCCCGGAAACCCCCCCCAAAAGAAATATAAAAAACAAACAACAAAAAGAACCCAAAAAATCAAAAACAATGAAACAAAACAAAATTGATAATAACAACCACACAAACTAAAAGACCCCCCCCCCCCCCCCCCCCCCCCCCAAAAAAAAAAAACCCGGAAAAAACAAAAACAAAAAAAACATGATAACCAAAAGGAAACTCCCCCAAACGCCAAAAAACACCATCCAAAACAAAGCAAAATGATTTTAAAAAATTGTTTTAAAGAACCAAAGACATAACCTCAACCCTCCCCCCCCCCAAAAAAAAAAAAGCCCCAACAAAAAACAAAACAACCTAACCCCCCTTCCTCCCCCCCCCCCCCAAAAAAAAAAAAAAAAAAAAGAAAAAAAAAGAACACACACACACACACACTCACACGAGAGGGGAAGACAGACAGACAGACAGACAGACAGACAGACACACAGACACACAGACACACAACACACACACACACACACACACACACACACACACACACACACACCACAAACCACTGATAGTAAGGGCCTTACACAGTTTACTACTCAGCGGCTGTTTAACTTTTTCACTGACTGAAGGAGAGACCCCATCCCCTTGACGTGACTTCAATAAAATGACGTAAATGTACGCAATTACTCAGCATTCAAAATGCACACACTTGTGCTGACGTCGAGTTGAACAACAGGGGGCTTTGTTAGGGTTTTCACACACACACACACACACACACACACACACACACACACACACACACACCACATTAAAAAATTTTTTAAATATATAAACACATCAGCAGTTTTTAGGCTACCGGAGGCCAAAAATCATGTCGAGGTTAAATGGCCCTTTCTACAAAAACAAAAACAAATCCAGATTTGACTTTGCAAAATCACACACACACACATACGCACGCACGCACGCACACACACACACACACACACAACACACACACACACACACACACACACACACACACACACACACGAGACGAGAGAGAGAGAGAGAGAGAGAGAGAGAGAGAGAGAGAGAGAGAGAGAGAGAGAGAGAGAGAGAGAGAGAGAGAGAGTTGTGCACTAAAAAAGACTGAAGTACACAACACTACGATCGACTAGAAAAAACAAAACAAAAAAAAAAACCAATAAAAAACATTCACCTATTTGTGTATACATTTATTTATTTATTTATTTAATTATTGATTGCCCAGTGAACATGTTTGCAGACAGGCTAGCATGAACTGTATACACACAAACTCATCATGCAACCTTTGACCTTTGGACTGTGTTAGCCACAATCCGGTAAAGACCTATTCCATCACCCTAGGCCTATAGGCCTACATGACGGTCTGTCTGTCTGTTTGTCTGTCTGTCTGTCTGTCTGTCTGTATGTATCTACCACACATTTCATAATCTAGTCGAGCAACGTCTTTCAAATGACCAGAACTATAAGACCAGATTGAATTGTATCCCCCCCCCCCCCCTTTTCTTTTCTTTCTGCTTTTGCCCACCATCAAGTCAGCCACATTTCGACTTCGGGAATCTATCATGAGTATGTTGTGTCTCCGAAACCCACCGAACGCTGACATGAATTACAGGATCTTTTACGTGCATATTTGATCTTCTGCATGTGTACACACACGAAGGGAATGGAGGCAGTGGTAGGTCTGCACTTGTAGTTGACCTGGGAGATCGTAAAAATCCCCTCCCAGACACTGCGGAGATTCGAACCCAGGACTTCGTGGACCCATATTTACGGGATTGAAGTCAAACGAGCTCAACCACTTGGCTATAGCGTCCGAGGATGTATGTTTATGTATCTCTCCCTTCAGCCAATGTATGTTTATGTATCTCTCCCTTCAGCCAATGTATGTTTATGTATCTCTCCCTTCAGCCAATGTATGTTTATGTATCTCTCCCTTCAGCCAATGTATGTTTATGTATCTCTCCCTTCAGCCAATGTATGTTTATGTATCTCTCCCTTCAGCCAATGTATGTTTATGTATCTCTCCCTTCAGCCAATGTATGTTTATGTATCTCTCCCTTCAGCCAATGTATGTTTATGTATCTCTCCCTTCAGCCAATGTATGGTTATGTATCTCTCCCTTCAGCCAATGTGCGTTGTGAAGTGTCTCCAGCCACTTCAACAAGCCACATCTGCATCAGATGCGACAGAGACTGCCACTCCCCCATCCGACTGACCAGCCACAGCCGGCGTTGTTGCTGAACAAATGACCTGTCTTTTGGCACGAATTCCATAGTCCACACCTACTGACGGAGGCCTACTACTACTACTTCAGCCAATGTATGTTTATGTATCTCTCCCTTCAGCCAGTGTATGGTTACGTATCTCTCCCTTCAGCCAATGTATGTTTATGTATCTCTCCCTTCAGCCAATGTATGTTTACGTATCTCTCCCTTCAGCCAATGTATGTTTACGTATCTCTCCCTTCAGCCAATGTATGTTTATGTATCTCTCCCTTCAGCCAGTGTATGGTTACGTATCTCTCCCTTCAGCCAATGTATGGTTATGTATCTCTCCCTTCAGCCAATGTATGTTTACGTATCTCTCCCTTCAGCCAATGTATGTTTACGTATCTCTCCCTTCAGCCAATGTAGGTTTATGTATCTCTCCCTTCAGCCAATGTAGGTTTATGTATCTCTCCCTTCAGCCAGTGTATGTTTATGAATCTCTCCCTTCAGTGGCAGCATCAACTGGTGTTCATTAGTCTCAGTTTCCAAAAAATTTTTATTAATTTTTTTTAATGTGCTTTCTTCATTGCCCAATGTAAGCCTACTAGGCCTATCTGCAATTTCTCCAGTGCAAAATAGCTTCTTCTTATGGTTATAGCATGGGGGTCTCGGCACACACACGCTTTGTGTGTGTGTTGTGTGTGTGTGTGTGTGTGTGTGTGTGTGTGTTGGTGTTTGTGTGTGTGTGTGTGTGTGTGTGTGTGTGTGTGTGTGTGTGTGTGTGTGTGTGTTATTTCCAGGATCATGGAATAAACAAACACCCATGTGAGGTTTTTTTTCATCTAGTAGGCTTACACCTAGATGCTTCCGGAGACTCCTTGGCATCTCCTATAGAGATCACATAAGCAACGAAGACGTGCATATAAGAATCCAGCAAACCATTGGTCCATACGAAAATCTTCTATCAATCATAAAGAAGCGTAAACTTAAATGGTACGGGCATGTCACAAGATCAAAACGACTTGAAAAAACAATACTGCTAGGCACTGTCCAAGGAGGAAGAAACAGAGGCAGAGACCAATGAAGAGATGGGAGGACAGCATCAGCGAATGGACAGGCCTAGAACTGAACAAAACCCTGAGAAAGGCAGAACAGAGAGAGGAATGGAGGGAACTGGTTGTCAAGTCTTCAGGGGCGCCCCCACGGTCGCCAGACTACGGGATAGATAGATAGATAGATAGATAGATAGATAGATAGATAGATAGATAGATAGATAGATAGATAGATAGATAGATAGATAGATAGATAGGCCTACACCTGTGTTTGGGGGAGGGATAGGCAAGCCCAGTAGCATAGTCAAAGCACTGGCTTTCCCCAAGCTAAAGTGAAGCACCACTGAGAGTGGTGGATGGGTGACTGACTGTTTGTGGGCCTTGGCTTCAATACAGTCCCCCAGTTCACTCACCTTACCTTTTTATTCTTTGACCCCTGTGCATGAAATGTTGTAACTTTATTCATTCTTCCCACTGGCACAAATATTAATGGCCTACTTTTCTGAAAGGAAAAACCGATTTTAACGCGTGACTAAGATGTGTGACTAAGATGTATGCGTGGGCGTGTATGTTTACATGTATGTATGTATGTATGTATGTATGTATGTATGTATGTATGTATGTATGTATGTATGTATGTATGTATGTATGTATGTATGTATGTATGTATGTATGTATGTATGTGTATGTGTGTGTGTGCATATATATATATATATATATATATATATATATATATATATATATATATATATATATATCTCTGTGTGTGTGTGTGTGTGTGTGTGCTTATTTATCATTTTATTCTTTTTACATCTAGTCCCCGTGTGTATGCAGTTTTGTCGACTTTGTCATCTGTTCCCACCGGCACGAATAGTCGACTCTTTCGAAAAGCGGATCAGGATTTAATGTGTGTGCGTGCGTGTGTGCGCGCGTGCGCGCGCGCGTGTTAGGGCCTATGCTTTGTAGGTGTGAAAACTGTAGCAACAACAATAGAGTAGCTGATAGCCTACTACTGAGTTTCCATATCTGACTGGCCACTTAAAAAGTGGAAGCCTAATCATAGATACACTGCAAGGAGATATAGCCTACACAAATCAGAACTAGGTGGCACGCACGCGCGCGCGCGCGCACGCACACACACACACACACACACCACACACACACGCACGCACGCACACATGCACGCTCGCACGCGCACATTCACACACACACACACACACACACACACACACACCACACACACACACACACACACACACACACACACCTCGATATAAAAGAATACAATAAATTAAACACACACACACACACACACACATACACCAACGCGCGCGCGCGCGCGTACACACACACACACACACACACACACACACACACACCCACGCCCGCGCCCGCGCCCCCACACACACACCCACACACACACCCACACACACACCCACACACACACCCACGCGCACACTCACACACACACACACACACACACACACACACACACACACACACACACACACACACACACACACACACACACACACACACACACATATGCCTATGTATGTCGATTGTTTGCATCGCCCATCGGCATGAACACTTCACTTCACTGCTCGAAGACAATTGCCATTATTCAGCACTGAGAGGTCAGTGTTGGCCTATGTCATGTGCTAAATCAAAGATCACCTCCCCCCCCCCCCCCCACACACACACACATACACACACACGTTAAATCCTGTTCCGAAAGTATGTGGGTATACTGATAAAATAATCATGTCCTTTACATATAGTCTAGCTCTAAAGACGCAAGACTCTTAATAAAACACTGCACATTGTATAGATGTCACACACACACACACACACACACACACACACACACACACACACACACACACACACACACACACACACACACACACACACACACACACACACACACAACGATATATATATATATATATATATATATATATATATATATATATATATTATTAATATATATATATATATATATATATATATATATATATATATATAAAAGTAAATATCTAAAAACTCATGTGTAATAGTAAAATCTGTGTCTGTGTGTGTGTGTGTGTGTGTGTGTGTGTGTGTGTGTGTGTGTGTGTGTGTGTGTGTGTGTGTGTGTGTGTGTGTGTGTGTGTGAGTGTGTGTTATACAATTATGTTGATTTGCTCTCTCTCTCTCTCTCTCTCTCTCTCTCTCTCTCTCTCTCTCTCTAAGGGCCGGATGAAAAAAAGTATGTAATGATTACTTACTCTGTTACCCTTGAAAAATAAAGATTATTCATTCATTCATTCTCTCTCTCTCTCTCTCTCTCTCTCTCTCTCTCTCTCTCTCTCTCTCTCTTCTCTCTCTCCAGCGCTCTTTAGCCTTGAGCTCTAAAGCAACCAAGGGAAGGGTGGAGCATACGAATAAAGACCATGCGTCTTGACACTTCTTTCTGTTATTCAAGTGGCCACACAGAGGTCCATTTTGCTGATATAACTTTTAATTGAGCGACTTGCTACCGAGAGTTGATTGACAGCTGCCCTCAGTGAAATCGCGAACGCAAATTTCCAAATAAGGGAAAGGGGTAGGGCCTTGTGTGGAATGAAAACTTTTTTGACTCTTACGAAAATACTTATCCGTATGTCATGGTTATGTAGTGTTGTCCGCAGGAAGATAAAACAACAATCAGTATTGTTTGACAGTCTGAAGAGACAAGTTGTGTGAGTATGAGGTGAAAGTAGTCAGCTGACTGGCTCAGTGTTTCTGTCTGCAGCCAACTGTCCCAAATGGGGAAAATTGACGTCACAGCACTCATTTGCACACATCCGCCTGTCCCGCTGAGTACAAATGATAACAGACAGAAGGATTAATTGAAAAAAGTTTTAATTTTTATGACTTTAATAACAATAAATTTAATGATATAGATTTGATAATCATGTTATCAGTTTGCTCTTGGTGATTGATCACATACTGTGGGACTAAGTTTTGTCTCGGAATTCCTCACCTGTTGCAAGCAGTCTGGGTAACTCAATTTCGTGCAAACTTTCTCGCTGTCCTCCCATCTGAAGATTACCCAGGAAAACTTCAGGATTTTACGGGATATTTTCGACAAAAGATTTGTTAATACCTTTTGTAGGTTGTGAAGATTTGTGTTTCCCGGGGGAAAAGCCCACTGATCGGCGAAAATGTCGCAGGAACGGGCAAGTTCGCATGTTCTTCATGTGCGTGAGAACAGTGCTTCCGAAATGGAGGCCCTCTTCAAGGTGGTAGATCCGCACGCCCAGGATGCCAACAAATCGATCCCTTTTCGTGACAGGAACTTACCAGCTTCATTTTTTCAGCAGCCAGGATTGAATCAAATGGGTGTCCACAAAGGTTGTCCAGAGGGTTACGTTGATGTGGGTCCGGTCAGTCATATGAGGGCACATTCGTCCCCTGCCAGTCTGCAACAAACGTTGTCGGCTGCTCCACCCCCACCAACCCATCAGCACCATAGACAGCACAGTTGCGAACTTCTGGATGAACCTCTTCCCCCGGGATGGGGTATGGCCAGGACGCCGCAGGGACAAAGGTATTTCCTAAAGTAAGTCACCTGGCCATTTTTATGTACCCTTTCTGCTATTTTTGTCGCCATATTGAATGCCTAGCATTGACGAATGAAAACGAGTGGCACACGGCAGTGTTAGTGTGTGTGTGTGTTATGGTGCGGGCGTTTGTTGACGGACCATCAGTAGCCATTCTCACATGTTTTGAATTTTGTTTTGCCGAATGTAACGCCCTGTATGATGAAGCATGTTTTCCTATTAACATTACCTTCTAACATTAGTCAAGATTCATTCATTTATTGATCAATTATTATGGTCAAACCAAAGAAATAATGTTATTGTAATAGACTAAATAGTAAATACCTTAAGTTAACAGTGAATCTTAAAAGTTGTCCCATATTCCTATAATAATTTGTAGACACATAGCAAAGCAAGAGAACGACTGTCACAATACATAATAGGTGATTAGGCCTAATAAGTTAAAACATTGGATTGGGGAGAGAAATCTCCAGAGATCAAAATTTATTTCATGGAAGGCCCAAGCCCCGTGTGTGTGTGTGTGTGTGTGTGTGTGTGTGTGTGTGTGTGTGTGTGTGTGTGTGTATGTATGTGTGGTGTGTGTGTATGCGCATGTGCATGTGCGTGTGTGTGTGTGTGTGTGTGTGTGTGTGTGTGTGTGTGTGTGTGTGTGTGTTGGAGGAGAGACAGACAGACACTGAGATAAACTTACTGAGACATGAGAGAGAGAGATGGATGATGATTTTGACAAATTTCCTAGGCTGACACAAACAGCTCAACAATAACATTGACATAGTCCTGTGTATGCAGTTGGTCCTAATTCTGAACAGGAATTATATGCTTTGATTCAGTATTCAGTACTCTGAGCTGCTTATTTCACATTTTCAGTCACTGTGAATGTGATATAATTTCAAAATTCATATTATAAAGAAAAGCCTCTTATCACCCCCACCCCACCCTCACCCCACTTCCCTTAAAATCTTAGCAGTTTTGGTCATGATGTCTGCAGGGAAGAGGGGGGGGGGATGATTGGGGAGGGACAGGAGCCTGTGTCAATACTGTCATTATAAATTTACTATCATCACCACCTTCTGGTATTCAGTGCTAGGAATTCTCTCTTGTCTATCATTCTCTTTGTTCACAACTGCTTTGTTCCTTTTTTCCCTGTTGCCCTTTTGTCTATTTTCTGCCTTCTTGGTCCATTCTCCTGCTTTTTTTCCTCATTGACTTAATAAAAGATTAACTACAGTCTCTCACGCTGAAACCAGATGCAGTTACTGAGTTAGGCTTGACTTTTCAGGAGCCCAATGGCAGCTAAACGCATAATTTTCGCTCATATGGCAGAGAACAATAGTTGTGGGCTTTATTTTGGTCAAAAAGGGATGAAACAAAACTTAATTTTCATGGTCTGTAGAATACTTAGTAATTAAATACATGCAACATTTACTGTATCAATCATACACTGTATACACAGATGAGACACACACGTGGGTCACACACACACAGAGGGGGGCACACACACACACACACAAACACATGCATGAATGCATGCACAAACATGCATGCACGCTCGTGCACATGCGCGCACACACACATACACACACACACACACACACACACACACACACACACACACACACACACACACACACACACACACACACACATTCTCTCTCTGTCTCTGTCTCTCTCTCTGTCTGTCTCTTTCATCTCTCTCTCTCTCTCTGGCCTCTTTTTCTGTTGCTCTCTGCTGTTCTTTTTCTTGTTGACTCTTGGTCTTTTTGTCTTACTCAGATGCTTTAATCAACTTATGATAGGTTCCTTGTTCTTACTGTCTCTCTACTACAAGCAGCTTTAACAAACACAGTTTTGACATGCAGGCATGTCCGTGGTTTTACTGTTACTACACACAAAACACACAGTACACACACCACCACCATGACCACACACACACACACTACACACACACACACACAGCACACCACACACACAGACACACCACTCACCACACTCACACACACACACACACACCACACTCACACACACAGTGACACACCACAGTGACACACACACACACACACACACACACACACACACACACATCACACACAGCACACACACACACACACACACACACACAACACACAACACACACACACACACACCACACACACAACAACCACCCCACACACACATACTGTGCACACATACTGAGTCACTGAGTGAATAAGTAGTGAATTAGTGCTCTTTGTTTTCAGAAGGCGATGGTTGTCATGAAGCTTTTTTTAATTGCTCAACACTCATCTCTCATGAAAATGATAACAATCATTTGAATTAAAAAAAAGATAAAACCCCAATCACTGAATCAGATTAAAACAAAAAGATCTAAGTACTGAAAAATCTTCAGAGAAAATTTTGATCAGGGCATATTGAGCTTGTTTCGAATTATTCTACTTCCAGGTTGCTTAGTTTTTATGCTGAATTTATGCCATAGATGTCTGTGTTTTATTTTGGGAACAAATCCTTAAATAGCTGATTACCACCACCCCTCTCCTCCTTCCCCCTAAAAAAACCCCAAACAACCCCTCACCCCCCAACCCCCCCAAAAACAACAACAAGACAAAACAAACCAAAAACCCAAACTCAAGATCAGATCGTGTTGATTTCACTCCCCTTAAGTCTTGCAGTTGAGATTATAGTTGAATTAAACTGAGGTCCCATACAATGATACATACTATACAGTATATTATACTGTACTATACGCTATTAGTATTAGTACTATTACTATTAGGACATCTTATGTATAATCGCATTTTGCCTTTGGGAAGTGTTGGTCATTGATTGCTAGTAGAAATGGATGACAAAATATAAAAGCAAAATAAAAAAAGCACATGATGTATGCACACTGGTGTCGTGTTTAGACATCATTCCTGAAGTCAGAATGCAGTGACCTTACACTGTCCCCATGAGTGCAGCCACACTGCAGTCTATGCGGACTAGCCCTGCAATAGCTGCATGCAGTAGGCACTAGGTTATTATGGTATAATACATACTCATATTATCTTCTTTTTTAAAAGCCTTATAAGCAATACCTGGCTAATGTAGGACTTGATGTATAGCTAACGAGTTATTTAAAACAACTAAATCAGTAAATGAGAATACTACAGCAGAATGAGAGGGAGAAAGTGAGATAACTACTGTGGTACTGCAAAATTCATACCCTATCTTAGTATCTATAGGAGACAACTGTGTCAGTGTGTGGTACAAATAAATCAGTATTGGAAAGTTCTACAGAGTGTTAATAAATGGTGGGCAAATAAATGCATATAAATATGGTAAAGTATTTTTTCCTCTGTTATATAATAATCTTACAGTATATGAATAATATGTATACATATTATGTAAAAACCACACCATAATTGATGAACCTTGAAGCTGTAGCTGAAGAACAAAAATAATTAATGCGCCAAAAAGGGAAAAACCCAGAGAGACAGAAATCCCACACAACACGAAAGCAGTGTAACCTAGTGGCCAACACCGAACAAATTTAACAAATCCAGCCAGAACATGGAACGTTGATCTCTGCCCCCCTGCCCCTTACTCCCGGTGTTTTGTTATTTTCATATAAATATATACTGTAGAGTACAAACTACAAAGTAGATAGATCTAGATACAGATCAGTTGGTTTTTTTTTATATTATTATTTTTTAGAGTAAACTCTCATTTTTTGCGCTTGAAGTGTGATTAACCCATGGGCAAAGTGCCTATTGTGCTACTGTTAGAAATAACAGCATGATTCATTTTTCCATTTCATGTCATTGTCATGAATACATGTACATGTTCATCTTTCACTTACCTCATTTGGCCAGGAGACATCTTTTCTCTTTTCGTATTTGTTTGTTTTGTTGTTGTTGTTTTTGTAGTTTTGGTTTTGTTGATGTTGATTCTTTACTTTAGTTGTATGCACGCTTTGTAAGTTGATCAGCATGTGTACACAAAATTGAAAAGTTCTGTGTACTGAGTGGTTTTATTGCACAGTCAGTAGAATCAGTCTGCCTATAGAGATCTCAATCTTCCTGCTTTCGATATCTGGTCTAGAATCTACTCTGCTGCCAAAGTTTTCTTTTCAGACAATGAGACAACAACAACAGCACCACATACACACGCATGCACGCATTGTGCGCGCATGCATGCACACACACACACACACACACACACACACACACACACACACACACACACACACACACACACACACACACACATTATTTACAAAAGTACTCAAGAGATTTTTTAAATTTATCTTTTGAAAGTCGGACAATGTAAATAAACTAAATTACTTAGAACAAGTTATAAAATAGAATTTGACATTTTTAACAGGCTGGGTGTCAAACCTTGCCCTACAATCAAAGGCTACAAAGTACATTACGAGTTTGATGGCCTAGGTCAATTAATTTTCTTTTCAGCCAGTCAGCAGTATTCAGGTCACTTACAGTTGTAAACACTAGTTACAGCAGCAGCAGCAGCAGCATCTGTAAAAAGCCCCAAGTTGATCATTCTTTTTTTTCTCCCCTTTGTGTGCTTGGTCATCATTGTGTGTCAAACTCAAAGCAAAGAAAAGCCCAGTATTTCCTTCAGGTGGAATTTGAGGAAAAGAAATGGAATGGAAGGTTTGTGAGGAATGTACTAGTGGTTCAAAAAGTTACAGCGAGTTGTTAAGTTAAATGTGTCTCTGTCAGCCAGTATTCTGGCATTTCTTCATAAGTTCTTTGTGCTCAGTGGACTTTATATATTATCTGGAGGGGGAGAATCAAAGATCCACAATCTTCAGCAGCACATGATGTAGACCTTGATATTCTAAGCCAAGCAAAGCATAGTGTAATGTGTGGCATAGGTTCTCTTCAGATTTTAATAATCTTCCATCCTCTAAGAAGAAATGCAGAGCCTACTTTCATGGTGGGCAAAAATGATCAAATATTCAAAATCTCACCATTGGTATTTGGTAAACCTAGGAGCTCTAGCTGAGGAAACAAACATTTGAAACAAAAAAATTCTTCCATAGTTATTAGATATTATATCTTTTCTTATATTATATAGCAGAATGAGTTCAAACATGTGTGTAACTAAAACTTTATTTAAAAAAAAATGTATTATACATATTGAAGTACTTGGTTTATTATTTGTCAGTTTGAGACTTTGACGAGAGCTTTGAGTCATTAGTACATAAACTTTGTGTTACATTAACTCGATATAATAATATACCATGCACACATGAGTAGGTAGACAAGTGCACATATATGTACCTATAATTGTAATCATATCGATTCAAATCGTCATCGATTCAAATAAGATAATAGAATTTTTTTTGTTTACATACTCATTTCACGAGGATCATGCATACATGCCTAGATATTAAAGGGAAAAAATTATTTAAAGTTCTCAGAGTTCTGAAGTCTAGTGAGTAGTTTTTTGTGGCCACTAGATATAGTATATAATTTGTATTATTACATATTATGTGCTAAATTGAGTTTCATTTTCAGCTATAGATCTCTTCTGCTCTCAGTCCAGTAATATGGCTCTAAATCTGATGATAATCACGATCATGACCACCAGGCACCACATCATCATCATCGTCACCATTGTCATTATCATCAAATGCTGGTTTATTGCATCATACATGTCATCTGTATCACTCATGAACACATTTAATGCATGTATATATAATTGTTACATTTTGCTTTTTGAAGAGCAAACTCTTTGTTTTGAAAACACTCAAGTGGACGTAGAATGCTGACTGAAATGCCAAGAGATTGTTCCCAGTTGTAAACATGTACTTCTTTGACGAAGAACTCTTTGTTTAGAAAACACTTACACTCCAGTGGATGTAGAACGCAGACTGAAATGCCAAGAGTTGTCTCCTATCTCTCATAATTGATGAATCACACCCAGACAGACAACAAGTTGACTCTGGAATCAAGTTGAATTTATTTTATTCTACTGAATCACCTCAAAACAATATTCATTTCCAATACAAGGTTTCAAAAAAAAAAGGTAAGGAAAAAAAGAAAACACAAGTTCAATCAGCTAATGACTATCACAGTCCTCATAGCTCTCCTTCTATTTATTCAAATTATCTCCCCTTCTTCAGGACATCTCTTCATCTACAATTCGCATTGCCTCCCCTGCTTGCTCTGTACGGCATTTAGCCTTTGGACAGTTCTCTTCTCCCACTGCGATAATAGCCCCTTGTATAATTATTAATACACAGTCCCAGGCCCCTTCTACTGACCGCTGGAAGATTCCAGAAACTTAAGGGAACTTTACACAAACATTTTATTCTTAGGTTACAGTAAATCTGGAAGCTTCCAGAATGTCTCAGAAGTTAGAATACTGTGAATAATTCTGAAAACTTCTAGAACTTCTTAGACTATTGTAAAATATTCTGGAAACTTCATTTGCAAACAAACATGTGCAAGCTACGATATTGACATTTTTCAATAAATGTAATATCCCATCACCAATGCATGCATCATTTAGCAAAAAATAACATTCATAGCAATCATAAAAATCTTTGCACTAAGTAAAAGTCTGAATCTGTTTGTAACAATAATTCTGTGGAATATATTTTAGACTGTAAAACAACTTTCATCCCATGGAGTACTCAGGTAAAGCAGTAAAGCTCTAGTATTGGGAATGACCAAGTATATTCTGCAGAATTCTATAAAATTGTATTTCAAACTGTTCTCAAACTATTTCATTCAGTGTAGTTGCAGTGTTGACTGGAGAGGACTTTTTTTCATTAAAAAACACAACAAAAAAACAGTAAATAATTTTCTCTGAATATTTTTTCTTTGTTGTCAAACACTCAGCAACTATTGTTGTCTGTCATATTGAGCGAAAATGTGTTGTGCTGCTATTAAGCATCTGACAACTGACAAGTCAGGCCCAGTGCGTCTGACTTCGGCGTGGGAGAGAATTGTTATCTTTTAAGTCTTTCTGGAAAAAGCCATTAAAGGGCAGAAGAATGGACCAGGTAGGCAGAAAATGGACAAGAAGGAGGTGACAAGAAAAAAAGGAACCAAGCAGAAACAAAGAGAGGGATAGTTAAGATGGAGAATTTCCTAGCACAGAATTTCCAGAAGATGGGGATGCTATATTATAATTTATTTTTATACTGGCACTGTAACAGGCCCCTGGTATCCCAATTGGGGGGGGGGGGAGGTGGGGGTTACTGAATGAAACCTATTTTTATTACAAATTTATCCAAACAATGATATCATAATGTAAACAATGGTCTCACTGTCAGTGTAATTGTTTTTTGGCTCCAGGCACGACCTGTAGCGTTGACAGGACTAGAACTGAGAAGGAACATGAGTCATGAGTTGTCTACCCATAAATTGTATGATAATGTACACAGCGTTGTACCTGTACAGGCTTTGTGGATTAAATCTTACAGCACAGAATGGCAGCGTGAAGCATGATTGATGAATGGTTCTAAAATATGTGTGTGTGTTGTGTGTGTGTTCAAGGGAGAGAGAACTTGGCAAAAAGGTTTTTTTTCAGGCAGTGACCTACTTTTGAGTTGAACGGGAAGTCATGGAGAAATTGAAAAATGCTTTCTGAGCTGTGACCTGATGTGAAGAGAGGTGGAGGGGGAGAGGGTGGCACCATATCAGCAGATTTATGACAGAAGGGATGAATGCTGAAGCTTGAGCGGTCAGAGAGAAGGGATGGGGAAGGGAAAGACTGACAGGCCAGCTGACATGCACTGCTCAAGACCAAAGTTAATAATAGAGGGAACTGAAGAAATAGCTGAGCTAATACTGTATACAAAAAAATTAAAAAGGAGAAAAACGTCTGGTAATAGTGGTACAGACAAACTGATGGAACTTTTGTCACGGAACTGGGAATTTACAACCAAGTGATCAGAGAGTGATGAGTGCTTAATGATGGTAATCTGATCAACAGCTTCTAACTTCTAAGGGCCTGGGTTTCAGTCTTTGCTTTAGTAACCGTTTTATGGGGTGGTTTTTTTTTTCTATGGGGTGAACACTTGTACTGTATTGACTCCACTGCCTCCAAAAGCCACTCAGATGTAAATCAAAGTCACAAGTGTGTGCACACGTTTAAACCTTACGCACTTTTCATAGAATAGTTTGACTGTTCAGCCTGCTATGCTCACTGGGATGAATGATATTGACAGGAAAATGCTGCACAGTATACATGTGTGTTCCCTGCTCGTTACCAGGAGAGGGAAGGGCTCCACAGCTCCATCAGGTTTGGGTTGCCCTGGGCATACTGCATGTATACACTACAGGCTGTGCACAACATTCAGTGCTATGTCTTGGCCATGAATGATTCCTACAGGAATTGCTGGAAAAGTCAGTTTTCCATCCACTGCTTTGTCCAGCTTAGTTGTTTGCTGAATCAGTGACAGACTTGTCAAGTGCTGTGAACAAGTATGAAGGTAGAGCCACGAGGGGCTGCAACACGCCAAGAGTAATATATTTTATTTTTCATTAGTTTTAAAAGGTTCAGTTCATTCACAACGGGCCAGCTATAGAGAGTGCATCAGGGCTTATGACATGTATTCAATCTTCCTCTTTTTCTGTGTTCCCTGGCCATGCAAAATTTTTTGTCAGGTTTGGATGGTGACGTGTGCAGTCTGTCGCAGTGACCCTGCCAGTCCTTCCTGGGTTGTTTTTTTTTCTGGAGCCATAATGGGCTGGGCCACGTCTGGTGTCTCAAAGTGGTGTAGGACAGGACTACATGATATATCATTATATGTGAGGGGGCCAGTGAGCCTGAGCCACAGGGGCGCTGGTCAGTGTGGGATATTTTCAGGCGATGGAATTTGAGATAAATTTCTAGTTTAGTTGGCAACAGGCTCATGGAAAGTGAGAGGTCGTGTGTTGAATCATGTCTAGAGCTAGAACAGACTGCAGACTTTGCCATCCAGACTGGAATGAAAATGTAGCATTGCCAGGGAATGCAGAAGAAAAAGGATCCTGGACCTGTTTGAAGTCTGGATTTTTCTCCCCACTCCTCCTCCCCCCTCCCCCCCCTTCCTGGTCCCCTACCCCTAGACTTTTTGAGTAGTGGTCTGGGTGTTTTCAGATGAGATAGTAAACCTATTACAGACTCATTTGTGTACTTGGGGGAAAAAAACAAACCCTAACAGCAGCATGAGAGTTGTTTGTTGTAAAACTCTGTTGAAAAAGAAAGTTACTCCGATAGTCATTCAGTCATGGGGAAACAACATGAAGACTGTTAGATGGACACGGGGAAATGGACGGGGCTACAGTGTGGCTACTGCCTTTCCAGAGAGATCAGTAACTGTTGGAATTTCACTGCAGAGGAATTTGTGATGGCTGTAGGTGATTTTGTACCATGCAAAGCAGTGTAATGCAATTGCAATTTGAAATGCAACATGGCATGAGACAGCTTTACCCTCACCTGCACTGGGTATGTAAACTTGTAAGTCTTAATCATTGAAACTATTCAGTCAAGGACCAAAAGAAATAAGCATCATGACTTGTTGGTTTTGAGAATATTGAATCGCCATCTTTAGTATGGCAGCAGTGTGTGAAGACAAAGTGTTAATGAAAGAGAAAGATGTATGCTGCCTTGAGTTTAGAGGCATTTTTTGTGGACGATGGAGGGGCCAGACTCGTTGTATTCCTGCTTGGAGATCCACATCTTCTGGAAGGTGGACAGAGAGGCCAGGATGGAGCCACCAATCCATGCAGAGTACTGGCGTTCTGGGGGTGCAATGATCTTGACCTTAACGGTGGGAGGAGCCACGGCACTTAATTCCTTGTGTATTCTGTTGGCAATATATGTTGGTATACATGGTGGAGCCACCAGACAGCACAATGTTGGTGAACATGTCTTCAAGGATGCCCACGTCACACTTCATGATGATGATGGAGTTGTGGATGGTGTCATCGACACCAACAGATTCCATACCCAGGAGAGATGGCTGGAACATGGACTCAGGGCAACGGAATCGCTCATCCCCAAGGGTGATGACCTGACCATCAGGGAGCTCATAGCTCTTATTGTGGGAGGTTGAGGATGCAGCCGTTTGTGATTCCTGGTCAAAGTCTATGACTATAGCCACATAGCAAAGCTTCTCCTTGATGTCACGGACAATTTCTCTTTCAGCTGCGGTGGTGAAGCTGTACCCACGCTCTGCTAAGATCTTCATCAGGTAGTCTGTCAGGTCATGGCCAGCCAGATCCAACCTCATGATGGCTTTGGGAAGAGTGTAACCTTCATAGATGGGAACAGCGTGAGTGACACTTTCACCAGAGTCCAAAACGATACCAGTGGTACGACCAGAGGCATACAGGGACAGAACAGCCGGGATGGCCACATACATGGCTGGGGAGTTGAAGGTCTCGAACATGATCTGGGTCATCTTCTCACGGTTGGCCTTGGGATTGAGGGACCCTCAGTCAGCAGGACAGGGTGTTTTTCAGGGGCCACACGCAGCTCGTTGTAGAAGGTGTGATGCCAGATCTTCTCCATGTCATCCCAGTGGGTGACGATGCCATATTCAATGGGGTACTTCAGGGTCAGGATACCGCGCTTGCTCTGGGCTTCATCCCCAACGTAGCTGTCCTTCTGTCCCTTACCCACCAACACTCCCTGTTCATGTTAACAAACAAGGAAAACATTGTATAAGGACTTTGCTCAGCACCTTTCAAATTGATTGGTTTGGTTTATGAAATCAGAAGTCTGCCTGGGTGGATTATTTATTATTATTATTTATTCTTTTATGTCGAGGATAATGGAATAAGCATTCATGTGCTTTTTTGCATCCAGTCTCTGTGTGTATGCGGTTTTGTACATGTAAATTTCGTCATCTGTTCCCACTGGCACACAATGGCCTACCCTTCTAAAAAGCAGAACAGGTTAAAATGTGCGCAAGATGTTCAGCATGTGTTTGCACTCGGGACTTTGGTTTATAGTCTCATCGAAAGGATTTTCCCATCACAAGTGAGTGTGTGTGTGTGTGTGTGTGTGTGTGTGTGTGTGTGTGTGTGTGTGTGTGTGTGTGTGTGTGTGTGTGTGTGTGTGTGTGTGGTGTGTGTGGTGTGTGAGTGAGTGAGTGAGTGAGTGAGTGAGTGAGTGAGAGTGAGTTTTATTTTTTATTTATTTAAAATTTTTAAAATTCTTTTATATCGAGGATAATGGGATAAGCACTCGTGTGCTTTTTTACATCCAGCCCCCGTGTGTATGCAGTTTTGTAAATCAGTAAATGTCATCTGTTCCCACCAGCACACGATGGCCTACTCATGAAAAGCGGAACAGGATTTAACGTGTGTGCAAGATGTTCTGCGTGCGTTTACACACGGGGCCTCCGTTTTTAGTCTCATCCGAAGGACTTTGGTAGAGTCGAGTCAGCACTGATGTTAACTCCAGGAGAAAAATCTCCTCAAACGGGAATTAAACCTGGGTCGTCAAATTGCGAGTGCAATGTTCTGACCACTAGGCTATCCCATCCCCCTCCCGTGAGAGAGAGAGAGAGAGAGAGAGAAGAGAGAGAGAGAGAGAGAGAGAGAGAGAGAGAGAGAAACAGACAGAGAGAGAGGGGGGGCGAGATGTTATTTTTAGGCTACTCTTCCCAAATTCACACTCTGCCACACCCTACATCATTGTCATCAACACTCCATCCAACTGCAACCTTGGGGTCAAATTGGACTCTAGTCATGTAAATGTTATACAATTATCAAGCCCCTGATTCCAGTTTCTAGACAGTAAAAGGGACACCAACCAATCTTTTTGCCACACTCCATCAAGTAACTTGAGTTTACTTTTAAAATAAAAAATTGTCACTACCGAGGTTCATGTAGGGATGTATGCAAACATTTTCTTCCCCCTGATATAATTTTTCTGTTTTCACACATCCCCCGTGGCTGCCTGAAACTAACGAGTTTGGAGAGAGGGTAGCTGGACATAGGCCTATGAGCTTTTAAGAAACTGTCATCTCAATGAGTAAAATCTGAAAAATCATGTTGAAATCTTACCCCCCCCCCACCAACACACACACTGGATGTTGCAAAACCATTTAGCCATTTTTGTCCAAACCATTGTTTCTTCTAAGCTGTATACTCAATGGTCACCGAC
>CM060335.1:45862001-45877001 GCA_030674155.1 Stramonita haemastoma
GACACCCTTGCAAAATATGGGGCGAGGAATAGAAAGGATTCTTGTGAAATAGATGTTGCATTATCTTTACATGAGGGATACAGCTTGCTGCAAAATGCTTGTTGGAAGCATTTCAGAAAGAAGATCAGCGATTCTGGCTATCGGCTTTATGATAGCAGTACAAGTAATATGATAAATTTTCGAAATATCTTAACTTCTGACAAAGTCTGTGGTTGGTACAATCGCAGAAATGTGTTATCCCTCATGTACAGATTTAAGCTAAATGCCTTCAAGACGAAATACTCAAAGGATATAAACTGTATTTGTGGTGATAAGATAACGAACAGTCATATTCTTCTTTGTGGATATCTAAAACCACTTTTACCTGTTGTGCCTAATTTATCACTGGACCAGTTGATGTCTGAACCATCGCATTTGTTGGACATTGTGTTAGCACTAATAAGTAGTCCGATAATTCAGTATTTATAGTTTGTTAAAGTTAGCTTTATATTTTAACTTTGTTATCTGGCATTGGTTTCAGCTATTTTTCAATTTTTCTTGTTCAGGTGTTGGGTTGTTTTTTTTTGTTTGTTTGGGTTTTTTTGTTGGTTTTTTTTTTCTTTGTCTAAAATCACTTAATGTGAATAGACGTTAAACTGAAGAACACACACACACACACACACTTTGTCAGACATGTACAACGTCCATAAATCACATTTTCACACCCGTATTGATGATATACTGACAGTAGCACATAATATATATATAATCTATAGAGAAATCTGGGGCAACCGTGAGTGTGTCAGATCGAGATTGTGACCCATGCATAGTGATTCAGTTGTCTGGAGGGGTAATACCCCAGTCTTGATAGTGAGAGGTCACAAGTTTGTTTGCTTTTGTTGTTTTTCCTGTTCTTCAGCTAGAGGTCTGAGGTTCACGAATGGTGTTAAGATTTTGTGTATAACGTGACTGCTTTTTCCCACCATGAAGGTAGCTGTATTTGCACTAAGGGAATGGTCCCAAGTTTGAATCTAGTCTAAAGCCAGGTGTTTCTCCCATCACCAATGATTAACTTGGATGCTTGTCTTAAAAAAAATTTTTTTTAGAGTAAGACACCATGGACTATAGTCTATAGCGCATTTTGTAGAGAAACTAATGATAACAAAACGAATAGTCCCTGGTAAAATTCTGTAGAAGGAAAGCCTCTTGTATGGAAACAGAAGAGATGCACACAATTTAACCCCACCCCACCCCACCCCCACTCCCCCACACATATCAGTTTCGGCAAAACACCAACCCAAACCAAACCACACCAACCCAAAGCAAAGTAAACAAAATTGAGCAGAATTTCGGGCAGAGTAATTTGAGTTAACTGCCACAAGTAGTAGAAATGTAATGCAATATATCACACTATACTACTCTACAGTACACTACATTACGCTGAGATGCAGTGCAATGCAATACAAAACAACACAACACACACACAAATTATATAAATTATATAATATATATTATTTAGTTATCTTTAGATACAATGTATTCACTCGTTCATTTACTTTAAATTTTTGGGCTCTACTTGTGGTGCTTATCTATTACTGTATGAAAGGGAGAGAGAGAGAGGTGGAGTAGGGGTGGAGTGATATGCATTGTTTCTTTGTAGTTGCTGACAGGACTAAAAATAACATTTTTTTAGAGTTGTGAACTGCTTTGTCTCACAGGATACTGCTCATCCTATCTTAAGTCCTAACCACATACTGGCAATTTTTGCCTGTTATTTGCTCTGTGTGTGTGTGTGTGTGTGCGCGTGCGTGTGTGCGTGTGTGTGAGAGAGAGAGATATATAAGTGTACTGCAGTGTATCAATATTAATTCATCAATTTATTTATAATAAATACATTCATTTATTTGCATTTCCCCCCCTTGTTCTTCGGGTAGAAATTGGAGATTCACCAGTGGAGAGATTTTACATGATATATATTCAATCGCTTTTGTTCACTTTTAAGGTAGTCACACTCTTGATTTCAGGGCTATTCAGTTTTTATCAAATTAGAGATATGTCAGTCATTCTTTTCAAATTTTACATAAATTTACAAGATTGTTGTATAGTGTGTAAACACTGTTGGCAAGTGTGTAAACACTGTTGGCAAGCTTGGCAACTGAGGAGAGTCATTTTACACCAGTTGGTTGGAGAAGAGAAGGCTTTAAAAGGCAATAAACAATATATTTATATGTATAATATACATACATGTGTACATACATACCTGTATACTGGTTGCATATCATATTGAAGCTTCACTCTCCATATGAGAGATAGAGCCTCGTCAAGCAGGAAAGCTAACTCCTAACGGATGTTATCTGTATCTCTCTATATTTTTATGATATATTATTCTGTTGTTGTCTGTTACATGAGCAAAAAGTGCATTGGTCATGCTGCCCTTAAGCGCCCAGCACATCCGACTTTGGCATAAGAGAGAAGTGTTTTAATTTGTCTTCTGGGCATAAAGGCAGGAGAATGGACCAGGAAGGCAGAAAATAGACAAGAAGGAGGTAAACAAGAAGAAAAGGAACAAGGCAGAAACAAAGAGTGTGATAGAAAAGAGGTAATTTTTATCACAGAATTTCCAGAAGGTAGGGATAGTATTCATACTGACAGGCCCCCAGCATCACAGGGGAATTATGGTATATTACCTTGAAAAGTTGCTGTTTGGCACAAGTTGTACTGACTGCTGGATGTTATGAACTCTGTTTTTTTGTCTTTTATTTTGGGGATGGGATAGCTCAGTGGTCAGAGCACTCACTTTCCCCCAGCCAATGTTAAGCAGCATTGAGCGTGGTTACCAATTGGATGGGTGACTGTTTGCGCGCCTTGGCCTCAGTACAGTCCCCCAGTTCACCCAGCTGTGAGAGGAGATGGGTGCCGCCCTCAATATGCTGGCCCCTAGAGAACCTGAGGTCTCTGACGCTTCTCCCCTTCAACCACACAAGTTACGGGATACCTTTACCTTTATTTGGTGGAGGGGGGGGGGGGGATATGCTTAAATTGTTTTTGGATCTTTTTTGTTTGTTTTCCTGTTGTTAGATTGTCAATGTCTTTTCAGATCTCATCGTGAATATAATTGATGTAATCAAGTTGAATAAAGTAATGAGAAACTTATGCTTGAGAAAGACTGGAAGGGATGTTCAGTTTACATTGATTTGATTGTAATATATATATCTGTAGACTGTATACAAGGTAATATAGGTGAATCAGTATAATATTTGTAGTGTAGACTGTATGCAAGGTAATATTATATCTAGGTGAATCAATATATCTGTAGTTTAGAGTGTATGCAAGGTAACATAGGTCGAATCAATATCTGTGGATGGTATGCAATGTAATAGGTGAATCAGTGTTATATCTGCAGAATTTAAGCAAGGTAATACTAATACTAGGTGAATCAATATTATATTTGTAGAATGTATGCAAGGTAATAAGTGAATCAGTATGATATCTGTAGAATACATGCACAATAAAACTAATAGTGAATCAATATTATATTTGTAGAATGTATGCAAAGTAATAGGTGAATCAGAGGATTACATCAGCACCAGTTTGGTTGAAGAGAATTTTGGGTTTCTCCCCGTCTACTTGGTCAGCTGTACAAATGTGCAGGTCTACACGAGTGTGTTACTGTATGCACATACATGTATGTAATACATACATGTATGCAGAGAGGAGATAATTTGCAAGTTAAAATACCCATAACTCACCTTGGGGTGTGGTGAGTCACTGACACAGAAAGAAGCACACCCAACGTGCACTGGTTATCATTCAGGGAAAAAATATATTACCCCCCCCCCCCCAAAAAAAAAAAAAAAAAGATAAAAAAGTTGCAGTAAAACCTGCTTTATAGAAAGTGTGTGTACTTATGTGTGTGTGTGTGTGTGTGGGGGGGGGGGGTAAATATGTGTCAAGATTTCATTAAGGTAACACAGAAGACGGTCTAAATAAGTGGCTTTCATCAGAGTTCTTGCTTGACGCAGGTGCCTTGACTTAGATTGAAAACTAATGTAAGAAAAATCCTTATCAAGGACAAGGGTTCTTCTTGTCTTTAACAGTGAGATCAGTATCATGGAGTGATAAACTTTTGATTTTTCTCAGCTCAGTGTTCAGGAGTGTGTGTGTGTGTGTTGTGTGTGTGTGTGTGTGTGGTGTGTGTGTGTGTGTGTGTGTGTGTGTTTTGTGTGCATCATACGTGTGTGTGTGTGTGTACATCATATGTGTGTGTGTGTGTGTGTGTGTACATCATAGTGTGTGTGGTGTGCAACCTTTTTTTTTTTTTTTTTTTGCACTAAGGTAGCTGCATTCCAGCTTGAGGGATACAGTTGGGAATGGAATCTATCAATTTTGTCGGGACAGTTAGGAAGTACCTCCTCAGTTTTGAACTGTTGTGGGTTCTTTTGAGGTGTACAAGTTGCACACGGGTCTGACTGGTTAAGTTTCTTCGGAAAAAACTTGACATCTGTTGTTGTTTTTTTTCTCATTCAACTGGGAAGAGAGGGCAAGGCTGGGATTGGAACCCAGAACCTCGTGGTTTGTTTTTCTTTTTAGGAATGGCTTATATGGCTGTGGTGAGAGCTACCTGCAGGCCACTACTGTCTGCTTCTGGGGCTAATCAAGGAGACACCCCCCCCCCCTCCAGTTATACTCTCTCTCTCTCTCCTTTCTCTGCTTCCTCCCTTCTCTCCTCCTCCCCCCCCCCCCCTCTCTCTCTGTGCTCCCTCCCTTCAAAGTTCTTCTCCACCCCCCACCCCCCACTCTCTCTCTCTCTCAAGCTATTGCTCCTCCTATTATTATTAACTTGGCTGCAAGCAAGCAAGGCAGCCAGCCTCCTGTCCTGTGCACCCTGGAAAATAAACTAGGCTAGATGGGGAGAGAGGGTAAAGTCAGTCAGTATCTTCCACAGTACAGCACAGCAACAGCAACAGTCTGCTCTATGCAGCCAGTCAGCCAGCCAGCCAGCCAGCCTTGCCAGGTAGCCTGCCTGCACTCTGCTTTGTCTGCTCTACTACTGTGTTGCTTAGCTTAGATGGCTGGCACCCAGGTAACATTGGGGTTGGCCCTGGACAGGTAATAATAAGAAGTTGGGGAGGAAGTTGGGGGTGTGGAAGTAGGTTGTGGTGTGTGTGTGTGGGGGGGGGGGGGTGGTTGTACAGGTTCAGGAAAGGAAGGGGGGGTGGGGGTGGAGAGAGGCTGGTGTAGTAAGGGTCTTGGAGTTAGGTCTAGCCTGCTTGTCTGCTCTCAGACTCTCTCTCTCTCTCTCTCTCTTCTCTTCTCTCTCCCTCTCTCTCTCTCTCTCTACTCTCTCTCTCTCTCTCCTCTCTCTCTCCTCCCCCCCCCCCCCTCTCTCTCTCTCCTCCCTCCCTCCTGCTTTGGGTTCTGTTTTCACATGATGAAGGGACAATAACCTGGTAGGAAGGGATTGCCTCTGATCTCTGTGTGTGTGTGTGTGTGTGTGTGTGTGTGTGTGTGTCTGTCTGTCTGTCTGACTGTCTCTCTGTCTCTCTTCTCTCCTCTCTCTCTCTCTCTCTCTCTCTCTCTCTCTCTCTCTCTCTCTCTCTCTCTCTCTCTCTCTCTCTGTTTCTGTCTTTTTTTAAATTCTATACAATCAGTTGTTTTCTCTAAATTATTTGTGATCTTACTACATCTGTACTTTCAGTTATCATGTTTGTATAATATACCCCTTCATAAGGGTCCTTGGCCTATATCATGAATAAACCATCCAGTCCTAGTTCTCTGTCTATCTCTGTTCCTGTCTCTCTCTGTCTTGCTCTCTGTCTGTCTGTCACCCCCCCCCCTTCTCTCCTTCCCAAATCAGCTGGATGGCAGGAGGTTTCAATAATAAACAAGTTTGGGGATAGATGAGCCCCTGCCATCTTTGCCAGGCTGTAGCTTGCCTATTTTCCAGGTAGACTTTAGCAGGAAGTAATATTCAAACATACCTGTAGGCGTAGTGCTATGATTAGTGCTATATATAATACTGGAATCGGATCAAAAGCGGGCAAGGTGCTATCTGAGTGCAAAAACATGATGTGCGGTTTATCAGACTTGTTATGACAAAAATAATGAGGAAAGTCATGTGGCGACCACATTTTCACCACAATGAAGTAACTTAACAATGTTAACACACGCACACATACACACACACGTGTACACACACAAAACAACAACCCACACCCACCCACACCACCACACCACACACACACACACACACACACACACACACACACACACACACACACACACACACACACACACACACACACAGAAGACTGCAAGCTCACATTGACCTGTGACCTTGTTATATGGACAGGAACTTTTATCAACTCCAGAGGCTGTCACAGGTCAGTGCGAACTGATACAGTGACCACAGGTATTGTAAATGTAACATGAACTGATACAGTGACCACAGGTATTGTAAGTAACTATAACATGAACTGATACAGTGACCACAGGTATTGTAACTATAACATGAACTGATACAGTGACCACAGGTATTGTAAATAACTAAAACATTCATAGGGAGAAGAGCGGTTGATAGAAGCCCTGCTCCTATCTTGGCAAATAATTAAGAGACTGATTTAAAAAATAAAATCTCCCCATTCATTAGCTAGGGCTCCAAAGATTAGTTACCATTGGCAAGATTTTGTGTATATGCACCCATTTTTGCTCACCATGAAGGTAGCCATATTCCAACTTTGCGGAAAGAGATGGATGTAAAACATTCTCCAGAACATTTATTGCTTCGCAATTTGGTTCACGATTTTTGGGGTGGTGGTTGTTGGTGGTAGTGGTTTTGTGTGTGTGTGTGTGTGTGTGTGTGTGTGTGTGTGTGTGTGTTTGTGGGAGAAAGGAGGAGGTTTTAAAAGTGGAGTTTGATTTCTATTTTTATTTATGTTTTGTGTGTGTGTTCCTTGGCGCGGCTAGAGCTCTGAGGTTCACCAATGGTGAGATTTTTACCTATGCAACCAGCCCCCCCCCCCCTTTTCAAAATCAAGGTAGCTGCATTGTGACTTCAGGTTGGTCGCTATCCAGCTACCTTAATTTTCTTTTTTTTTTGGGGGGGGGGGGGGGGAGTTGACTGAATTTGATTTTTTAATATGATTAGTTTTCACTCTTTTTCTCCCTCTCACAGAGCATATAGTATCCCTCTCCATCCCCCCATGCCCCCTTCTTTTTTTTCTCTATGTGTGTGTTTTGTTGTTGTGTTTTTAGCACCTCCCCTACACAGACACACACACACACACACACAGACACACACACACACACACACACACACACACACACACACACACACACACACACACACACACACACACATACACACACACACACACACACACACACACACACACACACACACCACACACATTCGTCTTATATCTCTTTAAAGTGAGCAGATGTAAAGTCACACACACACACACACACACACACACACACACACACACACACACACACACACACACACACACACACACACACACACACACACACACACTCGTCTTATATCACTAAGTGAGCAGATGTAAAATCACACACACACACACACACACACACACACACACACACACACACAACACACACACACACACACACACACACACACACACACACTTCGTCTTATATCACTTTAAGTGAGCAGATGTAAAATCACACACACACACACACACACACACACACATACACACACACACACACACACACACACACACACACACACACACACACACACACACACACACACACACACTCCTCTATCTCCTTTTCCTGTGCCTTTGCCAAATCCATTTCCGAGTCTCTCTGTATTTTAGTGTGAGTGTATGTTTTTAATTGTGTTGATGTTCTTTCGGGCCTCAGGTTTTTAAGTTTATGTCTGATTTTTTTTCTTCTTCTTTCCTCTTTTTTTGTTTCCTTCTAGTGATCCTTCCCAATTTTGCAACATGCTGCCTGGAAAATTAGTTCAGTGAGCACTCCCAAAATCACCACTCTAAATTGAAAGGTTGGTCTGATCAAATGAAGTAGTTATATAAGACTGGGTGAGGTTTTTTTTTTAGGGGGTGAGGGAGGTGTTTTTGTTGTTGTTTCAGATCAAATTTTCCCCATCATAGGGATACCAGGGGTCTGTCCAGTGTAAATAGTATCTCTACCTTCTGAAAATTATGTCCATGGAATTTCCCCTTTTCTATCCCTTTCTTTGTTTTTGCCTTGTTCCTTTTCTTCCTGTCACTTTTTTTGTCTGTTTTCTGCCTTCTTGGCCCATTCTGCCTTTTTTCCAGAAAGACTGGAGAAAAAAAATCTCACCCATATGGAAGTCAAATGCGCTGGACCTGACTTGTCATGTACTTAATGGCATTGTACTGCACTTTTGCTTACATATATATGAGAGATAACAATAGTTTCTGTCATCATCCAACGACTCCTCAAAGAATCTAAAGGACTCGAGTGAAATTCTTGGGTTGTTGGTGTTAACTGTGTTGATATAAAGTTGTGTAGTCCTAATCACTCTTCTCTTGGTTTTAGCTAGTTTGGATATGGTGGGCATCCATCTGTGTTGGAAGACTATGGAATTCATTCTAGGTTTTAGAACGCAAAGCCTGGGTAAGTATGGAGGGCAAGCTGTTACCCATGCAGCAGATCCCCCTCTCCACGTGGCTGAAATGGTCCATTGGAAAGGCAGTTGCCGATACTCATGGTTCCAGGGCTGTGGCAGGAGCTGTCAGAATGTTGCCATAAAGATACAGCCCCGAACTGCCCTGGGGCCTCCTGTGTGCTTGCTGGGTTTTTTATTTTGTTGTCATCTGTTTCTACCAGCACACAATGGCTTGCGGGGGGACAGATAGCCTAGTGGTCAGAACATTGCGCTGGCAATTTGACGACCCAGGTTCAAAGTCTGGTCGAGGATATTTTTCTGGAGTTAAAATCAGTGCTGACTCCACTCTCCCCAAAAGTCTTTGGATGAGACTTTTAAACCGAGGCCTCTGTGTGCGAAGCATGCAGAACATCTTGCGCACACGTTAAATCCTGTTACCGCTTGTCGTAAGAGTATGCCATCGTGTGCACGGTGGGAACAGATGACATTTACAACAAGTGCATACACCCGGGGACTGGATGTAAAAAAAGCACAAGAGTGCTTCTTCCATTATCCTGATATAAAAGAATAATCAAATAAAATCAAATCTTCTGAAAGGCGGCTTCGGTTTTTTAACATGTGCGCAAATGTTCTGCTGTGTTTGCACACTGGGTCTTGGTTTATAACCTATGTGCTGATAAGACTAAGAGACAGTAGAAAAGAATGGACTAGTACAGTGCCCAATCAAATTATGCCCGTTTTTCATCTTTCTTTAGACTCATGGGGAGCTTCACCACTATGTTTCAAGGGGTGTGTGTGTGTGTTTCGTGTGTTTGTGTGTGCTTGTGCTCACATAGGCAGCATGCATGTGCAACATTTGCATGTCACTTTGGCTGTCAGTGCATGCTCATGGGCAAGTGCAGTGTTGCTGACCACTGTATAAATAATTTTGTAGGCAAGTTTTGTCTTTTTGTTTTTTGCTATTTAGGTAGTTTTTGTTCCTTAGCTAGAGGTAGAGGTTCACCTATGGTTAAATTTTGCATATTTGACCGTTTTTTGCCCACCATGAACAAACAGTACATGATGAAGGTATCTGCATTCTGACTTTGGGGATGATGTTTTTAGGAACAGGACACCAGTGTGCTTGCTGTTTTTAAATAAGTTTGTCATCCCTTCCTGCTGGCATGCAGTGTCCTACTCTTCTGAAAGACAGAATGAGTATTGAATTAACATGGGCACAAGGTGTTGTGTGTGCGTTTGCACTCAGCATCTCAGTTTATAGTCACTCTCAACCAAAGGGCTTCCAGGAGAGTGCAGTTGGTACTCCAGGGGAAGAATCCCGTGAAGGGATGCCGGCCTGAATGGGGGCTTGATCCCAGGCCCGTCAGGGGTACCAGTGCAATGCTCTAACCACTAACTAAGCTACCCCACCCCCTATCAGTGTTGCAGTAACACTAATCATCTTTGAATTTTAAATACTGTGTGTGTGTTTTTGCATATCCTGATTACTAGATTAGTGGTTATGGGTGCAACCGTATCACATTTGAGGAGTTGGATTTTTAAGATTTTTTTTTTTTATTAAATATTTTGGGGGGGGGGGGTATGGAACTATGTTTAGTTCTTAGTCCTGAAGTAGGATGTGAAGGCGTGAACGGCTGTAACATAGTGGAAAATCGGTGGTCTAGAGGTAACGCACCTGTCTTAGTGTCTAGAAAACAAAAAGTCCAGGTCGGAGTGTGTGGTGGTTCGAATCCCCAAAACTTTTCCCCCATCCATTAGATCATGAGTGGTGGTCTGGGTGCTAGTCTTTCAGATGAGATGATAAACTGAGGTCCTGTGTGTTACACATCGTTACACATCATCATGTAAAAGAACCCATGGCAACAGAGGGTTGTCTCTGGCAAAATTCTCCAGAAAAAAATCCACTCTGATAGGAAACAAATACAACTGCAGACAGGAAAAAGAAAAAAAAAAATGGGTAGGCACTGCACTTGTGGCGATGTCTCTCCCTGGGTAGAGCAGCCCAAATTTCACGCAGAGAAATCTGCTTGGCATAAAGTGGTATGAATAATCAATATGAATATGAAAAAACCTGCTTGATGAACTTTGTGACAGTCAGTTCACTTTTCCTGCCCCTAGTTGCCCCCTGCTTGCTTTTTTGTCCCCTCCCCTATCTTTTTCAATGAGGACTTGCAGTGTAAGTGGTTTGTGTGTGGGGAAGAAAGAAATCCAGTGTGTAAAAGTCTGGGATTTTCACCACTAGAAAGTGCAAGTGAACGTCAGAAGTCTGTGACTTCCACCACCAGTCAGTCCCCTTTTGAAACATGAAAAATCAGCGCAAAAAAAGTAACCTACAAAATACCACAATTAATTCCCCCCCCCCCCCCCCCCCCCAAACTGTGACAATAATAAACTTGCACATCGATTTTTTTTCCATATGTGTGAGTATACCTCTCTCTCTCTCTCTCTCTCTCTCTCTCTCTCTCTCTCTCTCTCTCTCTCTCTCTCTCTCTCTCTCTCTCTCTCCTCTCTCTCTCTCTCTCTCTCTCTTTCATATCTACAATACTATAAATAAAACAATTAGGAATTTTAAAAATATATATTTGATAGAACTTTGTATTATCAATTGACACGCATGCGCAATGCACATCTTTGTGCTCATCTGTTAGTGAGTGTGATTAAATGATTGATTTTCTTAAGTTCCTTGTATATTTTTCAGGAATGTGTTTATGCATAGACGCATGTGTGCATGTCTGTATACAAGCACATGCGGGCACATGAATATTTTTATGTGGGCACTTGTGTACACATGTACTCTGATGCACCTGTGTTTACATAACACACTCCTTGTGTAAGGCACTGCCTAGGTTGTAAACAACTTGGAACACCCACACACATACACCCCTCCCCAAATCCCTATTTTGGTGGTGGTGGGGGGGGTGTCCTGCACTGTCGTCTGTGTGTGCTGAAGTGGCTTCAGTGGGGTGAGCACTGCTGTGTTGTGGGCGGTCATTGTCCCCCCTCCCAGGTGATAGGGCGCCACAGCGTGAAAGAAGCCTTTGAGATTGGAAGGGGGGCAGGGGCTCTTTTCTTTTCTTGTCTATTGTCCTGGCTATTCCTGGCTTAAAGCTTTTTTCCCCCTGTTTAAATCTGCACTAAGCTGAGTTGTTTGTCCCCCACCCCCCCAACTTTCTTTATCGGGGTAGCTGAGAGTTGTAGTAAACAGTTGTCTTCAAGGATCTTAGTGGGGGTATTTAGCTTTATTTTGTTTTATGTCTTTTTATTTAGTTTTTTTTAATTTGTAGTAAGTTAGTACTGACTACTGTGGGAGTTCCAGTTTGTCCAGAAGCTTGGAATTGTGTGATGGTCTGCAGAGGAGGGTGTAATATGTTGTTAACAGACATATACTAATTTTTTTGTTTTACTATAGTCTTAACTGTGAAGTACAAAACATGACAGTATGTCACACAATATGACAATTCAATACAAAACACAACTTGGTATGTTAAGTAATAATACACATACAGTTTTAGTTAAGTACAGACTCGACCATACACATTTATGTTTATTAATATTATATGTGGATGCCAACTAACTACCTTTGGTTTAGTGTGGTATTTGATACTTGAGATATAAAATAAAAGAACAATTCTGGGGTTTTCTTTGTTTGCTTTTTTTAAGACTCTGATCTCTTATAAAATTATGTAAACAAATGGGAATCGATGGATATGTAAATTTTGTCTCATTTTGCAGATCTTTTAACCAATCTTGAACACAAATCTGTGGAATGTAATTCAACATTGTGGCATATTATATTGTTGTGAACAATTAAATCTGCATGGATTGGTCATTTGGTGTTGTGTAAAGAACAACATACTCATATAATATAAACTCATCTTGGAAAAATCTCACCCTTGGTGAACCTTAGAGATCTAGCTGAGGAGTTTTAGGAGGGGGGGGGGGGGGGATTATCTAGTTTTGGCTGGCTTCAGAAAGACTTGCCTACAAGAAAATCTTTTCACATTTGAGTATTCACTATGTATACAGTACTATCATCTCATTATCATTATTTAAAATTTTTTTTTTTTATTCAAATACCTCAAACATGAATAGTCACTTTTGGAATGTGTGTTTGAGGTCTTGGTGGGGGGGCAATAAGGTTGGAGGGGGGGTGGAGAGGTTGGGATGTTGGGAGTGTGAGATGGAGGGAGGTGAGGGTGGTGAGAAAAGTGCAGGTAGTTCTGAGTTTGCAGGGGGCAAGAATTGGGGGTTGAAGGAGAGGTAGAGAGTGCAAAGAGCGTGGGAAGAACAATGTGTGTTTGTGTGTGTGTGTGTGTGTGTGTGTGTGTGTGTGTGTGTGGTGTGTGTGTGTGTGTGGTGTGATTGTCCCCAGCTCTGAGATTTGATTGACAGACAGGTCGGATGGGCTGGGAAAAACAAACAAGTGCATGCACTGTCACTGTCCTGGCTGAATTTGCGTTTGTGTGTGTGTGTGTGTGTGTGAGAGAATGCAAACATATCTCACGCACGTGCATATGTATTATACAATGCACATGCACAGCTGGCACCGTGCGCGTACATACTCGAGCATGGGGACTGGATGTAAAAGAAAAGTACTTTGGTGCTTATTCCATTATCCTCGAAATAAAAGAATAGAATTAAAATAAAATAAACACACACACACACACAACACACACACACACACACACACACACACACACACACACACACACACTCATTGATGTTTACTTATACACACATTCTCTCTGTGTGTCTGTCTGTCTCTGTCTGTGTGTCTGTCTGTCTGTCTCTCTCTCTTTCTCCCGCCCCCTCCTTCCCTATCCCCATATCCCTCTCACATATATACTCCTCTGATTCAGCTGCTATTGGAAAAGATGTGGTTTGAAAAGTGGGAGAGATAATAAATAACACTTTGTTTCATGCTTTTCATGAAAATGAGTAATAACGCTGTAAGAACATTACATCCATGGCTGTAATTATTAAAACCTACAACATGAAAAATTGATTTTACTGCCATTGTCTTGTAACACATCTTCTTTTACATAGTATTCATGCACAGTGGGCAAAAAGTGGCCATTAAATTGAACATCCGTGAAGTTCTGAATGTGGCTACCTAAATGGGGGGGGGGGGGGGGGGGGGGGGGGACTGTTGCATATGGAAAACTTCGAACTTTGGTAAACCTCGGAACTAGCTGAGAAATGACAAAAAAAAAAAAGAAAAATGACATTGGAACATCAGCAGTCACTTAGTTATTAAAACCCGTCCCCCTGTCCTCCCAGCTTATTTCAGAGAAAGTGCATACTCTGTAAACTCTCAATATCATATGATCTTGAAACGTCGAACATTGTAGCTGAGTGATGAAGACTGTTGCAGTTTCAATCCTATGGGTCCATGAAGTTTTGGGTTTGAATCTTGCAGTGTTTGGTGAATTAAGGGTGGGGATTTTTGTGATCTCCCAGGTCAACTTCAGGTGCAAACCTGCCAGTGCCTTAATTCTCTTATTTGTAAACATGTAGAAGATCAATGTGCATATTAAAGATAATTCATGTAAGTGTTTGGTGGTTGACAGAAACACAAACATACCCAGCATGCATCCCTGAAGTCAAATGAGGCTACCTTCATGGTGGGCAAAAATAGTCGCATTTATATATTACATGCAAAATCTCGCCATTGGTGAACCTCAGAGCTCTAGTTGAGGAACAAGAAACAAAACTAACAAATCTTGAAATCACATACCATTTAGTGAATTATTCCTCCATCTTAGATCACGTTTGAGAACAGCCTTTGAATTTTTTATTTGTGTTGTAGAACAATCATCATGAGTCATGCCTTGGAAGCTGCTCACATTGTCATCTGCTTAGACCCGGAAGAGGCACAGTATGAATATTGGTCAGTATACAGAGAACAGATCACAGAGCAGAATGAAAGTTCAGTGTCAGTTGGCAGTGTCTCATCTGTTCTTTGGGTTTTTTGTTTGTGTGTTTTGTTTCTTCCCCCTTGGCTAAGCTCTCATGTTCACCGATTGTGAGATTTTGCATACATATAATATATATTACATGCCACTTTTCTTCTTCTATTTTTTTTAACCCACCATGAAGGTAGTTGCATTCTGATTTCAGGCATTAAGCTTCGTTAAAAGGGAAACTGGAAGAGGACCAGTTTTGGTTCTGAAAAGATTGACGCTTAGTTGGAGAAACTCAGAAAGTCTCTGGTAGCTGGTTTCCGTCACATTTGAACTTGTGACTGTTGGACCAAGTGTCAAACATCCTACAACCCATTCTGCAATCAGCACTGCAAAGGCCCCTCTCCTTGCAACTCTGGTTTTAATCTTATGACTTGTTTTGTCTGAAAACTTGGGAGTTTTGTGTCTCTTATTAAGGTCAATATTTCG
>CM060335.1:45882001-45917001 GCA_030674155.1 Stramonita haemastoma
ATCTGTGAATCGCCTTGCTGTTTCATTCCCTCCATTTTTTATGAGTTCAGCTGGGATGTTATCGATTCCAGGGGACTTCCCCTTCTTCAATTGCTTAATAGCTGTGTCTACTTCACACCTTAGTATTGGTGGGTCTTTATCTTGGTGTTCAGGGGGTTTGTTGGAAACTATGTTGGTATCTGGGCGTAGTGGGTAGTTATACAATCCCTCACAGTATTCTGTCCAGCGCTGGAGGATGGCATTGTTTTCCGTTAAAAGATTTCCTTCTTTGTCTTCAATAACAGAGGCTTTAGGCTGTGTGGTTTTCGTTAGTGCTTTCAGAGTGTTGTAAGCTGTTTTGCTGTTTCCCTTGGCCATTCCATCTTCGATGTTGTTGCATTGTTCTTCTATCCACGCTTCTTTGGCTTCTCTCATCTTTTTCCTCACTTCTCTGTGGCTATCCATGTACTTGTTGTTGGCTTCTTGACTTGTGAACTTTTGCTTCTTAAGTTCTCTTCTTTTGTCGCAGAGGTCAAGAACCTCATTTGTCACCCAGGGTTGTTTCTTTGTTCTGCTTCTGCCTAATGTTTCTTCTGCTGCTGTCGTTAGCACTTCTTTGATGTTGTTGGCTAATGTGTTCACATCATTGTCAATGGCTGTGAGTGCGGCGAACTTTCCTCCAATGTTGGCTTGGAAGATCTCAACCACTGTTGGGTCTTTGAGTTTTTCCAGGTCGAATCTTATGCGTGGGCTTTTTGGCTGTTGTTTTGCTTTCAGTTTCAGCCTGATGGTGGTAAGTACAAGGTCGTGGTCACTGCCAATGTCAGCTCCTGGGAATGTTCTTGTATTTGCCTTGTTTATGCTGGATTTGAATCTTTGGGGTGACAGAATGTAGTCAATTTGATTATGAATCAGACCATTTGGTGAGTGCCAGGTTGATGTTCTAGATGGCTTGTGAGGGTGGAGTGTGTTAGCCAGAGTTAGTTTGTGCTTCTTTGCGAATTCCAGCAGCCGCTGTCCTCTGTCATTTGTTTCTCCCAGTCCAAAGCGTCCTGTGGTTCCTGCCCAGGTGTCATAGGCATCAGGTCCCACCTTAGCATTCCAATCGCCTTCCACAATAAGGATGTCTTTTTTGGGCGTTTTGGAGATGACGTTTTCAAGTTCTTCATAGAATTCTTCTATCTGGTCATCATCGTAGTCAGATGTTGGAGCATACACTTGGATGATGGTGAGATTCTGGGGTTTTGCAGAGACTCTGATTGAGATGAGTCTGCTGGATATTGGTGTGCAGTTGATGATGCTTGACACAATCTCTTTCCTGACAATGAAGCCTACTCCGTGTTGGTGTAGTTTCTCATCTCCACTGTACCATATTTTGTGGCCGTCTTGCGTGGTTGTTTCTCCGAAGCCAGTCCATCTGACTTCCGCAAGCCCTAGGATGTCCCATTTATACCTCTGTAATTCATGTGTGAGTTCCTGTACTCTTCCTGTTTGGAACAGAGTTCTAACATTCCATGTACCAATGGTTACCCCTTTAGCTGGAAGCTTTAGGGTTAGTTCTGCTCCAGTGGCACACTTGTCACTCCCACCCTGGAGGCTTGCAGTGGGTAGCGCGGTCGTTGTTGATCCGGGCCTCGACCGATCCGGCATGTGTTTCTGCTTTGCTTTTCTCATCATGTCCTTGCAGTGGGCTTGAGGAAGCTTGGTGGCGCCCATCTCCTCTCCAAGACTCCTACTGGTGATTAAGAATGCACCAGCCCCTCACAACGTTTCGCCCGCCAGTAGAAGCGGTTACCGGGGTGTGGGTGGGTTAAGGACCCGGACCCAGAAGTGAGAGTTGAGTGCCAAGTGAGGACCAGTGCTCCCGTCCATCCCGAGGGATGCTACTGCCAGGTTTACAAAGGTACCACCTCTCCTTAAGCACCCATACACCCCAATTTAGTTGTAGCATTGGATATAATCATCACTTTGTGATTTTCATTTGAACACTGTGTGTGTGTGTGTGTGCGCGCGCATGCGCGCATCATGCATGCATGCCATATGATTTTGCGCACTATACTTGGTCTAGAAGTATCTGACTAGTTCAAGTCTCAGTCAGTGGAATTATTTATGCAAGTGTACCTTGTTGGAAAGTACGGAGCAGTTACTCATCAACCATCTATCTGCATTGTACTACTCTTACTATCGATGATGATACTACTCTTACTACCGATGATGATACTACTCTTACTACCGATGATGATACTACTCTTACTACCGATGATGATACTATTACTACTCTTACTACCGATGATACTCTTACTACTGATGATGATACTATTACTACTCTTACTACCGATGAAGATACTACTCTTACTACTGATGACGATACTCTTACTACTCTTACTACCGATGATACTCTTACTACCAATGATGATACTATTACTACTCTTACTACCGATGAAGATACTACTCTTACTACTGATGATGATGATAAATTTTACGTTATCATTACAATGTAGTAGCCTGAAGAGTAGTGCTCGTTGTCTCTCTTCCTGCTGAACAACCATCCACCCTGTAAAAGAAGTACACTGCCACGCTACCCCCCAAAAAAACAAACCCAAACCCAAACCCACACATGTATGCAGTGAGTGGAAGAGCACATGATGAATACACACACCACATAACCAGTACTGCCACAGTGAAAAACTGCTGCTGAGCTGCTGCTGCTGCTGCACTCAACACAGTGCAGCAGACTGTATGTGGCGAGGTCTGGAAATTGTCTGTCTGGGCCAGTAAGGCCCTGGCTGCTGCTGCTGCTGCTGCTGTAGGTCTGTCTGTCTGTATCATTGTATGTATTGCCGGCTTACAGGCTTACAGTTCATGCAATTCCCCCCCCCCCCCCTCCCTCACTTCCCTCCTCTGTTTGGCTAGAGGCCAGACACCTGTCACACTTTTCCAGGTGTTGGAGAGAGAGAGAGGGGGGGGGGGAGGGGGGGAGGAAGGGGGAGAGAAAGGGAGAGAGAGGACAGACAAGAGACAGAGAGGGAGGAGGGGGAGACAGAGAGGGGGGGAAGAGAGAGAGAGGAGGGGGGGGGAGAGAGACAGAGAGGGAAGAGAGAGAGAGGGGAGAGAGAGAGAGAGAGAGGGGAGAGAGAGTCTACTTGACCTGGCTCTGTCTGTCCTGTGGGCTCTCTTTGCTACTCAGCCACTGCTACAGGTGCTACTACTGGTACAACTCTCTGTTACCAGACCCCCCTCCCCCTCTCCCCTTCCCCATTTGTGTTGCTTTTTTTTTGTTTTTTAATTGGTGGGGTTCCAGGTGCAAGAGCTATTGCACAGCTTATCACTGCTGAGAGAGGAGAGACAGAGAGAGAGAGACAGAGAGAGAGAGAGACAGAGAGAGAGAGACAGAGAGAGAGGTGTAGTGTGTGTGTAGTGTGTGGAGGGAGGGGAGTGTGTGTGTGTGAGTGTAGCATGTTTAGTGGGGGGGAGGGGGAGTTTAGTGTGTGTATGGTGTGTGTGTGTGTGTGTGTGTGTGTGTGTGTGTGTGTGTGTGTGTGTGTGTGTGTGTGTGTTTATGTTTTGATAATAGATGGAAGTTGTGGAAGGAGAGGGGAGAGGAGCATGGAAAATGTTGACAGTTTGTAGCCCTAATTACATGCAGCACTGTGTGTGCAGTTGGCAAGTCTGTGTGTGAGAATGGGGTGCGTGGGGGGGGGGGGGGGGGGAGAAAGTGAGACTGGAAGGGGGGGGGGGGGAGAGCTAAATGTCAAACTTGAGGTTTCAATCATGATTTTGCTCCGGCATACTTTAGACCAGTACAACTTACCCTTGCCACATTTTCTTATAAATCCAAAAGCTCTGAACAGTGCATCTGGTCATCTCATCTCCAATTTTTTTTTTTTTTTTTTTTCTAACTGCTATAGGGTTGCCAGGGGCCTGTCAGTATATAAATAGCCTCTCCTTTTTATGGAAATTCTGTGCAGGGAATTCTCTTTTCTATTCCTCATTTTGTTTCTGCCATGTTCCTTTTCTTGCGGTCACTCCTTGGTAGATGTATTTTCTGCCTTCTTGGTATATTCTTGTACCTTTTATCCTGACTTATCAGACGCTTAATCAACAGTAGCGCAGAACATTTTCGCTCATATGACAGATGACAATAGTTGCTGTTTGAGCGTTTGAGGAAGAAGATCTAAAGCAAAAAGTGACTACTAGTGCATTTCTGAAGGGTTAAATTTTTTTTTTTTTTTTTTTAATTCATGTGGGTTGTCTTTTTTGTGCTTTTTCTAATCAATATTTTATATCCCTCAATATTTAGTATTTAATATTTAATATTCAATATTCAAAAGTTACCTTTCCCCAATCTTATGAAGGTATGTACTAGGTGTAAATTATCCAAGTTAAAGGAGCATTCCATTAGCTGTGCTTGCACAGGTAGGATGCAACTTTCCCTGCTTTGAAATCTCTCAGCTTTCAGTTCAAAACTTACGGAATCGTGACATCACAATCTGTTATTTTCATGCCAGAAAGTGTTCATCATATGTGTCTATTTCTATAAAGTTACCCGTTGCCTGTGGATGAGAGATTGAACGAGTATTGATCCAATGTTGTGCAATTAAAAAAAAAAATATATATATATATACAGCGCTTTGGGTTACAGACTAGAAGAAGGTTGCGGGTTAGAATCCCATAAGAGAGTCATTCAGATTTTTCTGGATTCCAGCTGGTTCCTAACCAAGAGTGAGGTTGCTAAGGGCACTTTGAGAAGACTGGGACCAGACAGGGGAACTTCATTCGTTTAACTATGAGTTGTCATGATAATGTTGTACATAAATATTGTTCCTAGATAGATGGCTTGATGATAAAAGCAAACACACTGTTTATTTAGTGTACCATCTGGAAATTTAAAATATTTTAACTTACAGATGCAATTTTTAGTGTTGCTCAAATTATGTGACCAACACTGATGTGGCACCCCCCCAAAAAAACCCCCACAAAAACAAACAACAAACCAACAACAACCCCCCCTCCAAAAAAAAACCCCAAACAAACAAAACAAAGCAAAACAAAAAACACACAAAAAAACCAAACCCAAAACAAATCCAAAAAACCAACAAACCAAAAAAAACCCCCCATTTCTTCATCATAATCGGTTGTACGCATTAGACACCACTAGAATCACACGACCAAAACAATAACGGCAACCCTTCTTCCTGCTGTGTGTTTCAGTCACATGCTGCAGACCACCACCTGGCAAGACCCCCGCAAGTCTCACTCCCCCAACAGCCTGGGGTCCCCCCAGCCTCCAGGCAGCCCCGCCTCCGGCACCCAGACGCCCCCAGGCCCCGTGGACGTGAGCAAGCTGCCCCTGCCCCCCGGGTGGGAGCGAGCCTTCACCCCTGAGGGAGAGATGTACTTCATCAACCACATGGACCGCAGCACCAGCTGGTTCCACCCCTCTGTCTGTGAGTCGCTCTACCCTGCAGTCTTTTAAAAAAAAAAAAAAAAATTCCTGCTCACCCTGCAGTCTTTTTTTTTTTATAAAATTTTTTTTCCCGCTCACCCTGCAGTTTAGAAAAAAAAAAAAATTTCCTGCTCACCCTGTAGTCTTTTACAAAATTTTTTTTTTTGGGGGGGGGGGGGCTCACCCTGCAGTCTTTTTTTTCTTTCTTTTTTTATAAAATTCATTTTATTTATTTATTCTTTTGTATTGAGGATAAATGGAATAAGCACTCGTGTGCTTTTTTTACATCCTGTCCCCGTGTGTATGTAGTTTTGTAAATCTTGTCATCTGTTCCCACCGGCACACAATGGCCTACTTTTACAAAAAGTGGAACAGGCTTTGATGTGTGCGCAAGATGTTCTGTGTGCGTTCGCACACGGGGCCTCGGTTTATAGTCTCATGAATACAAAGTCTTTTGCTTGCAGTAGCCAGTGTAGCCCTTAAGAATCATCTTTTTCCATGGACGCCATAGCTGAGTGGTCAAGACATCGTGGATTTGATTCTCAGCAGTGTGCCGCGCGTCTGGTGAATTAAGAGTGGGGATTTTTATGATATCTCCGGTCAAATTCCAAGTGCATACTTGCCAGCACCTTTATTTCGTTCATGGTTATACACATTCAGAAATCACAGAAATGCACGTGAAAGATCCCTTAATTCATGTCGGCGTTCGGTGGGATATGGAAACATGAACATACCCAGCATACATCCCCAAAGTTTGAATGCGGCAACCTTCATGGTGGGCAAAAACAGTCATATAGGCAAAATCTCACCATTGGTGAACCTTGGGGTTAAAGCCAAGAAACAAAAAAAAGAAAAGATGGGAATTAAACCCAAATCTTCTGACTTTCAAGATGGCTCAGTACAACATGCCCACCAGACCTGCTGTCTTATCCATCCCAGATGATTTTAGTCGGGTCCTTTTCCACACAGAAAATACACTGAGTATGCATGTGTTTCCTACTTTTTGCTCAAATCTGGGTTGACAAGTACTTTTTGCTAGAATTTGGGTTGACAAGTACTTCAAGTCAAATTTGTGTTGTTGTTTTTTGGGGCGGGGGCACTCCACTGCTAAAACTTTGACATTTACCAATGGTGAAATTTTTGCATGTGTAATGGTTCCCCCACCACCACCACCACCATATAGGTAGCTGCATTTCCGACTATGGGGTTGGTGTCTAGACACCACAATTGTGTGCATGCATTTTAAACAATTTTAATGTTGTCATCCGTTCCTACCAGCATTTCGTGGTCTACTCTTTCAAAAGGAAGAACAGTTTTTGATGTGTGCGCAAGATGTTCTGTGTGCATTCACACAGGAGGCCTCAGTGTACAGTCTCAGCAGAAGGACTTTGACATTCAGTTTGATCTTCTCATCAAAATGTGAAGAAAATAGGTAAGTCCAGCTGGGAATCGAACCTCGTGATTCACTTGTTAGGCAGATGAATGTCGAAAACCATCTTGCCACTTTTCCTTCTTGAACTTGATTATCAAGATGGATTCTTTGGAGAGAAAGAAATAAATGAATTTTTAAAAAAACAAGGAAAAAAAGGAATCTTTGGAGAGAGAATGAATTGTGTGGACACTGGACACACACACAATCAGAATCTGAATCTGATTCTGATTCTGATTCTGGACATGGGCTAACGCACATGTGCGTGTGTGTACGTGCGTGCGTGTGTGTGTACATTTGAATTTGCTAAAACTATAAATTGTTATTGATTGCTTGCGTGTTGCATAGGTCGAATGCAAGTGCTTTGATTTGTTTTTACAAGATATAGCGCTATATAAATAAATTCCATGTATTATTATTATTAACATGGGATACTGGTGGCTGTGTTGTCTCTTCAGCTCCCGGGCCACAGCAGAGGGTGGGAATGAGGCCGCCCCACCAACAGCCGTCCCCCGCCATCCAGCCCGCCCCCCAGCTGCCCTCCCCCCCCCAGCCGCCGCAGCAGCCGCCGATGTGCAGCCCTGTCAGTGGCAGCGCCGCCACGCCGGTGGCTGTGGGGGGGGCAGTGCAGCGAGGGCCCCCCTCCTCCTCGGAGCAGCAGAGACAGATGAAACTGAAGCAGCTACAGATGGAAAAAGAGATGCTCATGAAGCGCCAGGAGGAACTCACACGACAGGTAAGTGACGGCAGGAGACAGGTCTGTCCGTCAGTGTCGTGTTGTGTTGTGTCGTGCCTCGTTGGTGTGGGTGGTCTTGAGGGATGTGTGCCTGGCTAGGGATGGATGGATGGATTGATTGATTGGTTGATCTCTGCGATTTATTCAGGCTGATTTGTGTATAATCCGAGATTGGTGTTGGTGTGTGGTCAGTTTGAGATGGTTTGTGCCATTAGGATGGGACAGCCCTGATATGGCTTTCATGGTCGGTAGGGCTGTAGACAGTATGGAATGGAATGAAAAGGATGGGATGGTATTGGTCTGTATGTCATTTGTGCTTGGTGGTTGTGGTATCATCTGGTTGATGTAGTGTGACCTGGTTGATGGTTGATGGGGTGTGGTTGATGTGATGTGATCTGATTGTATGGTATCACCCCTTTGCTTGGTACATGAGTGGATTGTATTCATTTTTGTTGTCGTTTAATTCATTACCATGCAAGTGACTTGTGTATAATTTGGAGTTTGATAGTTATGGTGTCACCCCATTATGTATACACAATTTTGAATAGCTCGTTATTGGTAGAGTCATCTCTGTGTACTTTTTCTGCAAGTGGCAGACATTAAGTCTTCATCTTCATCATCATCATTCATCATCATCATCTTCATCATCATCTATTGACATCCCTGAATTGAAGAAAAAAAAATGCAGAGCATTTGTGAATAAACTTGTGTACACCAAACCATACATCAGTATAGAGCCAAAGTGGCCCCTGCTTGTACCGTTCTGGCTTCTGCGAATCAGTTTTTCTGATTTTCTACCCTGCCTTTTTTTTTTTGCCAAATGGATGACCCGTTCTTAACTTATTTCTGGTACATTTTGGTATTGGTTGTGGGGTTTTTTGTTGTTGTGTTTTTTACTAGTTAGCTTGTTGCCAGAATCTTGGTTGACCATGTGTCACTTCAATTTAGAAAATGAAGATAGTAGTTTGGACTGAAAATAAGTGTAACTCTCTCTATGACTAGAAGAAGATTGAAGGTAGCCTTCCAGATGGGGAAGTGTAGATTTTACGATATAGAGGGAGAGTAAAGTGTGGCCTTCACAGAGGGAGAGTGAAGTTTAGCCTTCTGTTATATAGAGGGAGAGTGAAGTGTAGCCTTCTGTGATAAAGGGAGAGTGAAGTATAACTTCACAGGGGAGAGTGAAGTTTAGCTTCTGTTATATAAGGGAGAGTGAAGTGTGCCTTCTGTAATACAGAGGGAGAGAGAAGTGCAAACTTTTATGATATAGAGGGAGAGTAAAGTGTAGCCTTCTATGATATAGGAGAGTAAGTGTAGCCTTCTATGATACAGAGGGAGAGTGAAGTGTAGCCTTCTATGATACAGAGGGAGAGTGAAGTGTAGCCTTCTATGATACAGAGGGAGAGTGAAGTGTAGCCTTCTATGATACAGAGGGAGAGTGAAGTGTAGCCTTCTATGATACAGAGGGAGAGTGAAGTGTAGCCTTCTATGATACAGAGGGAGAGTGAAGTTAGCCTTCTATGATACAGAGGGAGAGTGAAGTGTAGCTTCTATGATACAGAGGGAGAGTAAAGTGTAGCCTTCTATGATACAGAGGGAGAGTGAAGTGTAGCCTTCTATGATATAGGAGAGTAAGTGTAGCCTTCTATGATACAGAGGGAGAGTGAAGTGTAGCCTTCTATGATACAGAGGGAGAGTGAAGTGTAGCCTTCTATAATATAGGAGAGTACAGTGTAGCCTTCTATGATATAGGAGAGTGAAGTGTAGCCTTCTATAATACAGAGGGAGAGTGAAGTGTAGCCTTCTGTAATACAGAGGGAGAGTGAAGTGTAGCCTTCTATGATACAGGAGGAGAGTGAAGTGTAGCCTTCTGTAATACAGAGGGAGAGAGAAGTGCAACTTTTATGATATAGAGGGAGAGTAAGTGTAGCCTTCTATAATATAGGAGAGTACAGTGTAGCCTTCTATGATATAGGAGAGTAAAGTGTAGCCTTCTATGATATAGGAGAGTAAAGTGTAGCCTTCTATGATATAGGAGAGTAAGTGTAGCCTTCTATGATACAGAGGGAGAGTGAAGTATAGCCTTCTATGATACAGAGGGAGAGTGAAGTGTAGCCTTCTATAATACAGAGGGAGAGTGAAGTGTAGCCTTCTATGATACAGAGGGAGAGTGAAGGGTAGCCTTCTATGATACAGAGGGAGAGTGAAGTGTAGCCTTCTATGATACAGAGGGAGAGTGAAGTGTAGCCTTCCAAGATATGTAAAGTGAAGAGTGTGTAGTCTTTCTTGAGATAGGGTATGAAAAAAATTATTTAAAAGAGTGTAGGTGTGTGAGAGGTGTGGGAGGACAGTGTCTGAATCAGTCGTGCACTGACTGTCCAGACTGGGCCCTGTCTGCAGGAACTGATGATTCGCAAGGGGGTGCCAGGGGTGGAGGCGGCAGCAGCAGCAGCTGCAGCAGCGGCGGCAACAGACCAGACCACGGAGATGACCTCTGTGGCCGACCCTTTCCTGGGGCAGACAGGCAGCAACACAGACCACTCCCGCCAGGAGAGTGCCGACAGTGGGCTAGGTGAGTGAGTGAGTGAGTCCCTGCCTGCCTGCCTGCCTGCCTGCCTGCCTGCCCGCTGCCTGCCTGCCTGCCTCTGGAGCTGGGAGGGCTTTGTGTCTCTGGGTGATGTTGTTTTTTGTTGTCAAATTGCTGTCAGTGTCTCTGGGTGATGTTGTTTTTTGTTGTCAAATTGCTGTCAGTGTCTCTGGGTGATATTGTTTTTTTGTTGTCAAATTGCTGTCAGTGTCTCTGGGTGATGTCGGTTTTTTTGTTGTCAAATTGCTGTCAGTGTCTCTGGGTGATGTCGGTTTTTGTTGTTGTCAAATTGCTGTCAGTGTCTCTGGGTGATGCTGTTTTTTGTTGTCAAATTGCTGTCAGTGTCTCTGGGTGATGTTTTTTTGTTGTCAAATTGCTGTCAGTGTCTCTGGGTGATGTTGTTTTTTGTTGTCAAATTGCTGTCAGTGTCTCTGGTGATGTTTTTTTTTGTTGTCAAATTGCTGTCATGTCTCTAGGTGATGGGTTTTTGTTGTCAAATTGCTGCATGCTAGATGTGTAGTGAAAACAGTCGTACCTAGAAATCATCAACCCTTTGTGTCCATTGCAAAGAGGCTGTGTGTTCAGTTCAGTTCAGTTCAAATACTTTATTATCTCAAAACAGAGAAATTCATGCAAGTTACAAGCATGGGATTAAGTATTACAAAGGTTAAAAGACTAAATAGCAAACATATAATCACAGAGCTTACAGCACCATACAAAATCAATGCATTTGGTAGTCTGTGCAAACAACACATATATATGACTGTACAAGATTCACATGCATGAACACACGTGTGTTGCTGAGCTCATCAATTTTACTGGTTAATGTCCAGTGTCTTGTTTTGCTTGTTGCAGGTGGCATGGGAACAAGCTACAACCTTCCACGAACTCCTGAAGATTTTCTGAGCAACATGGAAGAAATGGACATTCATGATGGGGGTGAGATCTCTCTCTCTCCTCTCTTCTGTGTGTGCTGAATTAATTCATTGACTCTTTCTGCAGGAAGCTTAAAGCCACAACAAGCATATATATATACAGGCCCAAATGGGCTCTGTGTGGGATGCAGATGTGTTTTTCCTTTCCGTACATGTGAAATTTAAAAGAAGGCCATAGGCTATCCCCCTACTCTCTAGGCTATCCCCTACTCTCTCTGCTATCCCCTACTCTCTAGGCTATCCCTACTTCTCTGCTATCCCTACCTCTGGGCTATCCCCTACTCTCTAGGCTATCCCCTACTCTCTAGGCTATCCCCTACTCTCTGCTATCCCTACTCTTAGGCTATCCCTACTCTCTAGGCTATCCCCTACTCTCTAGGCTATCCCCTACTCTCTAGGCTATCCCCTACTCTCTAGGCTATCCCCTACTCTCTAGGCTATCCCCTACTCTCTAGGCTATCCCCTACTCTCTAGGCTATCCCCTACTCTCTAGGCTATCCCCTACTCTCTAGGCTATCCCCTACTCTCTAGGCTATCCCCTACTCTCTAGGCTATCCCCTACTCTCTAGGCTATCCCCTACTTTCTTTGCTGTGTCCAAATCAGTAAGGTTTTAAGCAGATTATGAATTTTCAAAGTTTGCTAAATAAATCTTGTTATGAGCAATGGTTAGGATGGCTGCTGAGAGAGAATTTGGTCACCTTTAGAGTAGATTTAAAGGCTTTTTCCTTTGGAATATTGTTAAGACTGATCAGCGGATGGGGTATAGTGGCCTAAATGCTGTTGTTTGCAAGTTTGATAGAAGAGATTGTGATTGCCATACCAGTCGCTTAATTAAAAAAATGTGTCATGAGTCTGTTTTGGTAAACAACTGCATGAATGCAAAAAGTGCCTGGCCCACAGTGTACTTTATTTATTGCAGAATGCAGGAAATAACGTTTCTTGCTGTAAAAGACTGTATAAATATATTTAATTGTTTTTTCGTGTAGTGACTTTTGAAAGATGTAAAAATTACCTCCCTTGACATGAGTTTCACAATAAACAAACTGGGTGACCTCCAGGGAATAAGGGTATCAGTAAATATCAGTAGGTTTTACAGGTCAGACTGGTAATGCAGACGTGGCGATGTAGATATGTCAGAAGGTCACGATGTGCCATCTGTCTGTCTGTCAGTCAGTTCAAATCTTGAAGAAGCTTGATCAGTATCGCCTTTCTTATCTCTTGCCAGGTGTTTGTTGGCTCCTGTCACAAAAATGTTGCTGCAAGATTATGGCATGCTCCAAGGTTTTTGTTTGATTTGTTTGTTTGTTTGAGGCAAACCAACAAAACAAAAACTAAACACTTTCACTACAACAACAAAATGAAAATGTTTCAAGACAGAGATATACCTATCATATAAAACTGAAGGCCACAACGTTTTGTATTTATTGGCTGTTCTCGTGTTTGTCCTGTGTCTGTGATGAAAGTATCAGATTGGGAGGAAAGGAATGTACCAAAGAACAAAAACTAAAGAAAAAGAGAAAACAAACAAATGGAGGTCATGTCTGCCTAAACTGCACATTTGGAAGTGGATGGTTGTATTTTTGCCCAGGTCTGCACCTTCAGAGAAGCTATGCTGACTTTGCACTCACTGACTTCTGGCCAAGAAACCTGTCCCCCTGGACAGGATGGGGTATACAAGGCAGAAGTATCACTGACACTGTCCCTCAGTCCCTCGCTATACATTCAGTACTTCCTTCATCAAGCATCTGGATTTTTTGTGTATCCTGTGTTCAGAATTGTATCATCATCTCCTGTGTTTACAGTTTCTTCCAGGGTATAAGTTCATTTCTTCCACCCTCCAGGTATATTTCCACCTGCCCCCCTCCCCCCTCCTCCCTCCCTCCAATTCCATGTTTATTGTTACATGTTCCTTTCCTTGTGTATTTTCATTTGTAATTGAATGCATCATCCTTTTTTTTGTAATATGTGTATACAGTGTCAATATCAGGCTATAGCATAATTGCGTGCCTTTATAATACTGTGTATGTAAATATGTGACAAATAGGGTCCCACTTCTCTTTTTTTTTTTTAGGCAGTTTAACCCTCCTGACCCTTAATGAAGTAGTGCTTAAATGACTAAATAAACCACGCCTTATGACGTAGTGCTTAAATGACTAACTATAACTAACCAACTGCCCTTATGAACGTAGTATGCTTAAATGACTAAGATAAACCACGCCCTTATGACTGTAAAGTGCTTAAATGACTAAGATAAACCACGCCCTTAAATGAGTAATGCTTAAATGACTAAGATAAACCACGCCCTTATGACGTATGCTTAAATGACTAAGATAAACCACGCCCTTATGACGTAATGCTAATGATGCCTTATAATGTTAATGACTAAGATAAACCACGCCCTTGTGACGTAGTGCTTAAATGACTAAGATAAACCACGCCCTTGTGACGTAGTGCTTAAATGACTAAGATAAACCACGCCCTTGTGACGTAGTGCTTAAATGACTAAGATAAACCACGCCCTTGTGACGTAGTGCTTAAATGACTAAGATAAACCACGCCCTTGTGACGTAGTGCTTAAATGACTAAGATAAACCACGCCCTTGTACGTAGTCTATACTAAGATAACAGCCTTGTGACAAGTGCTAATGACTAAGACGCCAAAGAGAATCAACTCTGCAAGTCATTTTCACTCAAGACAAGTCCGCGAGCAGAGGATTATTGTTCATAACTAGGTCATTGTTCATAACTACTTCTGATGGACTTCAGGCTTGTCTGACTGCAAAATTTTTTGAGTTTAAACCTCCAAAACACTTACCATCGATTATTATGCTGAATATGATTTCTAGAAGTTGTAAAGACTTGCCATGCACTGGTGTCCCCACAATCAAACAGAATCGAAAAAAAACTTCATTGCAAAATCCACAGCAGCAAGACTGCTCTACCAAGTCTTTAGCAACCAAATTCAGAATGGTGTCCAGACCTTCCCTACAGGAAGACTGTCTGTCTCATCATAGTTGTGTTGAAGGATAGGTGATGCTGAAAGGGAAAAGTGTTGTGGATCTAGAATGTCAGAACTGAAAGTGGATCTGGTTTGGATTGGGCTAAGGTAGCTGCATTCTGACTTCAGGGGTGAAGTGTGCATTGAACCCAACTCCTTTCTGGTGCCAGTCCTTTTGATGAGACTGTAAACCAAGGTCCTGCTTGTGAACATGATTTGGATTGGGGTGGGAAAAAAAGCATGAGGGCTCGTTCATTACCCTTGAAATCAAAGAATCGGACTGAATTGTGAATGTCAAAAAAAAAAAAGTACATCAGTGCTCATTCATTACCCTCAAAATGTAAGAACTGAATTGGATTGGTTATTCAGTTGTTTGTTGGCAGTCACAGATGTTGTTGTGGCTGGTGTAAGGCGTCTTGCCAGGAAATGACTTGTTCAAACTCTGTGTGTGCAGGACCTAAAGTCCAAGGGCAGAGTGATTTCGGCAGCATGGATATTGCCAGTGTGGGGGACGCCTCCGACTCACACAACATGGACAGTGACGATCTCGTACCCAGCTTACAGGTCAGTTCTCTTCTCACCTTTGAAAGCAGGTGTGTGTGTGTCCACCTGAATGGTCATTACAGGTGTGTTCTGTATACAGGGGTCACTTTTGAAGTGAGGTGTGTATGTGCACCTGAACGTTTGTTCACACATGTTCTTCATACAAGGGGGAAAGAGTATTGATTCTTTTAAATGATAATTGGAAGGTGGGGGGTGGGAGATAGCCTTGTGCTCAGAGTATTGCTTTGATATTTATAATATTGATAAGCAATGCACGATGTATTGTTAATATTCATAGTAACAATAAAAATTCAAATTCCTTTGTCTTCTCAGAAATAGTGATATTAGGGTAAAAATAAAGGTTTTGTGTGTGTGTGTGAGGGAGAGAGAGAGAGATAACAGGAGGACATATTTAGCAAGAAACTGATGCAGACAGTTGTGACAGGGGATATGTGTGTGTGTGTGTGTTTGCACAGGAGGACATCATTAGCAGCGAACTGTTGAAAGATGTGGAAAACGTTCTCAACTCCAACAAAATGGACAATCTCCTGACATGGTTGTGAGAGTGCCCGCAGAGTCCGCTCACATCACACGTCGTCATCGTCACCGTCTTCGTCGCTGCCATCATGGTGGCAGTGCTGCAGCATGGACCTGGGGGGTGAAGGCTGTCGCCCCGGGCAACAATGTTAGGTAGACAGACAGACAGACAGACAGTCCAGGGACACTGCGCTCCAGAAGAAGGAAGGAATGGTTGGCGAGGGACGCAGCAGCAGCAGCTAGAGTCTGTCCGGAGTGAACGTGCAAACTTTTCACTGACACACTACCAGGGATTCCACACTTTTCGATTTTTTTTGTTTTTTTTTTAAACCCATTGTCATTGATAAAAGATATATTTTGTATGATAAATTTCTGTGAAAAAAACCCCGTTTGAAACTCGTGTATCAGGGAAAAAAAGCTCATATCATTTCGTTTTTAATGCTGCAGTTTTTTTTGGTTTTTTTTGGTTTTGTTTTGGTTTGTTTTTTTGGTTTGGTTTTTTTTTTTTTTTTTTTTAATTCTGCTCTAATGCACTGTTGGAGCTGTAGAAGAAACAGGTGGAATTCTATTTGGTTTTTTGAATGCGGTGAAGTACAGTGTGAGAAAGAGAAAAGAGAAAGAGAGAGAGAGAGAGAGCTGCAGTGTAGTCAAGGGTCGAACCATCCCGGAGACTATTAGACACCAAGCGAATCGATGGCCACTTTTGTAAGTACTTGTACATGCATGCATTGTTTGTACTGCATACAGGTTCTGTATTCATCAAGTACGTACAACATTCTCTTAGTTCAGCTCCCCCTTCCTGCCCCCCCCTCCCTTTTTTAAAATTTTTTTTAATTGTGAAATAAAGTATTTGATGCGTAGCACATCTGGTTGTGAGTAGATGCATATATTAACTTATGACATGCTGTACCAATGTAAGTCAACTGGTTGGAGTGTGTTCAGTTGTATATTGATGTATCAGCATGAAGTAGTATGCTCGCTCTGCCCACAACGACCGCGGCAGTCAGTTCCTGGTAGGTAGGAAGGAAGAGTGAGAGAGAGAGGCACGCCTTTAGTTTTCTCACTCGTTCAGCCAGTCAGTTCAGTTTGCTGCCTGCCGGCTTTGGAAGAAGGAAGGGAGAAACAGTCTTGCCTGAAAGCTAGTTTGCACATGTATGTCAAATTGACCAGTTTGTGCCCCCTTTTTCTTGTAGATTGGGAGGTGGGGGGGTTGTTTTTTTTGGTTTTAGTCGGAGGTGTTTTTTTGTTTGTTTTTTTTCGAAGTGCAGCTGCTTGCATTCGTATTGACAATGTGGTTTGATGGCCAACATAAACAGAAAATCTAACTAACGATTGGGTCAACCTACCCCTCTCCCCTCCCCTCTCCTCCCCTCCCCTCCCCAGATAATTATGATGATGGTTTCCATATCAATGCAACTTCTTGTTTTTTTTCTTTTCTTTTTTTTTTTTTAATGAAAAATTCCTGGAGACAGAGCGAGTGTAGATTGAACTATATCATTTTTACCAATGTTTAACCGTTGCATTATGTCATATCTGTGTACGTGTAAATTGATGAATGTGACCCTGATTTGATTTTATACCTTTTTTTATGCATACCTTGTGCGTCATCTTTCATTCGTGATCATAGTGTGACTAGGAGCTATTTCATCCTTGCTTTCCAGCATCAGTCATAGTCTGTATTTATTTATTTATTTATGTACTTTACAAAACTTTTAATAACTACATCTAGTTTGTCTTTAGAGAGGTTGCCAGAATTGTCCATGTCACATAAGAAACGATAAAGTCTACAGGAGTCAACTCAAATGAAATTACAATGGACTAGAGCGAGAAGGGGTGGGGGTGAAACAACCTAGCCTTGAGGTTGGCATTTCAATCCAATGGCCTGCTGTAGATGTGGGATAGAGAGGGATCCTCTTTAGCAGTAGAAGACCGTGTGTACCTCCAACAAATTTAGCCACAACAACGGCCATTTTGATGCAGCTGCCTGAGAGTGTTTTGCTTTCAGTGGCTCTCTGTCCACATTGTCTGTGACTGGAAGTGTGGGTCAGCACTGCTGATAGGGAGGGAGGGAGAAGAGGGGTGGAGTGCAGGTCGTACGTAACTGCCAGTCAACAAAACAGCAGTCTGGTGTTGTCTGTCTCTTCACATCTCAGTGTGTTCTCCAACCGTGAGGTGTGGCCAGTGGCAGACATGACAGATAGATATGTGGTCATCTCTTGCTCTCTTTAACCATGCAATGCTGCAGCAAAGCAGTGATGGGGCAACTCCTAACACTTCTCCAGAAATCCCCCCCCCCCTCCCAGCTTTATTCTCCCAAATGTCAGCAGTTAAGAATCCAACTTCAAATATGCTCTTAAAATATAGGGGGAAAATCAAAGACAAGAAAAACATTGACATTGCGAAAGATCTTTGTCAGCAAGTGTAGAAAGTACATGGTCAAGCGGCTGTTTTGAATTCTTAGTTGATTAACTGCTGCTTGTGAATCTCCTGTTAGTTTGTTAATTTTGTTTTTATCCTTAGGAAGTTGAGATTCCTGAATCCTTTGCTCGGATAACTTCTAGAAAACTGAGGAGGAAGTGTGTGCATGTGTATGTATGCGTTATGCTGTGTCTGTATGAAATTCCTGCCTCTTTGACGCAAACAGTTTGTTCTGTTTAAGGCTAATGTAATTTTAAAATTAATTGTGATTGAATATTGAAGATGGATTCCAATTTTTATGGTGTGAACATTCAGTAATGGGAACAACAGGCAATCCCAAGAGATGTACTGAACCCAGTTCCCCCCTTCCCCCCTTTTTTCTATGCAGTGAACCCCCCCCTCCACCCTTGGCACTCTTGTGCAACATGTGTAAGAAGATAAAGTGCTTTCACTAATTCTCATAGCAGTTTTCAGAAATTTTTCGTGGACGATCTGCCTTTCAGTGTGATTGGTGAAAAGTAGAATGCTAGTATGTGTGGGTCTTGCTTCCTTCCTTCCTTCTCGCCTTCTCCTCTCTTTCTCTTTGTCTGTCTGTCTGTCTCTCTGTCTGTCTGTCTGTCTGTCTGTCTCTCTACTCCAGTTTCTCCAGTCTGTCTTTCATCGCTAGTCTGGAATTATGTCTGTTTTAGGGAGGGTTTTTTTCGCATGTGTTTAACACATTGTGATTTTTATTTTCTTCATTGAGTACTAACTGAATGTATTCATGATCTTTTGTATCTGAAATTCTGTTTTGACTGTAGATCAAATACTAATGGATAAATCAGTGTATCATACTCTTCTTATTATTCAGTTTAATCATTTTAAGTATTGAATCAATTAATCTTTATAACCATGTCCTTTGTACACCTATCATTCATTTTGGTTTTTGCTGCTTTTTTTTTTTTTTAAGTTACCAGTTCATATTCATCAAGGCAATGGTTTCTTATATCTTTGTATACTCTTGTACTTTTAAAGAGCATTCATTCTCAGACTTCATCTGTACAAGTAAGCTGGACTTATCATCATGGTATACATGCATCGTTTTCTTCTGTCCTTGTTATGTCAGAGACATGGATCATCTTTTCTCACATCACTCTGCTGAGTGCAGCAGCAGCAGCAGAAAATGGACAGAGTCATGATTGAGCTAGAATCATTACAGGCCTGTGTTTTGTGACGAGGATTTTTTAATAGCTTTTTTGTGGTATGGAAAAGAGTGGGATATGCTGGAGTGAATGGTACCTACTGAGGTTGATTGCATGAATCGGTTTCCTTTCACACTTTTTTTTTTTTATAAACAATTTTTTTTGGTGTGTACATTTGCATTGTTGATATGACCATGAGAATGCCCGTTGAAACATGTGGTTTGTTATGATAATTATCATGTACAGAAATGTGTCATGGATGCAGTAGGGGACTGCATGGAAAAAAACAAAACCCTTTCGCTTTTTTTGCCCCACATCAAAATGTGTGAGAGATACGGGCAAGCTGGTGTACCGCTGCTAACAGTAACCAAGTAAGGGCCAGCAGCCACTGGCCCCAACGATCACTTCTGTCACTGCGCAACCAAGGGGTCAGGCCCAGGACAGTTAGGGGACAGAAAAGCTGACTGTCCCCACTGCCTGGGCTGACCGCAAGAGAACAGAAAAGAAAGGATCTTTTCTGCTGTGGAGAAAGAAGGAAAGAAATTCTCCTCCACCTGGGGGCCTTTGTTGCCACTTGCTGGACAAAGGCTTTGCATGAACCTGTGCCGGAGAGGCAGGTTTCTACCCACTACATAATACAAGGATACTTGTGCTGAGGTGCATTCTGCAATGAGTGTCATGTTGTATGTAACTTGTGCTGATTTCGTTATCACTTCCACTTTTCTCTGGAGTTGTTCTTCCCTCCAAACGAATGTAATCTATGTACTGTTGGAAAGGATATCTTTACCAAGTTATGCATCAGCAATCAAGGACTGCAGCCGTTTTTCTTTACATAGATGACCGCCCTCACTGGGTTGTTGGGTCATTTTGGATTTTTCAGTATTTGGACAGGATACAAGGAGTAGTAGGAATGTACAGTAGTAGGCTGAGAAATGTCAAATCAAATGCTACGCGAGTTTCATAGCGTGTGTGTTCTCTGTTCAGGGGTGTAAGGTAGGGAGGAGAGGGTGGGGGTGTAGTGAAGGAAAGGCTGGTTATGGGAAAGGAGCGTTCAGATTTTCACCCCAACATTCCAGTGGTGCTGATCCAGTGGCCACACACCCAAACTATGCAGCAACCCAATTTCCTGGTCTCCTCCGTCCCCGCAACTTTTGTCATCGCTAAATTGCCTTACTGAAGTGACTTGTTGTGCTGTCCTCCAATTGGTGCCTGAACACTGCCTGATGGGTGGGTGTTGATGAAATGCTGCTGCTGCTACTGTCGGCACTGGCCTGTCTCTGGTGCGCACTACACACGGCAGCCTGATTGTCCCATTGCATTCCTCCCCCCTTTCAGTGGTAGATTTGCAAATTGTTACAGCTTCGGTGAATAGCAAGCAGGTTTCTGTGGCTGCTTTCTGTCCATGCCATTTCCTTGGAGAACACTTACAATATCAAGAGGTCTGTCTGCCTTCTCCTGTCTGTGACCTTTTTAATGAAAAGGGGGTGGAGGGGGGGGGGGTGCTCAGACGTTGAGTGATTTAAAAAAAATTTTTTTGTTTAATGGGCAATGAAGTGTTGGGGTTAGTTTGGGTTTTGTTGTTGTTTGGGTTGAAAAGTGGAAAGTTCTATGGTCATCTCAAAAGCACCGTCACTGCTGATTTGTGCGGAGTATTTTGTGGTTTGGGGGTGGGGAGGGGGGGTATTGTTGGCGTCTGTGTGATGTGGAGTCTGTGAATCGCTTAACTGGGCGTGTGGCCAGTCACTGTGATAGGATGTTTTCTTCTGTCCCCTCAGCGCAAGGTCAGCTGTGTTGTGATGATTCAAGATTATTACCATTATTATTATTCTTATTGAAGATGCCTGTTGATGGTGACGTTGTCAGATTATTTTATGAAAAATGGTATTTTTATACACTTGCGTTTCACTACAAAGCTATGAATTTGTACCTGGTTCCATGTAAGCAACTCAGTGTTAAGGATGTGTCGTTTTGCAAATTTGTTCATAGATTTTTCTTTTTTTTTTATGTTACATATTTTTTCCATAATGATCAAATGGCTGCAAATTTTTTGTTGTTGTTATTTTTCACTAGAGTGGGGTGGATGACATTTTAAAGATGGATGAAGTGAGTTACTCTGTTTTAGACCCAAAGATGGCAGGCTTTAATGTGGGTATGATTAGTTTTTTTTGTTGTTGTTTTTTTTTTCCCTGTAATTTGGTCGTGGTTACCTTAGCTGTCAATGTGTTGCTTGCTGGTTCAAGTACTGTGTGATTTCCATGGCCAGTCACAGAGGGAAAGCCGAACAAGGAGGGGCAGCCATGGCGCCCATTCCTGTTGCGTACGTCTGTGAACTGGCACAGATGATTGATTTTATCCATGATGTCTTTGTAGAAGAACCGAGTGAATCGTATAAAGAATAGGGCAGCCTGATGATCATGTATCATGTGTAAACTATATACATCATGATTATTTTGTATTTTTGACCATTGGAAGTCATCATTATTTAACTTGATTAAAATTTGGCTTTTTTTTTTTTTTTTTTCGTTTAACAACAGATTATGCATGAAAAGTAATATGCACCACCATTTTCTATATCAGTTTTCTGTATTTGCATGTTGAAACTAAAATAAAGTAGATCGATGACTGAAAATGTATGAAGTCGTAGGGTTTGGGTCGGGGAGGGGGGTGGATCAGAGAACTCAGCATTATCTCTGTACTACTGTGGTTCATGAGGTTAGGCAAACTGTGCCACTTTTCGGTCTGATGTGAGAAATGTACATACCTGTTGTTCATGTACATAGATCTCAATACTTTTTCTTTTCGATTAAAAAAAAAAACAACATAAAGGATATAAGCACATATACAATACTTCTAGATTTAACCATTAATCAGCTATGCCCCAAACGATGGGATTAAAGTGATAAAAAAAAGAAAATAAAATTTTATGTAAAAAGCAGATTATCTTGGGTTTGCTTAAAGTGTGGTGTGTGTGGTGCGTGTGAGTGTGCATGTGAGTGTGTATGTGTGTGTGAGTGTGTGTGTGTGCATGTGAGTGTGTGTTTTGTGTGTGTGTGTGTGTGTGTGTGTGTGTATGCGAGACTTAGAGGGCCTACCATGTATGTACCTCATGGCAATGCATGTTACCTCTGCACTCACAAGGCATGCAAGCAGCTATGGCTCACAGGTCAGTGATGTTGAAGAACATCACTGATAGCAGTCCTAGAAGTGTAATAACATTTTGTTTTGAACACATAGTGCATCATTTTGCCCATGTGTCCCCATGTCCCCTCTGTGCACTTGCAGCACACCAGACAAGGCAAAGGCATCGCTTTGAGGAACAACAGAAGACATGGTTTTAATCTTGCTTTATCCTCAAGGTCAGAATGCGGGTACCTTAATGGTGGATAAATACAGTTGCATACACAGAATCTCACCATTGATGAACTTCAGAACTCTAACCCAGGAGCAAACAAAAAAGAAAATCTACCAGCCATCATGGCACAGTGGTTTGCGCTTTGGATTTCGGACTGGAAGGTCATAGGTTCGAATTCCATAAAAGTCATAGGGAGTTTTCGGACTCCAGCCAGCTCTTACCCAGAGTGAGTGTGCTGTGGGCTCAGTGGGAAGACTGAACCACACAGTCGAGTTTTATCCACTTTACGGATGTGAATTTGAGAGTGTTGCTCAAATTACCTGACCAACACTGCAGGTGTCTGTATCTCTCGGGGCCCAGTTGACATCAGGATATATTATGATAGTAAGTGCAGAGTACAAGCCTGTCAACAAGTCTCAAAGCGGATTCACTCCATAGCAGCATTACATCTCCTCATAACCATTGATCATCATGCAACAATAATAAAAAATAAAAAGCCTCTGATTCGGTTGCCCCTGTTGCTCTGGTCTCATGGTGACCTCAGATTCGGTTTCCCCATATACGTCTGTGCCTGTGGTGAGTTTGTGTCAAAGCCTTTGGGGTTGAGGTTCACGGGAGGCGGTCGTTGGAGGGACGTTGTGGTGGTCGTCACCTTGGGTGGGTGACTCACGCAGATTGGTTCCGTGACTGAGCTAATACTGTCATGAGTAGGGGATTAGTAGGTGTGTCCTTGCATGTATTAGCTCAGAACAGGCACCACTGAACACCACCAAAGTGACCCAACAGAAGTGCAGGGCCCTTCTGACCGGTGGCCACAAAGCAGCCTGATATTAATTCGCTCTCGGTGAACTTCTGTCCCTGGGAATGAGACATAACGAATCTTGGTATGGCTGTGCCGGGGAGATTGAGATGAGCGGCGTGGGAACAGCAGGACGGGGACGTCACAGAAGATGAAGCAGCCCAAAAAACAAAAAGGTTCAGAAAATCTTCTTTTACTATGTGTAGTTGCATAGGTGTGCTCTGAACTTTGATCAGTAACGAGGTGACACTCAACCCTGATGTGGTCGGCGAGGCGGTAAACATGAACTGGACTGGACCACAATCAGGTGAGGGTACTGTTAGAGCTTTGCCCTTGTGATTAAACAGCCAGGATTAAGCCCCTACAGAGCACCTATTTTAGGGGATTTTCCACTGAAGTTTACTTTAGTACTGACTCCACTCCCCCACATAAATCGAGGCCTCATGTGCCAACACAGTCATGCAGGACATCTTGTGTACATGTTAAAAAACATTTTGCCCTTTAGGAGAGAGGGCCATTTCATGCTAGTACTAAGTGGAAACGAATGAAGCATGTTTAAAACTGCATGCACACAGGTTAAACGCCATCTCTGAAGTCAGATTGCGCTACCTTAATGGTGGGTCAAAACATCGCATACACACACATTTTTTACCATTGGTGCACATAAATGCTGTAGGCGTGGAACCCCCCCCCCCAAAAAAAAAAAAAAGGATAGAAAAGAGGTATCCATAAACAGAAGTTTGGATCAGTAATCCAGAAATTTTCCGTCTGGGAAAAAAGCAAACTAACAAAATGGAATAGAAAAACCAAAGCAAACCAAAGAAACAACAGCAAACAAGACCACCTTTTAATACCCCCCCCCCCCCCCCACTTTTATATCGAGGATCTATTTATTATTATTTATTTATTTATTTATATTATCTTTTAAACGAGGATAACAAATAAGCAATCATGCTTTTTTCATCCGGTCCCCGTGTGTATGCAGTTTTGTAAATATTGTCATCTGTTCCCACCGGCACACCGATGGCCTACTCTTACAAAAGCGGAACAGGATTTAACATGTGCGCAAGATGTCTGCGTGCTTCGCAACACGGCTCGTTTAAAGTCTCATCCGAAGGACCGAGATAATGGATAAGCACCTTGTGCTTTTCTACACCCAGTCCCCGTGTGTATGCAGTTTTATAAATGTCATCTGTTCCCCCCCCCCTCCCCCCCCCCCCCCCCCCCCCCCCCCCCCCCACCACACACACAGTGAGGTCTGATTGAAAAACAAAACAAAAAATAACAACAACAACAAACGTTTCCTCGTTCATTGTGTTCTTTTAGTGTAGATAACACCGTCTTTCAATGTTTTAGAAGTCAGTTTTTTTTTTGCTTGTGGGGGCAGGATGAAAAAAAAAAAGCTGTGTAAACTTAATCCTCAATAAAAATTATCTTGACTTGACTTGACACACACCACCACCATCACCACCACTATCACAATCGCAACCACTACAGCCACCACTACCTACAACGACAAAAATATAATCATGAACAACAACTAAATAGTCAAGAACAACAGTACTGCTTTTTTCTCTTCTATTTATTTCCTCAAGACACTCAAGCATGTGGCTGCAACAGATTTAGATATTATGCACTTTTCCAAGTGTTCAGGGAAAGATAATCTAAAATTGACGCTCTTTAGAATGTGGAGATAGCATTGGTCCACAGCTTTGTAGCAACAGCATCAAAATGGAGATGCTTCAGACTTGAAGAGGCTGTTTTAGTAAAATTAGACGGGCTGTCAGGCCTTCAGGTAAGATTTAATCATCTATTTTCTAAAGTGCGTATCTTTTAACAAACGCAGTACATAATGCTGGCAGGAAAAACACAGAAACGATAGCGCTTTATAACAAAAATGATTGGGACATTCAATTCATACTTCCCACAAACAATTTGCGAGTGGAAATAAGTCTCCAGACTCAAATGTGGGTAAAAACAGTGTCACAGCAATCCGAATATCTAGTGACAGTCTGCAAAGTATGAAGTCTACCTTGAATAGGGAAAAGTAGGAGTGCCGTGAGTCGAATTTGTAGTTCTAACAAACTGGAACAGACACATATTCAGATAAAACTCTTATTGCAGCAGGAGAATAACACATAGATTCTAGCGCCTGTCAAGACTACCGTTTGTTGCTGTAAAACGTAAAATCAAAGAACATTAACATAAATCTCTCTGTTGCTCAGCCATGGATACTGGCTTTTTTCTTGTTTGTCTTCTTCTGTCATATTTTGTTTTTGTTATTGCTGTTTTTATTGTGAAAAATGAACAATTAAAAAAAGGTTGCATATACTATAGTTTACTTTTATTACCAGTTATATGGCTGTGTAGCTTACTTTCATTAACATTTTATAGACAGGTTTATAAAAGGTAAAGGTAAATGTGTCTCATAACCTAAGCAGTCGAAGGGGAGTGAGGCATCAGAGACCTCAGCTTCTCTAGGGGCCAGCATATTGAGGGTGGCACCTATCTCCTCTCCCTCACTACTTCACCTTCCCTGACCCTAAAGAGGGCAGGTACCCATTTACAACTAGGTGAACTGGGGGGGACTATACTAAAGCCATGGCGTGCAAACAGTCACCCATCCCACTGGTAACCACGCTTGACGCTGCTTGACTTGGGGAAAGCGAGTGCTCTGACCACTTAGTCATAGATAGGTTTATACTGTGCAGTGCATGTTCTTTTCTACCAATTTTGCTTCAATGTTTGGTAGACTGATGCTTCCGCAGTAATGTTATTGACTTGAAAGGTCATGGGCTGGATCCCACCAGAAGGAGATTTTCTCTTATCAGCTTGACTATCTGTGATTGTCTAAATGCTGGTTTTATAGAGAAGACGTGAAACCAAAGTCCTGTGTACAACATGTATACAAATTACAATGCATGATTCAGCACATGAATGGGAAAGAACACAGCCAAATTCTGTGGAAAACAAGTCAATCTCATCAGGAAACAGACATGCAAACTGTCAAAAACAAAGGCAGCTGTTGAAAGTAAGAAGAGTTTTAGGCAAAGAAGTCTGCTGTGATTGTAAATGGCATCTTAAGCTAGACAATAGAATACAAAACAATGCAATAAAGACAAAACAGAACAGAATAAAATGCTACAAAAAAAGTACAATACAATGGGATACCCTAACCTACCCTACCCTACCCTACCCTACCCTACCCTACCACCCACCCTACCCTACCCTACCCTACCCTACCCTGCCCTGCCTTGCTCTGCCCTGCCCTGCCCTACCCTACCCTACCCTACCCTACTCTACCCTCCATACCATACCATACGATCCGATACCATATGATACGATACAATACGATACCATACCATACCATACCATACCTACCATACCATAACCATACCATACCATACCATACCATACCATACCATACCAACCATACCATACCATAACCATACCATACCATACCATACCATACCATACCATACCATGCGGCATAGCTCATTACAGTACAGTACAATACAGTACAGTACAAAAGAGTACACTACAGCACAACACAGTGCAGTACAATGCAGTACATTACACTACAATACAATGCAGGACCATACTGCACAATGTCAAAATTGTTGTACTTGAATTCTAGAAACCAACCAGAAACAGTCTTCCATAGATCTATATATCCACTGTTTTTCTTTCAATTTATTTATTGTTGTTGTTCGCAGCACAGACACCATGCCTAAAGGGAAAGGCAAGGGGAAGGGGAAAGGGAAAGGGAAAGGGGAAAGGGAAGAAGAAGCCGGACCCAGCAGTGGCTGATGGGGTAGTGAAAAAGCTGTTGAAAACCTACGAAAGAAACTGCAACCTCAGCAATTCTGCCATGGCCCCCAACATCCGGAAAGCTTTGAAAACTGCCTTTGAAGAGGAGAAGGTTGTCTCAAAGGTAACTTTAGTTGAATGTATGCTTTTGTCTTGTGTTCGATTTATGGTTTTGTCTTTGTTAGATCTATGGTTTTGTCTTTGTTAGATCTAAGGTTTTGTCTTTGTTAGATCTATGGTTTTGTCTTTTTTGGGGGGGTTGTTAGATTTATGCTTTTGTCTTTGTTAGATCTATGGTTTTGTCTTTATATACAGGCTATAGTTTTGTCTTTGTTAGATCTATGGTTTTGTCTTTGTTGGATCTATGGTTTTGTCTTTGTTAGATCTATGGTTTTGTCTTTGTTGGATTTATGGTTTTGTCTTTGTTAGATCTATGGTTTTGTCTTTGTTAGATCTATAGTTTTGTCCTTGTTAGATTTATGGGTTTGTCTTCATTAGATAGATAATTTTTGTCTATTGTTAGATTTAAATATCGTTTTGTCTGTTGATAAATTTATTTTTTTGTCTAATACTTTTTCTTTTCTCATGTGCCGTCATCTCTGTCTGTTTTCCTCTGTCTCTCTGTGTTGGTGTGTCAGTTGTTTGTTTTGTCTGTTTGGATTTTTTCTGTGTCAATTATAGTTTGGGATGTATAGCTATTTATAGCTTTGTCTCATTTATTTTTTTTCTTCTTTTTTTTATAAACAACCAGCCCTCGTAAAAGATGGAATGAAAGGGATGAGCTGATAAACTGAAGTCCCTTACATATTTAAATATGCATGAGATACTGCACACATTTTATTCATTGTGTAAATTATGACTGGATTTTACTTTCTTGAAACAAACACATCAAAGAATAATAGATTAGCAAAGAGGTTAGCACAGAAATAGCTGTATCTATAATTTATCAGTTCCTCCATGGGGATGCCGAGGGCCTGTCAGTAGAAATACTCAGATAGCATCCCCACTATCTGGACATGGTGTGCTAGGAGTTCCCTCTTTTCTATCTCTCTCATTGTTTCTGCCTTGTTCCTTTTCTTCCTGCCACCTCTTTCTTATCAATTCACTACCTTCTGGGTTCATTCTCCTGCCTTTTTTTCCCTGAAAGACTTAAAAAAGATTTATAGTGATTCTCTCCCACCCACCATGTCAAAGTGGGATGTGCTAAGCCTGACATGTCAGGTGCCTGAAGCCAGGGCAACACCCTATGACAGACAATAATAGTTGCTGTCTGAGTGATAAAAAAAACAGAAGTTGTAAGTGATGCATGGGTTAACGTGTCTATCTGAATCTGATTCAAAGATACATTTTTCCTTCTCTATTCTACAGGACTTAGTGTGGTGGCTGTGTTCTAGGCTTTTTTTGTTTTTGATGGAGTGGGAAACCAAGGTTACAGATGCACCATGCCTTAAGTGCATGTAATAAAACAAAATGAATGATAACTTTAGCATCAACAGTTGGGTGGGGGTGGGGGTGGGGTGGAATGGGGTGGGGGGCTAGAGGGGGGAGGGGGGCAGGATAGCCTAGTGGCTGGAGTGTCAAGCTCATGATGTGATTGTGGGGGGGGGGGGGGAGCCTCTTAAAAAAAAGTATATTATATATTATAAAAATAAAAAAAATTTTGGGGGGGGGGGGGTTGAGCCTCTGGACACTGAGTTCAAGGGGACTTTTTCTCTGGACTTAACATCACACAGAACATCTTGTGCTCATGTTTAAATCAGTTCTTTCTGCCTTTCAGAAGAGTAGCCCGATGCATGGCGGTAGAAACAGATGACAGGATGTTTAAATAATGCATGCACACTGATGTTGCATTAAGACATTCCCAAAGTCAGAACGCAGCCACCTTAATGGTGGGCAAATGGTAACATGCACAAAATCTCACTATTGGTAAACCAAGAAGCTCTAGCTGAGGAAAAGAAAAAAAAACCCAACCAAACAACTACAAAAAAACCCAAACAACAAAATAACCCCTCCTCCCAAAAAAACCCACCCAAAAACAAACCCCAAACAACAAACCAAACTCCATCAACAACAATAGACACACGAAAAGGAAAAAAAAACTGAGCACATGCAAGGTTTACCCACCAAAGAAGTTTATCTTCAAACAGGAATTATTTAGAGATGATGTGTGTGGTTTTTCCACTATATCTGGGGAAGTGATGAGGTGTTTTGATTTTGATTTTTTGATGTTATTCTTTTATATCGAGGTTATTTATTTATTTATTTATTTATTCTTTTATATCGAGGATAACAGAATAAGCAATCATGTGCTTTTTTTCATCCGGTCCCCGTGTGTATGCAGTTTTGTAAATATTGTCATCTGTTCCCACCAGCACATGATGGCCTACTCTTACGAAAAGCGGAACAGGATTTAACATGTGCGCAAGATGTTCTGCGTGCGTTCGCACACGGGGCCTCGGTTTAAAGTCTCATCCGAAGGACTTTTGGGGAGAGTGAGTCAGCACTGATGTTAACTCCAGGAAGAAAATTTCCTCGACCGGACTCGAACCCGGGTCTTCAAATTGCCAGCGCAATGTTCTGACCACCAGGCTATCCGCCCCCAGTTAATGGAATAATGGAGGTTAATGGAATAAGCACTCTTGTGCTTTTTTTCATCCAGTCCCTGTGTGTATGCAGTTTTGTAAATGTCATCTGTTCCCACCGGCACACGATGGCCTACTCTTATGAAAAACGGAACAGGATTTAACGCGTGTGCAAGATGTTCTGTGTGCATGCATTCGCACACGGGGCCTCGGTTTACAGTCTCATCCGAAAGACTTTTCGGTAGAGTGCAGTCAGCTGTTATGTTATCTCCAGGGGAAAAAATCCCCTCCAATGGGAATCGAACTTGGGTCGTCAAATTGCCAGCGCAGTGTTCTGACCACTAGGCTATCCCTATATGTCATTTTTCCACTATAGTTAGTTAAAACTTAAAGTCTGTCCTGAGCCTAAGGCTCATCAGGCTGGTGCTTATCCCGGTTTCTGTGGCGTTAAGCGACTGAGAGTCATAGACTCCCCCCTGGATAGGACGCCAGTCTATCGCAGGGTTAACCCCCAACACAAGGTTGGTACCCCCTTTTACACCTGGGTGGGGTGAGTTTCCACTATAACTGGGGAGGTGATGAGCTATGGAGAGATGAGCTCTGTTGTGCTGTGTTGTGTTGCAGTTCATTCTGGAGTCAGTGATGGTGGAGAAGGAGGGCGACCTGCCAGTCCTCTTTGAGCCCCTCCTCATGAGCCTCCGACAGGAACGCTACCTCTGCATCAAGGATCTCCACGTCTGGGACTACCCTCTGACCTATGAAAACATGGCTTGCTTTGTAAGGAGAAATAGTTTTTCCTTTTTTTTTTTTCTTTAGAATTTGAACAGATGACTATTGTTTGATCGTTGTGTGTGTATGTTGTGTGTGTGGTGTGTGTGTGTGTGTCACTGTGTGTGTGTGTGTGTGTGTGTGTGTGTGTGTGTGTGTGTGTGTGTGTGTGAAGTCAAGCCAAGTCAAGTCAAAATTTTATTTCCAGATAGTACATTGAAGAAGCATTGATTTACTTTTTTTTTCATCAAGCCATCTATCTAGGGGAAAAAAAACAACACAACATTTCACCAATATTGTTTGACTAACATTCAACAGCCTCAAAATTAAGAACAACGACTACAGTACAATGCAAAAAAGGTGTGTGTGTGTGTGTGTGTGTGTGTGTGTGTGTGTGTGTGTGTGTGTGTGTGTGTGGTGTGTGTGTGTAACTCACTCTAACCCTCACCTAACCCTAGTAATATACTTTTCTCTACAGGAAAAGAAAGTTCATCCTGTAATAAACTGTTGATATGATGATTATGGTAAAAAAAAGAAGTGTACTGTATTTAGGAAGAAAAATAACAATTTTGAATTGTACTGTAGCCAGAATGTGAGGGCAAGAAGGAAGGTGGCAGGATGGTTAATGTTCACCTGCCTAACAAGTCAACCACGAGGTTGTGGGTTTGGTTCCCAGCCTTGCCCTTTCCCCCCATTTTGATGGAAAAATCGTTCCAAATGTTAGAGTCCTTTGTATGAGACTATAAACCAAAGCCCCGTGTGAAAATGCACAGAGAACATCTTACACACACATTGGATACCCGTTCTGTCTGTTGGAAAGTTAGGCCATTTCGTACTGATAGCAGCAGGTGAAAATTTAAAAAAAAAATATATGTACACAGGTGTTGTGTTTAGACACTAGCCTCGAAGTTGGAATGCGGCTACCTGAAAGGGTGAGGGGGGGGGGGGGGGGGGGGGGAAATGGTCACATACGCAAAAACCTCACCATTGGTGAACCTCGGACCTTTTAGCCAAGGAACGAAAAAAGAAATAATAAAAACAATAAGGAAAGTGAAGATGATATATAGATATATATAGATATATATAGATATATATAGATATATAGATATAGATATAGATATAGATAGATAGATAGATAGATAGATGTGTGTGTGTGTATGGTAAAAAAAAATGAAGTGCCGGGGTATGTTGCAGGCACTGTTTGTGGAAAAGCCTTTCTACAAGCTTCGACTGGTGGAGTTTCTGGATTGCTTGCTGGAACCCATGGCTGTTCAGCGCCTTGCTCAGTCAGTGGGAGACCTCTCCTCCCTTTCCTTCTCTCTCTCTCTCATGTGTATTTGTGTGGGTGGGTCTTTCTCTTTCTCTCTTTCTCTCCCCCCCCCCCCCCCCCCCATCTTCTCTCTCATTCTCTCTCATTTCTCTCTCTCTCTCTCTCTCTCTCTCTCTCTCTCTCTCTCTCTCTCTCTCCTCTCTCTCTCTCTCTCTCTCTCTCTCTCTCTCTCTCTCTCTCTCCTCTTCTCTCTCTCTTCTCTTCTCTCTCTCTCTCTCTCTCTCCTCTCTCTCTCTCTCTCTCTCTCTCTCTCTCTCTCTCTCTCTCTCTCTCTCTCCTCTCTCTCTCTCTAGCTTCACCAATGGTGAAATTTTGTCTATGCGACTGTTTTTGCCCATGGTTAAGGTAGCCACATTCCGACTTCGGGGATGTATGCTGGGTATGTTTGTGTTTTTGTAATGCGCCGAATACCTGATATGAATGATGGGATCCTCAACTTGCATATCTGATCTTCAGCATGTGTATATATATACATAAAGGAAATTATGGTACTGGCAGGTGTGAACTTGTAATTGACCTGGGAGATCGTAAAAGTTGCCACCTTTAATTCACTAGACACTGACGCGAGGATTAGAACCCATGTCTTCATAGACCCATTCATCTAACAATACATTGGGCTATGAGTGCTGTACAAAAAGAGCTTTGAGCAAGAGAGAAGTACAACAATGGGAGCAACAAAAAGGAGATGGGGTAGGGTGACATAGTGGTTAAAACATCCTACTTGTGATCTGCTGGGAACTGGGAGTGTGGGTTCAGGTCTTCAATTAGGTGTCTGTGAGAGGTTATTTTTTCTATTTCCTCTGAGTTATCAGTAATAACTATCTGGAGGGCAGGATGTCCTAGTGGTTAGAGCATTGCATGTGTGGTATGTTGGCCCAGGTTCAAGCCACCATGAAGGCACCCATTTTAAGGGATTTTTGCCTCAGGGTTAACATCAGTGCTGAGATTCTGCTCCCCTTGAAAGTCCTTTGATCGAAACCATATACTGATGTCTTGTGTGTGAACGCATGCGGCAGAACGTCTTGCACACATGTTAGAATCTGTTGTGCCTTTTGAAAGAGTATGCCATTGCATGCGGTTAAACACAAATGAAAAACGCTTAACCCCACCCCCCACCCCCCCCCCCCAAACACATGCACATTGGTGTGGTGGTGTGGAGTTACCTTCCCAGAAGTTGGAATATGCCGGGCAAAACTGGTCACATACTTCAAATCTCACTCACCGATGAACCTCAGAGCTGTAGCCGAGGAATGAAAAAAGACCCAAGTATCTCCTAATAAAAAGGGTAAAGGTAAAGGTATCCCATAACCTAGGCGGTCGTAGGGGAGCGAGGCGTCAGAGACCTCAGCTTCTCTAGGGGCCAGCATATTGAGAGCGGCACCCATCTCCTCTCCCTCGCTGCTTTACCTTCCCTGACCCTAAAGAGGGCAGGTACCCATTTACAGCTGGGTGAACTGGGGGACTGTACTGAAGCCAAGGCGCGCAAACGGTCACCCATCCAACTGGTAACCCACGTTCGACGCTGCTTAACTTGACTTGGGGAAAGCGAGTGCTCTGACCACTCAGCTATCTGGCCCCCCCCTAATAGCAAAGTTAGCACACTTCCCCACTGACTCCTCAAGGAGTTAAGGGAGAAGTCAGGTCACAGCTAACAGGAAGCAGTGACATTCATGATGACTTCCCGAAGTCAAAATGTGGCTACCTTCCTGGTGGGCCATAACAGCCGTGTACACAAAATCTCTCCATTGGTAAACCTCGAAGCTCTGGCTGAGAAACAGAGAAAAAGAAAGTTGATGATGATCGTTCTATTTTTCAGATCCCTTGTGTTTTGTGACCAGATGACCATTCTGAATTTGGATTACAATGAGTGAGTTTGTTTTGGGGTTTTCTTCGTTATTCATTGTTTAGTATATTCACTCAGTGCGTTTTTTTTTTTTCTTTTTGCTGTCTCTTTAATATGGTGGTTTTGTGTGTGTGTGTGTGTGTGTGTGTGTGTGTGTGTGTGTGTGTGTGTGTGTGTGTGTGTGTGTGTGTGTGTCCCTAACATTAGCACATTCCTTCCTTTTACCAAGTCCTAGTGTGGTCAGTTCCTGCTAAATTTAGCACCAACTGGCCCCAGCTGGGGAGGGATGGGCTGGGAGGGGATGGTTAACAGGTGAGAGCAGTGAAAACTGACAGTCAAGTCGAGTCAAACTTTTATTTCCAGATGGTACATTAAATAAGCAGTACAATTGCTTTTTTTCATCAAACCATCCATCTAAGAAAAAAAAAAGATATGTATATAATGCATATTTGAAAAAGGAAAAACCTTAAGAGGAAATGTCATTCAAATGAAAAAGATGTGAGGTGCATGCCTGTGTTGCAGGTTTGGGGATGAAGGGGTGAAGCACCTGTGTGAGGGTCTGAAGACCAACGTGTCGCTGCTCTCCCTCAGCCTGTGCTACTGTGACCTCGGGGTCACCAGCGGGTCATACCTGGGTCACACCATCGCCACCACCGCCATCCGGTGAGCATTTTAGAAAAATCTTTAAAATTTTTATTTTTGTCTTTATTATTTTGAGGATAATGGAATAAGCTCATGTGCTTTTTTTTTTTTTTTTACATCCAGTCCAGTGTGTCTGCAGTTTTGTCAGTTTTGTTGTTTGTTCCTGCCTGTATACAATGGCCTGCGCTTCTGAAAAGTGGAACAGGTTTTAATGTGTTTGCAAGATGTTCTGTGTGCATTTGCACATGGGACCTCGGTTTATAGTCTATCTCATTATCTTTTTTTTTTTTCCCCCTGTCTGCAGCTGTATTTGTTTCCCCTATCTGAGTGGCTTTTTTCTACAGAATTTTGCCAGGGACAAACCCCTTGTTACCGTAGGCTCTTTTACATGCACCAAATAATGATGTGTAAACACGGGACCTTGGTTTATTGTCTCATCCAAAAGACTAGCACCCAAACCACCACTCATGGTCTAACGGATGGGGGAAAAGTTTTGGGCCCAAACGGGATTTGAACCACAGCACACTTCAACCCTGACTCTTTGCTTTCTAGACAGGCACGTTACCTCTAGACCACCGAATCCACCCCACCCCACCCCACCCACTCTATCTGACGAGGTGTTTTTGGTCCCCCAGGGAGGTGTATTTGGACGGGAACAACCTGCAGAGCGCGGGGGCCATGGACCTGATTAAGCTGTGTGTGGACCAGGCAGACCTGGAGGCCTACGAGAGAGAACAGGCCGCCAAGAGGAAGGCAGAGGAGGAGGAGCGCAAAAAGCTGGAGAGTGAGTGAGGAGGGAGGGGGAGCCACATGGGGGAGAAAAAAGCTGGAGAGTGAGGGAGGGAGGGAGCCACATGGGGAGAGAAAAAAGCTGGAGAGTGAGTCGGGGAGGGAGCCACATGGGGGAGAGATAGGGCTGTGTGATGTCTGATGTTGATAGGTCATGATATTGAAAATCCTCTGGTGTGTGTGTGTGTGTGTGTGGTGGTGTGGGTGGTGTGTGCTGTGGTGTGGAGATGGTGTGTGATGTGTGATGTGTTGTGTATGTTGTGTGTGTGTGTTTTGTGTGTGTGTGTGTGTGTGTGTG
>CM060335.1:45922001-45954501 GCA_030674155.1 Stramonita haemastoma
GGTCACAGACACAAAATGTCACCATTGGTAAACCCCAGAACTCTTGCCAAGGAACAGGAAAGCCCCACCCCTGCCCCCAAGCAAAAAACAAAAAAAACCAACCCCAAAATCCCCCCCCAAACACACAAACAAGCAAATGCCCCCCTCCCAAAACCAACAACCCCTGCCCCCCCCCCCCCCCCCCCCCCCCTGCTATTTTGGGAAGCAGTCCCTTTTCAACTGTGTCCTAAAAATAGCGCATTTCGCAGCAGCACTGCTTACAAAGGGAAGCAACAAGGGTCCTGTGCTACCCTTCGGATGAGACTATAGACCAAAGTCCCGTGTGCGAATGATGCACTCAGAACATTTTGCACACTTTTTAAAAACTGTTCCGCTTTTCAGTGCCTGGTGGGAACAGATGACAAAATTGACAAAACTGCACACACACAGAGACTGGATGTAAAAAAGCACAAAGTGCTTATTCCATTATCCTCAACATAGTTTATTTTTATTTTACTTTATACCACTTTATGTCACAGCAGATTTTTCCGTGTGAAATTCCGGCTGCTCTCCCCGGGGAGAGCGCGTCGCCACAAGTGCAGCGCCCTACCCATTAATTTTTTTTCTTTCTTTTTCCAGTCTGCAACTGTATTTGTTTCCCTATCATAAAAGACAAAATAAAACATAAGAAAATAGATATGTAATAAGTAATAAAGTGTGCATGTATGTGTGTGTGCGTGTATGTGTGTGTGTATGTGTGTGTGTATGAGTGTGTTTAACAAATGTTACCTCTATTTTGTGTGTTTAAATTATTTCTCGATTTCTTACTAGCTGTTTAGATATGTTTTTAATCACTGCAAAACAAATTTCCTTTCACAGAGGACAATAAAGGTGTTGAATTGTTGAATTGAATTGTTGAATTGTAATGGTTTTTTGTGCTCCACTTTCAGAGAAAATGGGGGGGGTGAAGGTGAGGACGACACATCGCATGACGGCCGACACCTTCAACTCCATCGTGAAGCTGGGCTCTGGGGGGCTGAAGAAAAAGAAAGGAAAGAAGGGGAAGAAGAAGGTGAGAAGAAAGAGAGGAGTTCTGCCTGTTATTTTGTTATCATTCTATTTATTATTATTCATTCATTCTTTATATCGAGGATAATGGGATAAGCACTTATGTGCTTTTTTCATCCAGTCCCCATGTCTATGCAGTTTGTAAATCTTGTCATCTGTTCCCACCGGCACACGATGGCCTACTCTTACGAAAAGCGGAACAGGATTTAACATGTGCACAAGATGTTCTGTGTGCATTCGCACACGGGGCCTCGGTTTATTGTCTCATCCGAAGGACTTTAAGGGAGAGTGGAGTGAGCACTGATGTTAAATCCAGGAGAAAAATGCCCTCAAACTCTGTCTGTCTGTCTGTCTGTCTGTCTGTCTGTTTGTTGTCAGTTTTGCTTTAAGTTGTATTGTGCAAACCTCCCCATTTTTTTTCGAATGATGATGAAACAAAAAGAAAAAGGTTTTTTTTTTGTGAGGTGATTTTTTTTGTCATTTTCTGAAAAAAAATATTGTGTGTGTGTGTTTATATATATATATATATATATGCGTGCGTGTGTGCGTACGTGCATGCGAAAACACATGTAACTAGAATATACTTGTCAATACTGCAACAAAACAGAAGGCGAGTTTCATTTACTGGATGAGTACATTTTATGATACTGAACAAAGACAGAACTTTGATCAAGATCTTGTGTGCACATGCGTTTACATGCAGAACATTTTGCACGTACATTGATATCTCATCCACTTTTTGTAGACCAGCTCTGGCTGGTGGATTGGACAGCATGAACATACCTAGCATGCACCCTGCTGATAGCAGAGAGATGGGCTCCCCTGGTTTAGCTTGTCCAACAAACACTGCCTGAAAAATTCATTCAGTCCCCCAACTGCTAAGGGGGGAATCAAGTGAAGTCAGCCCCGAAGTCAGAATGCAGCCACCTTAATGGTGGGCAAAAACAGTTGCATACTACGCAAAAGTTCACTGTTTTGTGAGTGAACCTTGGAGCTCCAGCTGATGAAAAAAAAAGAAAAAAAAGTCATGTCTGAGATGAGGGGTGAAGGCTTGAGTATTTTTTAAAATTTATTTTTATTTTATTTATTTTTTATTTTTTTGAAGACTTGAATATTTTTTAAATCAATTTTTATTTTATTTTATTTAATTTTTTTTTTAAGACTTGAGTATTTTTTAAAAATTTATTTTTATTTTATTTATTTGTAATTTTTTGGGGGGAAGACTTGAGTATGGATTCTGTTTCATGTATTTTCTTTCTTTCTTTCTGACTTTCAGAAGAAGAAGTAAGAAGTAAAGGAGACGTGGGAGATCAACACCTGTCACTTCTGCAACCTCCTCTCTCTCTCTCTCTGTGGGATTCTTCACCTCTCCAAGATCAGTGACAGCAGTGCCACCAGCAAGCAGTTTTTTTTGGGTTTTTTTTTTTTATAGTCGTCATCATGTGAGGGCAGCCTGTGGAAAGTTGAAAAGTTGTGGGGAAAACAAAAGACAGGAAAAATATAGAGCTAGCAGCATTGCAAAGTATTCATTGCTCAGATATGTCTGGTTCTTATTCCATAAGAATCTTGTACAAACTTAACTTAGATTTGTGGGGATGAGAGCAGATCTTGAGAGTGTGACCTTGTCGTTCTTTCATATGTAGGTCTTTGGGGGTGGACAAGGGAGGTGACGCTTTTGGCTGTGTGCTTCAGGCCAGTCACACACATCAGGGAATCTGATTTGCATTAAATGATGTAAGACTGTGTATCGTAGTAATCATAACTTTGAGGACTATACATGTAGAAGGTGCCGGGGTCATTTCATGCTAAGAAAATCATGTTCATACTTTTTTTTTATATTCTCTTATATTCTCCCCCACCTTCCCTTTTTGCTTACTTTATGTCAGTGTTGGCTTGGAGTTCTGATTTAAATGAGTTCATCACTCCAAAAGTGTAAAGTGAGAATTTTTATATCGATATTTTGTGATCTAACTGCTGGATATTCCAGGAATGTTTCGTCTGTGATATGGGTCTACATTTCATGTTTTATTATTATCAGTTTTACCAGTGGACTTTTCCACATTTCGTGTTTGGTGCCGACTGTCTCACACGGAACATTTGTTATGATAACAAAGTAAAGGATTATCAGTGGAGATATTCTGAGCGGCATACTTTTGCACATAGGATGCTGACTTACCCACTCATCTAAAGGACTTTTTTCAGGGGAGTGGAGTCAGTGTTAGTGTCAACTCCTGTGGAAGTCTCTATGACTGGACATCTCAGGACAGACAGACAGTAAGTAACCTGTGCCCTCAGTGACCACTGCATTAAGAGGTTAACACCCTGGACTGTAGGCTATCCCCTACTCTCTAGGCTATCCCCCTACTCTCTAGGCTATCCCCTACTCTCTCTGCTATCCCCCTACTCTCTAGGCTATCCCCTACTCTCTAGTATATCCCCCTCTCTAGTATATCCCCCACTCTCTAGTATATCCCCTACTCTCTCAGCTATCCCCTACTCTCTAATATATCCCCCTCTCTAGTATATCCCCTACTCTCTAATATATCCCCCTCTCTAGTATATCCCCTACTCTCTAGTATATCCCCTACTCTCTAGGCTACCCCCCTACTCTCTAGGCTACCCCCCTACTCTCTAGGCTACCCCCCTATTCTCTAGGCTATCCCCCTACTCTCTAGTATACCCCCTACTCTCTAGAATACCCCCCTACTCTCTAGTATACCCCCTACTCTCTAGTATACCCCCTACTCTCTAGAATACCCCCCTACTCTCTAGTATACCCCCTACTCTCTAGAATACCCCCTACTCTCTAGGCTATCCCCTACTCTCTAGTATACCCCCCTACTCTCTAGTATACCCCCTACTCTCTAGGCTATCCCCCTACTCTCTAGGCTACCCCCTACTCTCTAGGCTATCCCCTACTCTCTAGGCTACCCCCTACTCTCTAGGCTATCCCCCTACTCTCTAGGCTACCCCCCTACTCTCTAGGCTATCCCCCTACTCTCTAGTATACCCCCTACTCTCTAGTATACCCCCTACTCTCTAGGCTATCCCCCTACTCTCTAGGCTACCCCTACTCTCTAGGCTATCCCCCTACTCTCTAGTATACCCCCTACTCTCTAGGCTATCCCCCTACTCTCTAGGCTACCCCTACTCTCTAGGCTATCCCCCTACTCTCTAGTATACCCCCTACTCTCTAGGCTATCCCCCTACTCTCTAGGCTACCCCCTACTCTCTAGGCTATCCCCCTACTCTCTAGTATACCCCCTACTCTCTAGGCTATCCCCCTACTCTCTAGGCTACCCCCTACTCTCTAGGCTATCCCCCTACTCTCTAGTATACCCCCTACTCTCTAGTATACCCCCCTACTCTCTAGTATACCCCCTACTCTCTAGTATACCCCCTACTCTCTAGTATACCCCCCTACTCTCTAGTATACCCCTACTCTCTAGGCTATCCCCCTACTCTCTAGTATACCCCCTACTCTCTAGGCTACCCCCCTACTCTCTAGGCTATCCCACCACTCTCTCTGCTATCCTATTTCTATGGACTGCTGTACAGGTGACAAGTTTGCTTGTATTTTGATAATTGAATCCAGAGAAGATTTTTGTTAGCTCTTTTTTATAAAATATTTTTTACACTTTGTGAAATTTATATTTTTTATTTTATCATTCTTTTTAACTCTTTTTTTTTAATAATGTGCCTTGATGTAGTTTGTAGTGTTGAAAAAAATCAACTTCTGTTATTTTCCTGTGCATGTGAAATGACAAGAGTTGTCGATACAGCAATGGAGTGTTGTTACGTTGTTGACTTGTGTATACTTGTGATGAAAAACAGAATCTTTTTTTTTAATGTATAAATGTGGCAATAATATATTTTTGGTAGTATTTTATGGTGTGTGTGTGTGTGTGTGTGTGTGTGTGTGGTGTGGTGTGTGTGTGTGGTGTGGTGTGGTGCGGTGTGTGTGTGGTGCAGTGTGTGTGTGTGGTTTGGTGTGGGGTGTGTGTGTTTTGTGTGTGTGCGTGTGCGTGTATGAACACACTCATGCATGCGAATCACCACTCATTTAGATAAGTATTCAAGTTGTATGATATTGGTGTAAGCAAGCTGTGCTTTTTGTTTGTTTTCCAATTTTCTTCTGTCCCTTGGCTAGAACTCTTCAGGTTCACCAAAGGTGAGATTTTCTGAATGCAGCCGATTTTACCTGTCATTAAGGTAACCGCATTCCGACTTCAGGGAAATACCCCCCAAACTAGTGTTGATCTGGGCATGCTCATGTCAGGCTTTGAGAAAATTGTTTCCTGATAACAAACAGATGAAACCCCACAGATTCATGCAGCACCCATAGAAATGTATTTTTGTCTATCTTATTCTTGTATATCGAGGACAATGGAATAAGCACTGATGTGCTTTTTTACATCCACTCCCCAGGTGTATGCAGTTTTGTAAATTTTGTCATCCGTTCCCACTGGCACACAATGGCCTACTCTTCCCAAAAATCAGGACAGGCTTTAATGTGTGCACAAGATGTCTTTTTCTTTTCTATCGAGGATAATGGGATAAGCACTCTTGTGCTTTTTTACATCCAGTCCCCCAAGTGTATGCAGTTTTGTAAATTTTGTCATCCGTTCCCACCGGCACACAATGGCCTACTCTTCTGAAAAAACCAGGACGGGCTTTAACGCATGCACAAGACGTCAGTGTTGTATGTTGGTCAGTTTGACAAAGACCGTGCGGTTATTCAGGAAAAGAGGCAGCTGCGTGGTATGGGATGACCAGTGGTGTGGAGGTGACACAGCCGCGTGCCTAGACAGTGAGGAGCAAGGGTTTGATCCCTGCTTGTGCACGAACTTTTCTTCCTCTCGCAAGACCTCGAGTAGTGGTCAGTCTGGGTGCTAGTCTTTTTTGATGCTACGAGAAACCAAGGTCTCATAATCATGCAACATGCATTCAGTGCATGTAGAAGAACACACAGCAACAAGAAGAGAGCAGTTGTCCTTGGGAGAAAATTGTGTAGGAAAAAGCCACTGTGATAAATAACCATCCACACTTGCAGGCAGGACAGTAAAGAGTCTGAAATCTGGGTGGCGCTGCTCTTGTGGCGACACACTCTCCCAATGCAGAGATTAATGCAGAGAAATGTGCCATGGCTAAAACGTGACATACAATACAGTAGACCTCAATACAATACAATACAAAACAACAGACAGATGGGCTGTTTGGGAAAGGAGGGATACCATTGGTCAATCCAAGCGCTGCGTGTTCAGGATGGCAAAAGATAACCGAGCTGTTGCAGAAAGATGTCATCCCTGTTTTTTTCCCGAAAAGTTTTAAAAAAAGAAAAAAAAAGAGTGTTGGTGTATTATTATCATTTTTTCCTGTTTCTTGGCTAGAGCTCCAAGGTTCACCATTCATGGTGAGATTTTGCAAATGTGACCATTTTTGCCCACCATGAAGGTAGCTGCATTCTGACTTCGGGGATGTATGCTGGGGTATGTTCTGTGTCTGTAACCCTCTGAACGCTGACATGAATTACGGGATCTTTAATGTGGGCCTACATATATTCTGTATTTGTATATACGTGAAGGAAACTAAGGCACTGGCAGGTCTGCACTTGAAGTTGACCTGGGAGATTGTAAAAATCCCCACCCTTCATTCACCTGATGCTGTTGAGGTTTGAACCCTTGACTTCATGGACCCATGGGACTGAAATAAAATGGTCTTTACCACACAGCTTTAGCATTTGCCATAGTGTATTAGGATGTCCACTGCTGAAGAACCTCCCAAATCCATATCACACAGAATACTGATAATTTTCAGACCATCGTTAACTTTATTGTGTAGATTGTAACTGTACAAAACTCCATCGCAATTTTCCATTATTCTGAGCTGAGTAATTGTATCGGATAAGGACTTAATTCTTTCATGACGAAAGCAGACCGCCCATCTTAAGTTTGTATAGTTGATAGTGACTATAGAGGAAAACGTTAGTTACATGTCAAAAGATATAATTATAAACTGGAAGGTTAAAAAAAGACAAACATCCCCCTCCCTCCAACCCTCTTCTACCTTCACCCTCCTTTCACCACCACCCCCCTTATTTTAAAACATGCAAAACTCCTTAAATCTACAAGTAGTATTACTAACGTGAGAGAGAAAACATGATTGTCTGTTGCATGTCTTTCATTAAAAAAAAAAAATCACATGTGACTATTGTGTGTTGATTGCTTGATTTTGAAATAAATCTGTCTCAATTCAAAACTAAAACAAAAATGTCAGAAAAGGAAAACTGATGTTACAACATCTGTAATGACGGCATGCAACCCCCCCCCCCCCCCCCCCTCCTTTGGTATAAAGTGCTCACCAACTGGATTTACATTATCAAAATGAAAATAATATTTCATTACGCTCACTGGCAGTATACTGCATTTTACCTTGCAGTGTGACTCTAGTGTCAGTAGTTTATTATACATGTGAAATAAATGGATTAGCATTCAAAAGATTCTAAGTATTCCCCTCCTCTAACAAAAAACCCCACCCCTATCTCAAAATGAAAAAAAAAACCCACTTATAAAGGGTAACCCATCCACCTCCCCATAATTCCTTTGCTTAAAATGAAATAAACATGCAAGGGGGGGGGGGGGGGATGCAATTCCCTAGTTTTTATTTAAAGTACCTTTGTTCAGTTTCTTCAATCTGGGCTGCTGCTTTTGTTTGTTCAGTTTCTTCAATCTGGGCTGCTGCTTTACTTTCTTCAGTTTGTTTAACCTGGGCTGCTGCTTTTCGTTTTTCTACATAACACCTGCAGTGATCAAAGACGTCGGCCATTTTCTCAAACTCTTCTTTCTTGGAAATCTGCAACGCAAAGTTTTGCGAGGAATGGTCAACATTCTGATATCATCATGACGATTACTACACAACATTACTCACAAAAATGTAAAGGGGAAAGAATTGTCCATTGTTTTGATAGTCAAGTCGACAACGAGTGTTTTTTTTTCTTCTTTATTTTGTTTTTGTGGTCAACGATAATTTACTTCCATTCAGGGGGGTGGGATAGCTTAGTGGTTAGAGTGTTGCACTTGTGATCTGGTGGCCGGGATCCAGCCACTATGGAGGTGCTCACTTCAGGAATGTTTCCCCTGAGTTCACATCAGCATTGACTTCCATACTCCCCAAATCCTTCAGTTGAGACTATAAATTGAGGCTCCATGTGCAAACACATGCAGAACATCTTTCGCACATGTTAAAAATCATTCCACCTTTTCAAAGAGTGGGCCATTCACCTATCACCTATCCCGTACGTAGTCTAAAAGACCGTTAGGGCACCACTGAAGATTTTGCAGCCAGTTTCTTCCACTCCTCACAGTTTTCAGCTTTCCTTAGGAAATCGTTCCATTCAAGCCAGTCCACTCTCTGATGTTGTCTTCTCATCCTTTCCTCTGTCTGCCTCTTCGTCTCCCTCCTTTTACTGTTCCCTGTAAGACTGTCTTGGCCAATGCAGATGTTCATGTGATGCCTGTACCACTTTAGTTTGCGTTTTTTCACTGAAGTCAGGAGCTCTTCATGTGACCCTATGGAGTTTTTAATTCTGGTTTTCACTTCCTCAAAAGTGACGTGATCTCTGTATGAGATACCAAGGAGTTTGTTAAAGCATCTTATCTCCATTGCTTGTATTCTTTCAATGTCTGCTGTTATGGTCCATGTTTCACATACGTACAAAAATATGGACATGACCAGGGAATGCAAAAGTTTGATCTTGAAGCTGATGGCGATGTTCTTATCATTCCAGAGGACTTTCAGTTTGGGCATTGCAGCTGTGTGGTCTGGGCTATCCTGGAGAGAATTTAGGTTTTGATCCTTCATCTGATACTATAGCTCCCGATGTTTGGAGCTATGGACAGTCTCAGTTTTCTTGTTGTCTATAATTATGTCATCGCTGATGCCATTGGCACTATTAAACTTTGCCATCAGCTGGGTTTTCTCCGTGCTGATATGAATGCGGTTATGATTTTCAGTTTATGCCAAGCAGAATTCTCTACAACATACATACACGATTTCTGCAATGTTTAATTTTTCACTGCAACAAGGGTCATGTTTATCATATTGTATAGTACACAATACACTGTGCACCTGAATCAAGGCACTTTATATACATGTTACAACCAACATCACCACAGATTCTCTACAGTGTGCAACAAATTGTATTTAAAAGTAAACTGGGGGGGGGGGGGCAGGAAAGCCTTGTGGTTAGATTCCTGTGCTGGTGAGTTGATGGCCTGGAATTGAGCCACCATGGAGGTTTCTGTTGTAGGGGATTTTTCCCCTGGAGTTAACATTGGTATGAACTCCACTCCTCAAAAAGTCCTTCAGATGAGACTTTAAACCGAGGCATTATGCATGAACACATGCAGAACATTACACACACATGTTAAAAACCCATTCCACCTTTTGGAATGGAAGCCATTTCGTGCCGGTAGGAACAGATGACAAAATTTGATAAAAAGCGTGCACACAGGTGTCATGTTTAGACATCATCCCTAAAGTTGGAATGTGGTTACCTTAATGGTGGGTAAAAACAGTCGCATACTCAAAATCTCACCACTGGTGCATACTCATATCACATTGTCACTCAAGCTCTAGCCCAGGAAATAATAATAATAAAAAAATGATGAGTATCAAATCGCAGCAAATGTTGGGTTGACTCCTGGCATTGGCAGAACAGACATTTTCACACACAATGATAGAATCCATTAAAGATATGATGAAACATGAATCACATTCATTCAACTTGTTGACACAAAGCATAACTGATACCATGCCATACCATGAAAGGAAAATAACACCTGTACACAAGACACACTTTCCTATCATTTCAACAAAACAATCACAACACCATCACATTTCAGTACACAATGAATCAAGAAAAACAAACAAAACACCCCCCCCCCCCCCCCCCCCGAAAGTTTTTACAATAAAGATGACATTTGCCTTTACATATTTTGCAACAACCTCAAATATAATATCATCCAGAAAATCACCCAATGTTAAACAAGCCTGATACAAGAAAAAGGAGATATTTTTGCTAAAAGAAACAGCTTAGAGCCACAACCTGACACAAAGTCAGTCCCCTGTGGGGATACTGGGAGGGGGAGGGAGGGGGGGGGGAACTATCAGTATAAATAGCATCCCCACTTTCTGGAAATTCTGTTTTAGGAATTCCCTCTTTTCTATCCCTCACTTTGTTTCTACCTTGTTCCTTTTCTTCCTGTCACCTCCTCCTTGTCTATTTTCCCCCTTCTTGGTCTATTCTCCTGCCTTTTTTTTCCGAAAAGACTTCAAAGATAACAATTCTCCCCCACCTCAAAGTTGGATGGATGGATGTGCTGGGCCTGACTTGTCAAGGTGCTTATCAGCAAAACATTTTTCGCACATATGACAGACTGCAGTAGCTGCTCTCTGAATATTCAACCACAACGATGCAGAAGATTCAAGAAGGAGCAGAAGATACAAGGTATGCAGTGGTGGATTCACAACACACAACTTGCTGAAGAGGGATGGACCTCCATGACATATGCAATGACAAATGACGCACAACACACACACACACACACACAACACACACACACATACACACACACACACACACACACACACACACACACATACACGCACGCACTGGCACAACATGTTGAGCCCACAGGAACATACTCATAATCGGCACTCAGTCAATGCATGTACCGACACACAGGCAACTGACTTTATAATGCCCTCCTTCTTCCTTCTCCCTATATATAAAGTCTACAGACTCAACACTACTTTATCATCTCCAAAGAGTAATGAGGCTTCCAACGAGAATAGATTATTTATACTTATACACAACCAGTTTTGATTTACATGACAAAATCAATCAATAATTGGGCTCTGAGTCCACGATTTCAACAGTCCCTCAATCCGAAATCTCCGCTGGGACATATATACAATCACAACAACAACATGATTTTAACAATCAAGGCTGAGATGTACAGATCAAGTCATAGGAGATAGTTATCACAATGCAGTACATTCACAATGAATAATCACAGCCATGTTTAACACAGTCAGGTAAGTGAAAGAAATGAACGGTGCCAAAAAAAGATATACGCCATTTTGTTTCTTTTGCACATGTTCTAAGAACTAAAATTTCAACCTCTATCAATGATACTCAATTCAAGCATACTTTCTAGCCATCTTATAACTGATTGTAAAGCAGAAAAATAAAACGAAACCAAAAAAACCCAACATCAAATTCATGCCCCCCCCCCCCAAAAAAAAATGCAACAGCAAAACATGCACCACCCAAAAAACAACAAATCCCCCCCACAATAAAACAAACCCTAGAAGGTAACAAAAACATTCCAAAAAATCCCAAACAAATAAAACCCAAAAAAACCTCCTGAAATATAAATCCCCCCCTCCCCCCAAAAAAATCCAAACAAAATAAAACTCTAGAAATGTCACAGAAACAAGCAAGTCAAGAAAATTCCAACTCAACACCAGGACCTTCAGTTAGATCATTCAGCAGGCTTTGGGCCTTATCTATCTATCTATGTTCCTTACCAAGATGATACAGAAACTGACCCTAAAGTTGACACATACAATAAAAAAAATATATTGGGGGCTAAGTTGAAACACAGATACACTACATTTTGATATAGGGGTCTCACCTTACCAAATCACTCTCCCCAAAAGTCTTTCGGATAAGACTGTAAACCGAGGCCCCGTGTGCGAATGTACGCAGAACATCTTGCGTGCACGTTAAATCCAGTTCCGGTTTTTGTAAGAGTAGGCCATTGTGTGTTGGTGGGAACAGATGACAAGATTTACAAAACTGCATACACACGGGGACTGGATGAAAAAAAGCACATGAGTGCTTATTCCATTATCCTTGATATAAAAGAATTTTTAAAAAACCAAAAAACCACAGACATTAGAGGAGGCATTGATGGGGTAAACAGTTTGGTTTGAAAAACTTTCACTTCCTCTTTTGCTTCTCACTTCACACCCATGAGGAGTCTAAGTTTAACCCAGTTATCCTTCCAACTATACCTCAGCAAAAACTGACGATAACAGTGCATGTTAATGAAACATGACAAAGTCACATTTCTGAAATGACCAGTTATTTCAATCTTTTTTTCAAAACCCAAATTTTTTTTTGCCGCACAATATTAATAAAAAGTGACATCCAAAACTTATCAGTGTATGAATTTCATCTTCTCTCTTTTTCCTGTTTTTTTTTTCTTTCTTTTTTTTAATTTAAAAAAAAAAAGTATTCACTGGTTGACTACTATGATATCATTCACATTTTCAGCCTGATGATTATGTTTGGCCACACATGGAAAGACATATTCAATCCTTTTTTGTTTTGTTTTTTTCCCTGAAAAAAAAGAAAAAAAAAGCGAGGGATGGGAAGGGGGTGGACGTGTGGGAAGGGGTGGGGGGGTGGGGGGGGCTGACTCAAGCGGAGGGCTGGTAGGTCTGTTTGGGTTTGTTGAGGACCTCAAAAGCCTGGTCAATGATCTTTCTGGCCTCAGCCGCCTCCTTCATGGAGCTTACCCGCACAGTGTTGTAGCGCCGCTGGATCTGCAAGGAGAGATCAATAGAGGTAGGTGATTAATGATACTCCTGTGTGTGTGTGTGTAAGGGTGTGGGTGGGTGTAGGTGTAGGTGTGTGTGTGTGTGTGTGGTGTGTGTGTGTGTGTGTGTGTGTGTGTGTGTGTGTGTGTGGGTGTAGGTGTGTGTGTGTGTGTGTGTGTGTGTGTGTGTGTGTGTGTGTGTGGGTGTGGGTGTGGGTGTGTGTGTCTGTGCATGCATGTGGGTGAATTGGGCATGTACATCTGTGTGTATGTGCACATGCACACACACATGCACATGTTTGTGCCTGCAAGCATGCAAGTAAACTCAAACACGTCTGTGGGCACCTTGTCATACTGTTCATCATCATCACAACTACCACCACCATCATCATCATCATCATCATCATCATCATCATCATCATCATCATCATCATCACCATCATCATCATCATCATCACCACCACCACCACCCTCACCACCACCACCCTCACCACCACCACCTTTACCACCACCACCATCACCACCACCACCTTTACCACCACCACCATCACCATCACCTTCACCACCACCCTCACCACCACCACCACCCTCACTACCCCCCCCCTCCCACCCCCCTCACCCCCCCGTCCCCTGCAGTATTACCTCATCCAGAAGCCTCTGTGCATCAGGGAACTTCTTGCTCATCTGGCCCTTGTCCTTGAGGACGGCGGTCAGCGATTGCTCGTCCACTGTGCTGCGTGTGCGGAGGTCAGCCAGGAGGTCATCCACGCGCTCCTGCCGCGACCTGTGGGGCTTGGCGGGGGGGACCGGGGCCTGAAACACGTGAGAGGAGAGTGTTGGTGGGTTGATTGGTTGGTTGGTTCCAGTCTGTGCTGGTGTCATTCTTTGTTCCAGTAGATGCCCACCCACCCCACAGAAACAGCCACATGTGCAACTCCCCCCCCCCCCCCCCAAAAAAAAAACCCACTCCCCCCCTCCCAACCAAAAAAACCCCACACAATAAAACAACACCTTCCAACAGAAGAACTACTTTCTTCATAACCTCCCCCCCCAAAAAAGAAAAATACACAAACATCTGACACATACATTTCTGAATGAGAAAGAAAAATTATTTTAAAAAAAAGAAGAAAAAATCCTCCCCTTCTTCTTGCCTCTCTGCACTTTCTATACACTTACCCGTCTGAACTCGGGGACTGTGCGTTTGACGCGGTCCAGGTCGACGGAAGGATCCCGATAGACCAGCGTGTGGCCCAGGGCATGCTTCAGGGCACGCACGTTGCCTTGGATGTCTGACACAGGGAGAGAACACAGATAAATAAGAACACATATCAACAGAAAGTGAGTGTGAAAAAGAAGCTAAGGGAAAGGAGAAAGAGTTAAGAAAGGCATGGTATGAAGTAAATATGTGACGCTCCACCACATAGTGAGTCGCATTGCACCTGATGTAAAATTTTAGTTATTGACATTTTATTAATCTGCAATGAAATGTCTATACAATACAAAAAGCAGTTTGAAAATCGGACAATTCTATGAAAAGTTATTACAACTTGAAATGATAGACTGCAGGAAATGACAAAATGAGAAACTGACATGTTTAGCATCCTAATAGGTGGTGAGAAAAAGGCTTGGGTATTTTAAAAAAAGTTTAAAGGCAAAAGACAACTAAATTATGCCTTGATCTTTCACTACATGGTAGAGTCATGGCTATAGCTGTATAATGGATCAAAATCTCAAAATCGACAACTTGACCCCACCTGCCTTTAATGGCTCCTAGCGAAAAAGTGGGTGAGGTGCTAAGCGACTCATTTCATGGTGAAGCGTCACGTGTAGAAGTGTATTGATGGTGTGGTGTGAAGTAAAGATGTAGAAGTGTATTGATGGTGTGGTATGAAGTAAAGATGCAGAAGTGTATTGATGGTGTGATATGAAGGAAAGATGTAGAAGTGTGTTGATGGTGTGGTATGAAGTAAAGATGTAGAAAGAAGTGTATTGATGGTGTGGTATGAAGTAAAGATGTAGAAGTGTATTGATGGTGTGGTATGAAGTAAAGATGTAGAAAGAAGTGTATTGATGGTGTGGTATGAAGTAAAGATGTAGAAGTGTATTGATGGTGTGGTATGAAGTAAAGATGCAGAAGTGTATTGATGGTGTGATATGAAGGAAAGATGTAGAAGTGTGTTGATGGTGTGGTATGAAGGAAAGATGTAGAAAGAAGTGTATTGATGGTGTGGTATGAAGTAAAGATGTAGAAGTGTATTGATGGTGTGGTATGAAGTAAAGATGTAGAAGTGTATTGATGGTGTGGTATGAAGTAAAGATGTAGAAAGAAGTGTATTGATGGTGTGGTATGAAGTAAAGATGTAGAAGTGTATTGATGGTGTGGTATGAAGTAAAGATGTAGAAAGAAGTGTATTGATGGTGTGGTATGAAGTAAAGATGTAGAAGTGTATTGATGGTGTGGTATGAAGTAAAGATGTAGAAGTGTATTGATGGTGTGGTATGAAGTAAAGATGTAGAAGTGTATTGATGGTGTGGCATGAAGTAAAGATGTAGAAGTGTATTGATGGTGTGGTATGAAGTAAAGATGTAGAAGTGTATTGATGGTGTGGTATGAAGTAAAGATGTAGAAGTGTATTGATGGTGTGGTATGAAGTAAAGATGTAGAAGTGTATTGATGGTGTGGCATGAAGTAAAGATGTAGAAGGGTTAAAAAAAAATCAACAAAGGATTAATCCTACTCAGCCCCCCCTCCCCCCCCCAAAAAAAAAGAAAAAAAAAAGAAGAAGAACTAGTCTTCCCTGTGGTGATGCTACAACATCATCAGAGAGGGGACTGGCCTCAAGTGGAACAATTTGCTGTGAGGAGTGGAGGAAGCTGGTTGCAAAATCTTCAGTGGTGCCCCAACAGTCTGCTGGGCTTCAGGGAGAGGTGAAGGGTTAGGTAAAGTGGGGATGCCAGGGGCTCTTTCAGTATGGAAAGCATTCCTGCTTCCTGGAAATTCTGTGTTAGAAATTTCCTCTTTTCTATCACTCCCTTTGTTTTTGTCTTTATCCTTACCTCCCCCTCTCTCTTTCTGTCTGAGGGCAGCAGGCAGACCTCCTGCAGAGTGTGTGTGTGTGTGTGTGTGTGTGTGTGTGTGTGTGTGTGTGTGTGTGTGTGTGTGTGTGTGTGTGTGTGTGTGTGTGTGTGTGTGTGTGTGTGTGTGTGTGTGAGTGTGCGTGCGTGCGTGTGTGCGTGAGTGCGTGCGTGCGTGCGTGCGTGTGTGCGTGCATGCGTGCGTGTTGTGTGTGTTTCCTTCTTTGTTGGGCGACTATATATAAAAATAATAATACACAGATACACATGCATGCATACATACATACATACATACATACATACATACATACATACATACATACAGACAGACAGACAGACAGACAGACAGACAGACAGACAGACAGACAGATGTACATACAGACAGACAGATGGACAGACAGACAGACCGACAGACCGACAGACAGACAGACAGCGCACCCACCTTTGGGCAGTTCCACCTCCATCTCCACATCAGCATCCTCGTCCAGCAGCAGTTCGTAGCCGCGGTAACGGTCGCTGTTGGAGCTGTGGGTGTCTGCCTTCCCCTTGCCCTTGCCCTTGCCTCTGTCCTCTGCTCTCTGCCCCTTCCCTTTCTGGGGGGCCCGGCTTTCCCCTTGGTCCTCCACCTGACGGCAACAGCCAGTGACACATCTTATTTTAAAAAAAATTTATTTATTGTTTGTGTAACAGAGTGGACGTATTTGATGTCCCATCTCTGAAATACACACACTTGTGAACTTTTCTCCTCCTCCTTCTTCTCTTTCTCTCTCTCTGTCTCTCTCTCTCTCTGTCTCTGTCTCTGAGTGTGTGTGTTTCTCTCTCTCTCTCTCTCTCTCTCTCTCTCTCTCTCTCTCTCTTCTCTCTCTCTCTCTCTCTCTCTCTCTCTCTCTCTCTCTCTCTCCCCCTATCTATTATCCTCAAATAAAATACTTTCCTTCTTGCTCTTGCCTTGTCTCCCCTCTCTTCTCTCTCTCTCTCTCTCTCTCTCTCTCTCTCTCTCTCTCTCTCTCCTCTCTCTCTCTCTCAAGTAGGACAGCTGGGACTGGTGGCATGGATATGATATGAATCACCAACTTGCTCAGCATGCATCCTAGCCCCCTGGAGAGGCAATGGTGGGTGCCACCAAGGTTCAATTTGCTCATGACACACTATCTCAACCTTTTCCCTACAGGTAACCCGCTATAGGGCAACCAACCATCTTCTAACCCTTCCCTCCGTATCACCCACCACTGGGTTACTGTAGCAAACAGATGTGCAAAGTGCACATGTACTCAGAAAGAGGAGTTCTTTCCGTTAATGTAGGGATAGTCTTAAAATAAAACAAAAAATCACACACACACACACACACACACAAAGTCAACGCCCCAATGTTAGTGACTCCTCAAGGAGTTATAAACACAAAGAAGTAAAAAAACATCCCCCCCCCCCCCCAAATCCAACCAGTCACCCACCTGAGTCATGAAGAAGGCGTCAGACTCCTGCTCCTGTCTTCTTCCTCCTCCTCCTCCCTCCTCCTCCTCCTCCCCTATCCTCTCCTCCCTCCCCTTCCCGGCCTCCTGCCGCTCTCCCCACACCTGGGTGCGGGGGGTGGGTGCGGAGGGGGGAGGGGTGGGGGGGATGGGGGGCAGGGGCATGCGCTTGGAGGTCTCCAGGTCCAGGCCCGAGAGAGTGCGGTCCTCCATCAGCCAGGACTTGGGGGGCTGGGCGTCCTGGGGGGCAGAGGGGGCGGGGGAGGCTGGGGGGCCTCCAGGGCCAACTGCTGCAGCCGCTCCTCGATGGTGGAGCGAGGCACCTTGGGCACACTGCCGCTCACCTGACCACCACAGAGACACACACACCAACAAGTCACACACTTTGGAAAATGATACAGTTGTTCTTTTTTAGGACCCCAAAAGTCACACACTCTTTGGAAAAGGATACAGTCTTAAATTCACATACTTTGGAAAATGACACAGTTTTAAAGTCACACACTTTGGACAATGATACAGTCTTAAAAAGTCTCACACTTAGGACAATGATACAGTCTTAAAGTCACACACCTGGGAAAAGGATACCGTCTTAAAGTTACACACCTGGGAAAAGGATACCGTCTTAAAGTCACACACCTGGGAAAAGGATACCGTCTTAAAGTCACACACCTGGGAAAAGGATACAGTCTTAAAGGGTCACATACTCTGGAAAATGATACAGTCTACAGTCTTTAAGTCACACATTAAAAAAAAATAACAGTCTTTTTTGAGGACCAAAAAGTCACACATTTTGGAAAAGGATACAGTCCCCAAAAGTCACACACTTGGGAAAATGATACAGTCTTAAAGTCACACACTCTGGAAAATAATAATACAGTCTACAGTCTTAAAGTCAATCATTTTCAAAAATGATACAGTCTTTTTTGAGGACCAAAAAGTCACACATTTTGGAAAATGATACAGTCCCAAAAAGTCACACACTCTGAAAAATGATACAGTTTTTTTTTGAGGACCCCAAAAGTCACACACATTGGAAAATGATAGTCTTTTTGAGGACCCAAAAGTCACACACTTAAGAAAATGATACAGTCTTAAAGTCACACACTTTGGAAAATGATACAGTCTTAAAGTCACACACTTAGAAAAAGGATAGTCTTAAAGTCACACACTTTGGAAAATGATAGTCTTCTTCTTCTTCTTCATCATCATTGAACGTCTTCCTCAAACGCTGAGACAGCAACGACTGTTGTTGTCTGTCACAGGAGAGAAAACGCGTTGCATGCGCTGCTGTTCATTAAGCGCCTGACAAGTCACAGGCCCAGCGTGTCTGACTCTTCTAAAATGCAGACCAGGTTTTAACGTGTGTGTGAGATGTTATGCGTGTGCACGTTCAGACACAGGGCATCAGTTTGCAGCCCCATCTGAAGGACTTTCCGGAGAGTGGAGTCAGTGCTGATGTTAACTCCAGGGGGAAAAAAATCTCCCTTGAACAGGCCATCTCAGTGGTGGCTCGAACCTGGGCCGTTTATTTATTTTTTATATTTATTTATTTATTCATTTATTATTTTATAGAGGATAATGGAATAAGCACTCGTATGCTTTTTTCACATCCAGTCCCCATGTGTATGCAGTTTTGTAAATCTTGTCTTCTGTCCCCACCTGCACACAATGGCCTACTCTTATGAAAAGTGGAACAGGATTTAATGTGTGTGCAAGATGTTCTGCATGCGTTTGCACATGGGGCCTTGGTTTATAGTCTCATCTGAAGGGCCATCAGATCATGAGCACAATGCCCTAACCACTAGGCTATCCTTTCCCCACAATATAAACGATAACATGATGCACTGATGCACAGAACACTCACCATGCGAGAGGTTGGCTGCTGAATTTCAATGTGGGGCCTAACCAGGCGTGGCTCGTCTTTTCTGAAAACAGAAACAGAAGCACAATGTGGAATGAGAAATGTGGACAAAAAAAAACCCTCAGAAAAGTATGCTGATTTAATTTAATCTGTGGAATGAGAAATGTGGACAAAAAACCCTCAGAAAAGTATGCTGGTTTAATCAAAGAAGGTTTGCATGACTCTCTGTCCTTGCATACATGGAAATTAACTGTTTGATTCATGGATCTGATTTAAAAACCAATTTTTGGGGGAGGTGGGGGGACAGGAGTGGGGGGGAGAGGGATAGCGGGCGGGGGGGGGGGGGGGGGGTGGAGAGGGGGGGGGAGTTAGTTTGCTGACAGTGCCGGAGAGCTGGTGTGGACAGTATGTGTGATGATAAGGTGAGAGCGGAAGGCGTTTTTGTTTCTGGATACACAAGGTGCATTGTTTGGATACAGTGTTTCCATTAGTTTTGAGTTTCGATTTAGAACATCATACGACTGTGTATGTTTATGGGTAGGGTTAAGAATTGTGAGCCCATTGATATTGATAGATTTGACTTAGTTTTCTTGTGAAGAGATTGATATTGATAGATTTGACTTAGTTTTCTTGTGAAGAGATTGATATTGATAGATTTGACTTAGTTTTCTTGTGAAGAGATTGATATTGATAGATTTGACTTAGTTTTCTTGTGAAGAGATTGATATTGATAGATTTGACTTAGTTTTCTTGTGAAGAGATTGATATTGATAGATTTGACTTAGTTTTCTTGTGAAGAGATTGGAAATTGTGGTTGTGTTGTACTCTGGGCGTGGAGCTGATGATGATGTTGTGGTACTGAGTTGGTGGAAATGTTGAGTGAGCGTTTTTTGTTTGTTTGAGTAAATGGTTGGATGTTGGTAATAAATGTTTGAAATATTAATTGGTGTCTGTTTTGTGTTGTCTGAATTAGAGGTGTGATAGGTGGGAAGGGGGGTTTCAAAATGACATCCCATTAGGGGTGACACACCCGTGCCCTCTTTCCTTCCTTCCAGGCCCAGACAGATGGACAGACAAACAGATAGACAGACAGACTCACAGAAAGACAGACAGACGTACAGACAGACAGACAGACAGACAGACAGGAGACATACAGACCTCTGGAGCCGGATGCCCAGGCGGTCGGAGAGGAAGCGCTTGAGGAGGGGGGGGTCCCCGGAGTGGAGGGTGGTGAGGGGGTTGCTGTGGATCACCAGCTGCACCAGCATCGGCCATGCTGCCACCGCCAACACTGCATCCTCCTCCACGATCTGCACCACACACAGCACAGTGCAGTGAGAAACAGTCCCAACCTCTACCCCCCTCTTTTCGGGGGCACAGGATAGAGATCACAGCGCTCCTTCGAATGAGACTGGTGGCTCGAGTGATGCACATCGGGCTCCTGATGATCTGCTGACCCGGATCTGAATCTTTGTTTAAGAGGATTTTTCCTTCTGGAGTTAACAGCAGAGCCGACTCCACTTTCCTCAAAAGTTCTTTTGGACGAGACTATAAACTGAGGTCCTGTAAGCGAACGTACGCCGAACCTCTTGCCGCGCATGGTAAATCCTGTTCTGCTTTTCGTAAGAGTAGGCCATCAAGTGCCGGTGGGAAGAGATGACAAGATTCACAAAACTGCATACACACAGGGGGACTGGATGTAAAAAAAAAAGCAGATGAGTGCTTATTCTATTATCCTCGATATAAAACAATAAATAAATTATAAATAAATAATACAATAACAGCGCACAAATCCAACGTCACTCCATCCAGACTGCTAAATTTAGAGTGCCCTTTCCTTTTAACGAAGTCCAAGTGTTGGTGGTCAGTTCCTGCTATAAATAGCACCAGCTGCCCCCCCCCCCCCCCCCCCCCCCCCCCCCGACACACCTAGGCTGGGATGGGATGGATTGATGAGCAGCTGAGAGGAGCTGAAAGCGGGGGAAACTGACTGCTACGCACATACCCCCAAACGCCAGATGAGTACATACACTGCAGAACCCACCCCCCCCCACCCCACCCCCCCCCCCACCACCACCACCACCACCACCACCACCACCACCACCACCACCACCACCACCACCCCCACCCCCCACCACCAGCACCACCAGCTACACCACCAGCTAACCTGATTATGGGCCACATTGAGGTAGCGCAGTTCGGGAAGGGGGGCAGAGCTTTGGGGACGTAGTCCTCCAGGGAGGTTTTCCCAGCGTCAGTGTCCATGGCTTTGGCTGCCTCCTCCTCCAGCTCTGTGATGCGGTCAGACAGCTCCCCCAGACTGAAGTCGTCCTTCATCAGCTCTGCACAGGGAAACAGGGAAAGACCGGTGACATACACGTCAGTGTCTTATTAAAGAAGTCTGTCCCGAGCCTAAGGCTCATCAGGCCGGCGCTTAACCCGGTTTCTGTGGCGTTAAGCGACTGAGAGTCATAGACTCCCCCCTGGATAGGACGCCAGTCTATCACAGACATCAGTGTCTTGGGACTGGTTAAAAAATACAAAAGATTTGAACTTTTACTGTTTGCTCCATGGGGGATGGGATAGCTCAGCGGTCAGAGCACTGCGCTGGCAATTTGACGACCCAAGTTTGATTCCCGGTCAAGGGGATTTTTCCCCTTGAGTTAACATCAGTGCCGACTCCACTCCCCCCCGAAAGTCTCTCAGATGAGATTGTAAACTGAGGCCCCGTGTGCAAACACACGCAGAGCGTCTTGCGCACACATTAAATCCTGTTCCGCTTTTCGTAAGAGTAGGCCACTGTGTGCTTGTGGGAATAGATGACAATATTTACACAACTGCATACACACGGGGACTGGATGAAAAAGAGCGTATGAATGCTTATTCCATTACCCTCGATATAAAAGATTAAATAAATAAAATAAATAAATAAATACATAAGTGTCTTGGGACTGTTAGTGTCCTGAACCACTCAAAAGTACAGTATCATCATGCCATACTTTTTAAGCTGAGTATGAGCCGAAGAGAGCCTTTTCTCTCTGTCCATGCACACTAGACACCTTAGGAGAATGTTTGTGTTTTAGGATTGCAGTGTTTTTATAACAGAATACATGAAAACACGGGGGGTATGGATAGCCTAGTGGTCACAACATTGCACTGGCAATTTGATGACCCAGGTTTGATTCCCGGTTGAGGGGATTTTTCCTCTGGAGTTAACATCAGTGCTGATTCCACTCTCCCCCTAAAAGACTTTCGGATGAGACTGTAAACCGAGGCCCTGTGTGCCAATGTACACAAAACATCTTGCACACACGTTAAATCCTGTTCCGCTTTTCGTAAGAGTAGGCCATTGTGTGCCGGTGGGAACAGATGACAAGATTTACACAACGGCATACAAACGGGGACTGGATGAAATAAAGCACATGAGTGCGTATCCCATTATCTTCGATATAAAATAATAAAATAAATAAATAAGGTAAAGAGGGTCACATACACATCAGTGTCTTGGCACTGGTTAAAAAATAAAAAGATTTTAACTTTCAATGTTTGCTCCATTGGGACGGGATAGCTCAGTAGTCAGAGCACTCACTTTCCCCAAGCTAAGGTTAAGCAGCATTAAGCGTGGTTACCAAGTGGATGGGTGATCAACTGTTTCTGCGCCTTGGCTTCAGTACAGTCCCCTCAAGTTCATCCAGCTGTAAATGGGTATCTGCCCTCTTTAGGGTCAGGGAAGGTAAAGCAGTGAGGGAGAGGAGATGGGCGCCACCAACAATATGTTGACCCCTAGAAAAACTGATGTCTCTGATGCCTTGCTTCCCTATGACCACATAGGTTATGTGACATCTTTACTTTATTTGCTACAACATACATGGACAAAAAGCAATCATATTTTAACATCAGATGACTGATTTTTAAAAATTTACAGCCTTCAATTTGGTAGAAATAAAAAAAAGGAGCAATTATATTATAAAATTAAGCGACTATTTTTCTTCTCTGCTAACATTTAGCTCAGTGGCCATGGCTGTTTGACATCAGTACCATGGGTCCATGAAGTCATGGGTTTGAATCTGGGTGGTATCTAGTGAATTAAGGTGAGGAGTTTTACAATCTCCCAGGTCAACTTTGAGTGCAGACCTGCCAGTGCCTTAATTCCCATCATTTCTGTATAGACACATACAGAAGATCAAATATGCATGTTAAAAAATCCTGTAATTCATGTGTCAGTGTTTGGCAGGTTACAGAAACATAAACATACCCAGCATACATCCCAAAAGTCAGGTGTGGTTACTTCAAGGAGGGTAAAGCAAGCAGTCACATACACAAAACCTCACCATTAGTGAACCTTGGAGCTCTAGCTGAGGAACAGAAAAAAAACCCAACAAGAAAATACCTTCTAGTGACCAATTTTATTGCTTATAATTGACATCACACTCTGATGGTACAGAAAATTAAAGAGCAAATTTTATATTTCAACATTTATTGAATTGGGTGGGCTCATAAAAAAACCAACTTTTTTATGGTACAGAAGGCACCGGAGCACTCACATATGTCAATTTCTAGTCACTCTGCAACTTTTTCAGGATTGGAATTTGATTTGAAAGATGAAAAACTCTCCCCAAAGTTGGAATGCTGCTACCTAATTTATGTGAAAAAAATCAGTTGCTGCAAGGATCAAAGAGGAGTGGGGGTGGGGAGGAAACAAAGAGGAGAAAACCTTAAAATGTCTCATAGCCCAATATATTCTTTATGACTTGCATTTGACAGTACGGTAGGAAAGTCAGCAGTATGATACAAACACCCAATAAATGAATTTTCTCTCTTACTTTGTATTGCAGAGGGAGAAAAAGCAATTATATTACACATTTAGTAGCAGAGAATATTCTCTATGACTAATAACATGTACTACAGACTGGGAGGGGGAGGGGGAAGGGGAAGCAGCTACAGATAAACTTGGATTGAGTATTCATATCTTTTTTAATGACTGACACAATTATTTTACAGAAATGGAAAAAAAACAATGACATATGACCCAACAGTAGCTGAGTACATTCTGTTTGGTTGATTATATCATAGTATACAATGGGGAAAACGAGCATGTAATGATGTCACCCTCCACCACAAAACGAGTCACATTACACCTGTCCTACTTTCCCACTACAAGCCATTTTAGGCAGGTGGGGTCATGTTGTCGATTGTGAGATTTGGATCGATCATAATTAAAACAGTATGCTTTTTTCTGCCTTGTGCTGAACTATCAAAGCAGAATTCTGTTTTTGTCTGCTTTAAAAGCTTGTTTTAAAACACAAAATTCCCCATCCTGACCATCTCTTATGATGCATAATCCGTCAATTTCTTATTGTGTTACTTTCTGGTGTCTAATATTTCAATTTGTAATAACTTTTCATAGTTCTAATCATTCAATTTTCAATCTGGTTTTTCAATTGAACAGCTTGGAAATTTTTTTTGATTGCATATTGATAACATGCTAAATTGGAAAATGAGCTTTGGAGTAATGAGACTCATTATGTGGTGGACAGTCACAAAAAAGCATGACATGCTCCATACAGAGTCTTTAAAAGGCACCATTTATTCCCATCTGTCAAGGTCAGGGTACCATGAAACCAGTGGATGTTATCATATTGTCGGAGATAAAACCCTTGAAAAACATTTTAGAACAGAGAGTGTGATGAAAGCATGCACCCAAACCCATTGTCCAAACAGGAGGCGTGTCCCACAATGGACAGAGGTGCCCCAAATAGTGCACACTGTACCAGTGTTTGCAAAGGACACGGACCCACTCTCTCACACTCATCACTTAAACCAAATGTATCCCTCAAAGTTCAACTTAAAGATTCACTGGAGGGCGGAATAGTTTAGTGGATAGAACCTTGCACTTGTGCCCTGATGGCCTGGGATTGAACCACCACCGAGGCAACTGTTTTAGGGGATTTTACCCTGGACTTAACATCAGTGCCAACTCCACTCCCCCACCAGTCCTACCGATGAAACTATACACCAAGGCCCTGAGTGAAAACTTCATGCAGAGCATCTTGCACTCACATCAAAAACTTCTTCCATCTTTCCGAAAAGACCATTTCATGCACAGAGCAACTGATGACAAACGCCCCACCAAACTACGCATGCACAGGTGTTGTGTTTAGAAACCATCCCTGAAGTCGTAATGTAGCTACCTTGAAGAAGTGTAAAAACAGTTGTATGCAAAACCTCACCATTGGTGAAACTCCAAACTCCAGCTTACCTGTGGTAACTTTCACCCGCCCTGTCAATACCTTCTAAACCACGGCTAAAGAACAGGCTTCTGATGGATCTTTAATGTCTGTACACACTTGGCCAACTGCCACATTCAAAAATAGATTAAATCTTACAATAAGAAGTGAACTTAAGCAGTAAAATAGGTCAAGGCTGGATGAAAAAAAGTATATAAATGCCCTTTAAAAAAAAAAGCCTCTCACTCTCTCTCTCTGTCTCTCTCTCTCTCTCAGACACAGGCATACTACATCCCCTACTCTGCACACATGCACACAGACACACAGACAGACACACACACATAGACACAGACACACACACACAGACACACACACACACACACACACACACACAACACACACATACACAAGACACACACACACACACACACACACACATACAGACACACACATACAGACACAAGACACACAGACACACACACTGACACACACACAGACACACACACACACACACACATACACACACACACACACACACACACACACACACACACACACACACACACACACACACACACACACACATGCTGGAAGCACTGGTTTCTCAGTCTATTGCTTTCTCAGTTTCTGGCCTACATCCACAGCAACTCCAGTCATTTCTGCAGTCAACCTCACTTCCTCAGCTCCTAGCATAAAAAAGTCCTCCGTCCTCTTTGCTCTGCTTCTGAAGTGAGAGCTCATGCACAGAGAGAGAGCGAGCGAGCGAGCGAGCAAGAGCGAGAGAGAGAGAGAGAGAGAGAGGGGGGGGGGTGGGGGGGAGAAAGACAGACAGACAGAGAATAATATGTATTATTCTTTAGTATAATGGCCTTCCATTACCGCATTAGACAACCATACATGGGTGAGTGAGTAAGTGAGTGAGTGAGTGAGTAAGTGTGTGAGTGTGCGTGCATACATGCGTGTATGCGTGCGTGCATGTGTGCCTGCATGCATGTGTGTGTGTGCATGTGAAAATGCATGCGTGATAATATCTTATGTTATTGTGCACCATCAGTAACCCAAACCATGGCTGTACATGCATACATTAATTAATCATGTGCAAAGGACGGAGGACGTATGTAAAGCACAACGACACCACCACACATCTAGCACACCAGCAAGTGACTGCTCCAAACTGGCCCACTACAGCGCTGCCTACACCACACACCACACCACCACACCATCCAGTGTGCTTCACTTACTGTTCTCTCTGTCCTCTACAAGGAAGAAAAAAACAAACAAAAGCAGACATTGGGGGTGAAAGTCAACAACAAGGGCAATCACTGAAGATCCTGATAAAAGTATGCATTGACCGGCTGCATGTGTTCATATGCACAGCAGTAACTACTCTGCAAGAGAGTATGTTCATATGCAAGGCAGTAACTACTCTTTAAGAGTCAAAAAACAGACATAGAAGTTCATATCAACAATGGGAGTCTTCTACCACTAAAGAATATACTACAAGATCAAAAGCGGTTGTTTTTTAAAATACAAATCAAATTGATATTGTAATTCTTCTAGAGCTAAGAATCAAAAACAGACATACAAATTCATAATTATATCAGGGGGCCAAATGGCCTAGTGGTTAGAGCATTGCGCTCATAATCTGACAGCCCAGGATCGAGCCACACAGAGGCGCCTGTTGTAGGGAATTTTCCCCTGGAGTTTATATCAGTATTGACTCCACTCCTACAAAAGTCCTTTGGATGAGACTATAAACAAAAGCCACATGAGTGAACATGTACAGAACATCTTGGTCACACTTTAAAAATTCATTCCATCTTTCAGAAGAGCAGGCCATTGAGTGCCAGTAGGAAAAGGAAAAAAATCCCAAAACACATGCACACAGGGGTTGAGCTTAAACACCATCCCCAAAGTCGGAATGCAACTACTTTAATGGTGGGTAAAAAACGGTTGCATACGCAAAACCTCACCATTGGTGAGCCTCCAAGCTCTAGATGAGGAACTAAAAAAAAAAAAAAAGCCAACAAAACAAACCAAACTCAACTTATATAATTAGGTTAGTTACCTTTTAAAAATTCTTATAACAGATGGTCAACAATTCAACAGACAAGAGAAGCTGCAATAAATTTGTTACCGTTATCATACGACCAAGCTAAAAAAAAAAAAAAAAAAAGAAAGAAAGAAACATCTGAATATCTACAAAACTATGTGGAATCAGATAAATCATCACAAAGCTGTAAGTGAACAAGCAACTCATTATCTAACAAAAGACAAGAAAGATTTTTTTTCCTTTTTACTTTCATACACACACTGGATTTTATGTCAAACTTAAACTAATAACGCAATCCTTATTAGAGAAATCCAGAAAATCTGCACATCAAAACCCTTTCAAGACACTGTCCACCGCAAATCCTCCCCCCCTCCCCACAGCCCTCCCCCCCAAAAAAAACTAGTAAGTTTCTTCTCAAAAGTTCCCTTCAGCCCTTCCCCATCTCTACCCTCCCCACCAAGAATTAACGACACAAGTAAAAAGATAATTCCAGAATAATAATCCCCCTTCCCAAAAAACAGAAACCAACAACAATAAAATAGAAAACAACAACAAATAAATACCCTACAACAATCTACCAATTTCAACACAAGACAACAGAAAGAAAGTTCTGTTAACTTGCAATACAACATTAAAGGAAAAAGAAAACCAAACCAACCAAAACAAAAACGTACATGCATAAAGCATTAAAAAAAAAAGTACATGCATAAACCGCTTATAAAAAAAGCAAGCATAAACTTATACAAAATGTACATGCATAAACCGCTTAAAAAAAAAAAAGCATATGTATAAATCCTTTAAAAAAAAGTTTATACATAAATCGCTTTAAAAAAGCATATGCATAAACTGTATTAAAGAAATGTACATGCATAAACTGCTTATAAATAAATCGTACATGCATTAAACCATTTAGAGAAAAGTATGTACATTTCTTTAATGTGCAGTTTATGCCTGTACATAAATCGCTTTAAAAAAGTACAGGCATAAACCGCACATTAAAGAAATGTACATGCATAAACTGCTTATACAAAAAGCATGCATGAACCGTTTATACAAAAAGTACATGCGTAAACCTCTTATAACAAAAATGTACATGCGTAAACCGCTTATAACAAAAACATACATACATAAACCCCCTGGAAAAAAAAAACCCAAACAGACCAAACTGCAATCACTACTACACTCTGTGTACATAACCACATACACATGGGGACTGGATGTAAAAAAAAAAAAAAGCACATGAGTGCTTAGTCCATAATCCTCGATACAAAAGAATAAATAAACAAATAAATAAATAAAACAAATAAATAAATAGATAAACAAATTAAAAATAGATAAATAAACAAAAAATAAATAAATAATCGAACAAATAAATGAATAAACAAACAAACAAATAAATCAAATAACTCACCATCGATATTCAGGTCATCCTTGATCTTGCCATCGGTCATCTCAGAGGTTGACTGCTCTCCTGCCTGTGGCTCCGCTGTTGTCTTTCCTGCCGTCATTTCTCCCCCCTCTTCCACCTCCCCTCCATCTTTAGACACTGCTGCTGCTGCTGCTGCTGCTTCCTTCTCGGCAGCAGTGGGCAGGCCTGACTGGCGGGAGTGGGAACGTCTGGCGCTGCGCCGAGCACTTCCAGGTCGCTTGGGCTTTGACCCCTCCTGGGTCACCACCCGCCCCTCCACACACTTGAGCTGAGGGATGCAGAACACCTCGTTCTTCTCCATGTTGATGTGGCGAAGTCTGAGGGAAGGAAAGAAGGAAGGAAAGAAGAAGAAAGAAAGAAGAAAAAAACAACAACAAAAAAAAACCCCTACAAACATTTTTATTGGGGAGAGGATTGCTTAAGAACTTTTTTTTTTTAACAGTCCCCAAACAGCCACCCTCTTCTTCATCTAACTCGATCTTTATACAAACAAACAGACAGACATATATACATACACACAATACGGGGAGACGGGATAGTCTAGTGGTCAGAACATTGCACTTGCAATCTGGCGACCCGGGTTTGATTCCCGTTCGAGGGGATTTTTCCCCTGGAGTTAACATCAGTGCTGACTCCACTCTCCCCAAAAGTCCTTCGGATGAGACAATAAACCGAGACCCAGTGTTTGAACGCACACAGAACATCCTGCGCAGATGCTAAATCCTGTTCTGCTTTTCAAAAGACTGGATGTAAAAAAGCACATGAGTGCTTATACTACTACTACTACTACTACTACTACCACTACTACTACTACTACTACTACTACTACTACTACTACTACTACTACAACATGGAATTTATATAGCACTATATTTTGAAAAACAAATCAAAGCGTTTGCTTCTGACCTAAACAAGACACAACAAGCAATCAATAACAAATAATACACACACACACACACACACACACACACACACACACACACACACACACACACACACACACACACACACACATTATCCTTGATATGAATAGATAAATAAACAAATAAATAAACAAACAAATCAATAAAATAAATAAATGAAGAAAAACTCACTTGGGCAGGCCAGCCAGAGCAGCAAAAAACGTTGATGTCAGCCAGCTTGTTGTCATCCAGCAGCAACACCTCCAGCTTGGCAAACCGGGGACGGTGGATCTTCCTGCCAATGGACAACACAAACCATAACCAGTCATTGGAGAAAATGGAAGGTGGCAGGCAGGATGGTCCAGACATTCACCTTCATTTGTGCGTGTCTGTGTACATTCCAATTTTCTAAAAACTATAAATTGTTATTGATTGCTTGTGTGTTGTATAGGTCGAATGCAAGCGCTTTGATTTGTTTTTTGTACAAGATATAGCGCTATTTAAATTCCATGTTTTATTATTATTACTATTTATGACCTGCCTGACAAATAAACCCTGAGGCTCTGGGTTCCATTCCCAGTCTTCCCCTTTCTTCCCAGTATGATGGGAAAATTAAAGCGAACGCCCACATCTTTTGAAGGAGACTCTAAACCAGTTGGACCTATGTGTTTAAGACTTGTGCACATCAAAAGAACCCATGACAGCTGAAAATTTGAAAGAGTAGGGAGGTGGCTCCAGACTGTCCTGGCAAAATTGGTAAGTTGTTTTATCTTGTATCCACTTGGAGGTCTTGTTTGAAAGAAAATCCTCATTTGTTTTAGGTTTTTTTTTCAACATAGGTTGATATTTGCCTTTTGAATGCTCTAAAAGTCAATTTTCCTAATTGTTTTGGTGAGGGCAGGATGAAAAAAAGTTGTGTAAATTTAATCTTTTACCCTCAATAATGACCATTTTGACTTGACTTGACAATTATCACAGTAACACAATTAAACCAACATTGAAAAACAAAAGTAACTCAGAAACATTGCCCATACTGCCATACAGAGAGAGAGAAGAGAGAGAGAGAGAGAGAGAGAGAGAGAGAGAAGAGAGAGAGAGAGAGAGAGAGAGAGAGAGAGAGAGAGAGAGAGAGAGAGAGAGACAGACAGACAGACAGACAGACAGACAGACAGAGACAGAGACAGAGAGAGAGAGAGAGACAGAGAGAGAGACAGAGAGAGAGAGAGACAGACAGACAGACAGACAGACAGACAGACAGACAGACAGACAGACAGACAGACAGAGACAGAGAGAGGAGAGACAGAGAGAGGAGAGACAGAGAGAGACAGAGACAGAAACAGACAGACAGACAGACAGACAGACAGACAGAGAGAGAGAGACAGAGACAGAGAAAGAGAGAGAGAGAGAGAGGAGACAGAGAGAGACAGAGACAGACAGACAGACAGACAGACAAAGACAGACACACACAAACAGACAGACACACAGACACACAAACAAACAGACAGAGACAGACACACACAGACACACAGAGAGAGGGCCAGGCTGTACAGACCTGCCGGGCACCTGGAAGGGCAGGGCCATGTCGTGGGGCAGGGTGCGGAAGTTGTTGCCTGTCAGATGCAGCACGCGCAGCTTGGACAGCTGTCCCAGGGTCAGGACATCCGCCTGGGACAGGTTGTTGTAGGACAGGTCCAGCACCTGAAACAGGCAGGCATTAATGAAGATTGGTCCACTGCCTGAAACATTAATTAATCAGGATTGGTCCACTGCCTGAAACATTAATTAATCAGGATTGGTCCACTACCTGAAACATTGATGATTGAACCACTACCTGAAACATTGATGATTGAACCACTACCTGAAACATTAATCAGGATTGGTGAAACGACCTGAAACATTAATCGAGATTGGTCCACTACCTGAAAAATTATATCATATCTATGATAAATATTTCTGGGCAGGTGCGTTAGTAACCTCTAGACCCCCGATCCACCTTGATATCAAACCAATTCAATTTTGTTGATCCCAGAAGTGGCCACACATGCACACACACACACACACATGCACAGACACACATGCACATGCTCGCGCATGCCCTCCCCCCCCCCCCCCCCCCCGCACATACACACAAACAAGAAAAAACAAGAGCAAAAATGCCATTCATTTAAAGGTGGACAGGCCAAATACCCCCCCCCCCCCCCCCCAAGACCCCGCCTCTAACACTGGGAAATTTAACAGAAACAACGAAAGCAACAACTGAACAATGAACATGATTGGCTTACCTCGAGCTGTGGGAAGTGAGTCATTTCAATCTTTAAACTCCGCAGACCATTGAAAGGCATTTCCAGCTCCGAATGAGGAAAAAAACCTCTGAAAGCCTCTGGAAAAAAAAACACCACAACAAACCCCACATCATATGATAATTATAACAACACACTCTTTTGATAATTATCAACAAAAAGACAGATATATCATTCTTTAGAGCAATAAACCCATTGGTAAAAGATGAAAGGTGACAAATGTGATAATATCAATCAACAATAACTATTTTTGGTGAAGGCTTTTGCTCAACATGTTACAGGTAATCTTTAAAAATCAGAACAATCTTGTTGTCTATTTGTCTGTCTGCCTGTTTGTCAGCTATCTGTCTATCTGTCTGTCTGTTATCTTATTATGCCAATCTCAATCAGGACAGGTACCGAATGTATGAAAGCATATTAGTATTTATTTATCATTCTCTAACTGAAGATTTTGTAACCAGCAGTGGAGGCTTATTGGAAAATCTTTAGTGGTGCCCCACCAACAGTTTACAAGACGATGGGATAGAT
>CM060335.1:45959501-45964501 GCA_030674155.1 Stramonita haemastoma
ACCAGGAAGTCGGAGGTCCCACGCTCCCGCAAGCTCTCCCACCTCAGCACCTCGGGCACCCCAAAACTGTTACAATTGTTGAAATTGTATGAAGCAACAAGTTGAGATAAAACTCACTATCTGTCTATATTTGTGTGTGTGTGTGTGTGTGTGTGTGTGTGTGTGTGTGTGTGTGTGTGTGTGTGTGTGTGTGTGTGTGTGTGTGTGTGTGTGTGTGTGTGTGTGTGTGTGTGTGTGTGTTGTTTCTTTTAAAGGACCAGACTGATGTTGCTGAGTGTCATGACTGTTTTGTTGTGCATGGTTATTTCTTTATGCTCCTATGTAGACTCAGTATTGTGTTTTTTTCTTGCAATGTTTCAGTAATTGTTTTGATGCAGGTCTATTTACAAGGACAGGTTGGGAGAATAGGCTTCGCCTCAAAGTATCATTCATTCATTCATTCATTCATTCATTCATTCATTCATTCATTCATTCATTCATTCATTCTCTCTGTGTGTAGTCTTCAATTTTACGTCCTTCTACATAAAGTGATAGCGGATGTGTGTGTGTGTGTGTGTGTGTGTGTGTGTGTGTGTGTGTGTGTGTGTGTGTGTGTGTGTGTGTGTGTGTGTGTGTGTGTGTGTGTGTGTTAGTTAGTTCTTCAGTTTAACGTCCTTCCACTACATGGTGATATCAGACGTGTGCGTGTGTGTGTGTGTGTGTGTGTGTGTGTGTGTGTGTGTGTGTGTGTGTGTGTGTGTGTGTGTGTGTGTGTGTGTGAGTGAGTGTTTGAGTGTGTGTGTGTGTGTGTGTGTGTGTGTGTGTGTGTGTGTGTGTGTGTGTGTGTGTGTGTGTGTGTGAATGTGTGATTAAGCGTGTGTGTATGTACATGTATACATTTGCGTGAGCGTGTGTGTGCGCGTGTGTGCGCGCGCACGTGAGTGTGAGTACGTGTGAGTCTGTGTGCGTGTGCGTGCGTGCGCTTGTGTGTGAATTTGTGTGAGAGTGTGCGTGTTCGTGCACGTGTGTGCACGCGATCGTGAGAGTGTGAGTGTGCGTGTGCATGAGCGTGCGTGAATGTATGTGTGCGAGTTTGTGTGTACGTGTGCGTACATGTGTGTGTGTGTGTGTGTGTGTGTGTGTGTGTGTGTGTGTGTGTGTGTGTGTGTGTGTGTGTGTGTGTGTGTGTGTGTGTGAGTGAGAGAGAGAGAGAGAATGTGTGTATGTGTGTGTGTGAGTGGGCGTGTACGTGTGTGTGTGTGTGTGTGTGTGTGTGTGTGTGTGTGTGTGTGTGTGTGTGTGTGTGTGTGTGTGTGTGTGTGTGTGTGTGTGTGTGTGTTTGGGTATGTGAGTATGTGAGTATGCGAGTGCGTGTGAGAGTGCCTGCGTGAGTGTGTGCATATGCGAGTGTGTGTGCATACGTGGGGCAGCATGTGTTCATGCGTGCGTGTGTGAGCGAGCTGCCAATATAATAGTGAAAAAAAAAAAAAAAAAAAAAAAAAAAAGAAGTACTGAGGGAGAAAACAACTATTAGTATGATGTTGGGCTATAGGGGAGAAAAATCAAGAACCAATAGTGATAACAGTAGAACAGAACTCTGCAATTAACTAACAACGAAACTATAACATGCAGAAAAGTATGGACTTTGGATTTGTTTACACAAGTTAATGATGATAATGTAGATATGTGCGCGAAGTAGGGGAAAAAGGGGTAATTGAAGAGTTATACAAAACAAGTCATTAAGGGTTGCCCTTAAAACAGAATGAACAATCACAGGAAGATACCAACGGGACTTTGTAGGAGACATTCAGAAATTTGGCAGAGAAGTATATCATTGTTTAGGATGCTTTTAAGTGTTACAGGTGATTCCAAAAGGGACGGATCTTTCAGTGAACTAGAAATAATTTCTTTAATTGTAGGACAACAAGTAAGTAGATGCCTAACATTAATTTGTTTTCCACACATGCAGAGTATGTTCTTACAATATTTTGTGCGAAGGGCATTTAAACGGAATCTATAAACCAAACTTGAGATATGTCTGGAAACAGACATAGATGGTTTTGCATAGAGCGGTTTAGTGTTATGTACATCCCTCATATTTAGGCAATTTTGACTGTAAAAACAATTACAAGTTTGCAATCTTTTATTTGCCTTAGTATACGATATATGCTTTAAAAGATCATAACCCTCTCTCAAATCAAGCGGAATATTAACTGAAAGTGATCCCTCAACATTACGAGCTCCTCCTCGTGCAGCTCTATCCACCCGTTCGTTGGCAATAATCCCACAGTGAGAAGGCACCGAACAGAAAGTAACGTCAGTGCCTTTCAAGGATAGTAGATGAATAACATGTCTAATTTCAGTAATCATTTCCAGTCGAATAGTTTGGTTTAAGGAATTCAACGCACACAACACAGATTTAGAATCAACGCACAGTACAGTTTTTGGATATTTCTGAGATAATGAAACAAGATAACTGAGAGCCATCAATATCGCAAAGAGCTCTGCAGTAAAAATAGAAACGCCACTAGTAATATGGTATTTTTTCTCAATATTAAAGGCTGGAATAACAAAAGCTGCACCTACATGTTCGTTATCAAGTTTTGATCCATCTGTGTATATTCTTAAGTGGTTTGAATAGTTAGTGTCAATGTGTGAATTCACTAAGCTGGCGAGGATGTTTGGTGAATCGCTCTTTGAAAGATTTGTGTCATGTATGTAAAAAATTGGCTTATTCATTTTCCATTCAGGGGTATCTGAAAAAGAAGGTGTCACAGCAACACCGTTTTCATCAATTTCAGAATCTTTGAACATATCCGAAGAGAACGTCTTTATTGATGTCAGTGATACAATTGACCTAGCTCGTTTAGCAAAGTCTATGTCTGATCTTAAGCTAACTTCTTTTTTTGAGAAATTTTCGTTTGAATAACATCTCAAAACATACTTTGCCGTGCAGAGTTCCCTGTATTCATCAAGAGGTAGCACTCCGGCTTCCTTGTAGGAGCCTAAAGTAGACGCATGGAAAGGAACTCCAAGTGATATTTTGAGTGCCTTACTGTCTATGCTTTGCAACTTATTTAATAAGAATTGGGGTCACTGAAAAACACCTCTTGTCCATATGTTACTCTTGAGCGCACTAAAGATGTAGCTAAAGATATAAGTAATTTTGTGTCTTGCCCCCAGGGCTGTTTACATACAATTTTTATGTTTTATTTTTAGTGTGTGTGTGTGTGTGTGTGTGCGCGTGTGCGTGCGTGTGTGTGTGTGTGTGTGTGTGTGTGTGTGTGTGTGTGTGTGTGTGTGTGTGTGTGTGTGTGTGTGTGTGTGTGATCTTTATTTTTATTGATTAAAAAAAAAAAACTGTTATATCGAGGATAATGGGTTAAGCACTTTTGTGTTGTTCTTTTTTTTATTTTCATTTTGTTTATATCAAGTTCTCCTCCTCTCTCTCTCTCTCTCTCTCTCTCTCTCTCTCTCTCTCTCTCTCTCTCTCCTCTCTCTCTCTCTCTCTCTCTCTCTCTCTCTCTCTCTCTCTCTCTCCTCTCTCTCTCTCTCTCTCATTAAACCTCTCTCATCACACAGACGAATAGCCTAGTGGTCAGAACATTGCGCTGGCAATTTGAAGACCCGGGTTCGAGTCCGGCCGAGATTTTTCTCCTTGAGTTAACATCAGTGCCGACTACACTCTCCCCAAAAGTCCTTCGGATGAGACTTTAAACTGAGGCCCCGTGTGCTAACGCACGCAGAACATCTTGCGCACACGTTAAATCCTGTTCCGCTTTTCGTAAAAGTAGGCCATCGTGTGCCGGTGGGAACAGATGACATTTACAAAACAGCATACACACGGGGACTGGATGTAAAAAAGCACAAGAGTGCTTATCCCATTATCTTCGATATAAAAGAATCAATCACTCAATCACTCAATCTCTCTCTCTCTCTCCTCTCTCTCTCTCTCTCTCTCTCTCTCTCTCTCTCTCTCTCTCTCTCTCTCTCTCTCTCTCTCTCTCTCTCTCTCTCTCTCTCTCTGCCGGTGGGAACAGATGATATTTACAAAACTGCATACACACGGGGACTAGATGCAAAAATCACAAGAGTGTTATTTCATTATCCTCGATATAAAAGAATCAATCAATCAATCAATCAATCAATCAATCAATCAATCAATCAATCAATCAATGTGTGTGTGTGTGTGTGTGTGTGTGTGTGTGTGTGTGTGTGTGTGTGTGTGTGTGTGTGTGCTTATTTCATTATCCTCATTTTAAAAGAATAAATAAAATGCATGCATGTCTGTCTGTCTGTCTGTCTGTCTGTCTGTATATATGTATATATGTATGTATGTATGTATGTATGTATGTATGTATGTATGTATGTAGGTAGGTAGGTAGGTAGGTAGGTAGGTATCTGTGTCTCCAGGCACAAGACTACCGATATCTGCTATCATATAATTATCTCCCTTTGTTTTTCTTCCTAGTACTCTTTGTCTGTCTGTATCCGATTCTGTCTGTCTTACTTTAGCAAACATGCATATTGACACTGTGGCCTACTGCATCCGTGTATGCTCTGATAACAAACAAACACAAAGAAGATTAAATTAACCAGACGTCAAAGGTGTTAACGAAGATAACTGTTGTTGTTGCTCATGATAAGTGGAGAAAGCTTTGTGTTTGCCCTTCTGTCACGTGATCATCTACGTCATCTATTGTTTGAGAGGCAGTACTTATTTGTGTTTGTGGTGTGAAAGGTAAGTATTAGAGTAACTCCCGAGAGTAAGTGTTTTAGGCAAGCAAATCAAGTAGCTGGTGTTGTTACCTTCGTTTCTTTTCTTTTCTTGTTTGTGGGAGCATTTGAAGTTGTTTTTATTTTTCCTTTAAAAGAAAAAAACCCAGAGAACTGTATGTGAGTATTGTATATCAGGCAGTGTGATTTTAATTGCCCAGTGTGTGTGTGTGTGTGTGTGTGTGTGTGTGTGTGTGTGTGTGTGTGTGTGTGTGGATTACATTGTTAATACTTAGATCACTTGT
>CM060335.1:45972001-45979501 GCA_030674155.1 Stramonita haemastoma
CGATACAAAAGAATAAATAAAATTAAAAAATAAAATACAACAACAATATTCTACTGTCCCAGCGTGGCTTCCAGCTTCAGTAGCCTGCTGTGTGAGACCTACGAGGTCACTGCGTGGTCAGACAGTGCGAAGGGCGCCTCTTTCTACCTGACGGACGCTCCGGCCACTCTCAAGTTCCCCGATACCCAGGTCATCTTCATCAGCGACACCAACGGTCTCCGCTCCTTCCACGACTATGACTACACCGCTTTCTATCTTCTGCCTGGTGAGAGGAAGGGGGACAGAGAGGGGGGGGGAGAGAGGATAGAGAGAGGGGGAGAGAGAGGGAGGAGGGGAGAGAGGAGAGAGAGAGGGAGAGAGAGAGAGAAGGAGAGAGAGAGAGAGAGAGGGGGGAGAGAGGAGAAGAGGAGAGAGAGAGGAGAGGGAGAGGGAGAGAGAGGGAGAGAGAGAGAGAGAGAGAGAGAGAGAGAGAGAGAGAGAGAGAGAGAGAGAGAGAGAGAGAGAGAGAGAGAGATTATTATTTTTTATATATTTTATTTGTTTTATTCTTTTATATCGAGGATAATGGAACAAGCGCTCATGTGTGCTTTTTTATTTTTTATTTTTTACATCCAATCCCTGTGTGTATGCAGTTTTGTCAATTTTGTCATCTGTTCCCACCGGGTAAGAACATGTTACTGAACGCCATCCCCCCCACCCCCACCCCTAACTGATACTGATGTCATTCATTATCAGTTGTTTTTTTTGTGATAACAGCCACAAAAATCAACATCATTGTTATAATCATCATGATAGCACGCAGTTATTGCACTTCATGTCATTAAACAATATAACAAGCAGAGAAAAAACAAATATCTAATCGCAGGGACATATTATTCTATCATCATTATCTTCTCTCTGAAAAAACAACAATCTGAATTGCCTCTTAGGATAATAAAATGAAAATGCTTGTAGTGCTTGTAACGTTTTGTAGTGTTCAGTTCTATAACCTACTGTCCCACGGATAGAGTAGACTTAAGGTGTGCACGATACCTTGCCATAGGTGGATCGGTGGATCGGTGGTCTAGAGGTAACGCACCTGTCTAGAAAGCGAAAAGTCCGGGTCGAAGTGTGCGGTGGTTCGAACCCCGTTTAGGCCCACAACTTTTCCCCCCATCCATTAGACCATGAGTGGTGGTCTGGGCGCTAGCCTTTCGTATGAGACGATAAACCGAGGTCCCGTGTGTTAGAATAACTGTTTGGTGCACGTAAAAGAACCCACGGCAACAAGAGAGTTGTCCCTGGAAAAATTCTGTAGAAAAAGGCCACCGTGATAGGGGAACATGTACAGTTGCAGACAGAAAAGAAGAAAAAATATAACGGGTGGCGCTGCTCTTGTGGCGACGCGCTCTCCCGGGGACAGCATCTCGAATTTCACGCCGAGAAATCTACCGTGACCTAAAGTGGTATAAAATGTATTTTAAAAATGTAAAAAATAAAAAAAATAAAAAAATCTCTCACACCACCGTCATCCCTGTCAGAATATGAGCGACAATAACCATCTACTGCGCCGATAAGAACTGCAATAAACAATTATTCAAAAACATATGAGAGGAAAAACCGAGTAAATAAATTCACAATATGTATGTTCAGAGAGAGAATGACTGACCGACTGAATAAATGAAGGATCTTTATTTTTCAAGGGTTACAGAAAAGCATTAACGTACTTTTTCCATCCAGCCCTTACATTTTTTTGTATTATTCACTTTTTACTCTGTGCTGTGTTGAAAGGAATTTTACCACAGAGAGAGAGAGAGAGAGAGAGGAGAGAGAGAGAGAGAGAGAGAGAGAGAGAAGAGAGAGAGAGAGAGAGAGAGAGAGGAGAGAGAAGGCAAGGCAAGGCAAAATTCTTTATTCGAGGATAATAGATAAGCACTCATGTGCTTTTACATCCAGTCCCCGCCCTTTCAGGATAAATCAAGATAAAGAGAGAGAAGAGAGAGAGAGAGAGAGAGGAGAGAGAGAGAGAGAGAGAGAGAGAGAGAGTGAGAGAAGATATAGATAGGAGGTGGGGGTGGAGCAGAAGAAAGAAAATAGATAAACGGGTGGATGTGCAGTTGACAAGAATGAAAATGAAAGAAAAGGACGATCACCCCCCCCCCCTCTACACACACACACACACACACCAAAACCACACACACACACACACACACACACACACACACACACACACACATACACACAATACACACACACACACACACATACACACACACACATACCCACACACACACACACACACACACACACACACAACACACACCACACACACAACACACACACACACACTTCTGTTAACATAAAAACAGTATTAACTCCAGGGATAAAATTCCACCCCCAAAAAGGACGCCCCAGTGGTGGTAGCTCCAGCCCTAGCCTGTCCAATCACAGAGCAACTCTCTCCCCTACCCGTCGGTGGGGACGGGATAGCCCGGTGGCCAGAATGATGCGCTCGTGATCTGTTGACCCGGGTTCGAATCTCATTCAAGAGGATTTTTTCCTCTGAAGTTAGCATCGGTGCCGACTCCACTCCACTCCCCCCAAAAGTCCTTGGATGAGACTATAAACCGAGGTCTCGCGTGAAACGCACGCAGAACATCTTGCGCACACATTAAAACACGTTCCGTTTTTCGAAAGAGTAGGCCATTGTGTGCTGGTGGGAAACGGATGACAGAATTGACAAAACTGCAAACACACGGGGACAAGATGTAAAAAAGCACATGGGTGCTTATTCCTTGTCCTCCAAAATAGAAGAACAAACAAATAAATAAATTTAAAAAAATCCCCCCAAACCCCAAAACATACAACCCACCTGGAATCCCCCCCCTCTTTATTAACAAAACCTGCAATATTCACTGATTCAACTATGCAATTTCACTGTGTCTTTCTGGACATGCCGCCGCTGTAGTCTAGTGGTTAGGGTGTTGGACTCGTAATCTAAAGATTGCGGGTTCGATCCCAGCTTTCGGCTATGGCGTTGTGCCCTTAGAAAAGGCACTTTAGGCTATTTTCTCACCCCACCCAGGTGTAAAAGGGGGTACCAACCTTGTTGTTGGGGGTTAACCCTACGATAGACTGGTGTCCTATCCAGGGGGGAGTCTATGACTCTCTGTCGCTTAACGCCACAGAAACCGGGATAAGCACCGGCCTGATGAGCCTTCGGCTCGGGACAGACTTTAACTGAACTTTCTGGACATGCAGGATCTGTGATCGACGCTAGCGCGTGCATGGGCATCTTCAACGAGTTTCCTAGCGTGCACGCAGAGGTTCTGGTCATCAAGGGCACTGACCGCTTCGGCCAGTGGCAGCTGGACTCCTCTTGCCAGGCCTGCGTCTCCCATCGGGTCAGGATCGCCTCGGACGGCTGTGGAAGTGACCGAGGCGTGACCGCTTACTACGATACCGAAGAGGCCGATACCTACTATGTCGTCATCACGCGTCAGCATCGAGCCCAAGATTACGCCCCGGTTAGGGCTGACGTCACTCTGAAGGTGAGAGGGGAGGAGTGATAATAGTTGGGATGATTATATGTGTAGTGGTGTGGTGGTGGTAGTGGTGGGATGTGATGATGATGGTGGGTGGTGGGTGGGTGGGGGGAGGGAGAGAGAGTGAGAGAGAGGAGGAGAGTGAGAGAGGAGAGAGAGAGAGAGAGAGAGAGTGAGAGAGAGAGAGAGAGAGATTTAAAATGGAGATTCTTTGACGATGCTGTTGGTTACTTTCACAGGGAGAAATCTGACGAAAAGGTCATTCTGACTGAAGAAAGATAGAAGAAAGAAAGGAAAAGAAACACAGCACAATATAACATAATACAACACAGTATGACACAGCACAGTATAAACAGCAGACACAGCACAGTATAACACAGCACAGTATAACACAACACAGCACAGTATAGCACAACACAGTAACACAGCACAGTACAACACGCACAGTATACACAACACAGCACAGTTAGCACAACACAGTATAACACAGCACAGTTATAACACAGCCAGTATAACCACACAGCACAGTATAAGCACAACACAGTATAACACAGCACAGTAAACACAGCACAGTATAACGCAACAATACAGTATAACACAACACAGCACAGTATAACACAACACAGTATAACACAACACAGCGAGAAACACAACAGTAAACACAGCACAGTATAACACAACACAGCGCAGTATAACACAACACAGCGCAGTATAACACAACACAGCGCAGTATAAACAACACAGCACAGTATAACACAACACAGCGCAGTATAACACAGCACAGTAAACAAACAGTATAACACAACACAGCACAGTATAACACAACACAGCGCAGTATAACACAGCACAGTATAACACAACACAGCGCAGTATAACACAACACAGCACAGTATAACACAACACAGCGCAGTATAACACAACACAGCACAGTATAACACAACACAGCGCAGTATAACACAACACAGCGCAGTATACACAACACAGCACAGTATAACACAACACAGCGCAGTAACACAACACAGCCGTATAACACAACACAACACAGTATAGCACAACACAGTATAACACAGCACAGTACAACACAGCACAGTATAACGCAACACAACACAGTATAACACAACACAGCACAGTATAACACAACACAGTATAACACAACACAGCACAGTATAACACAACACAGTATAACACAACACAGCGCAGTACAACACAACACAGTACAACACAGCACAGTATAACACACACAGTATAAGACAACACAGCGCAGTACAACACAACACAGTACAACACAGCACAGTACAACACAACACAGTACAACACAGCACAGTATAACACAACACAGTACAACACAGCGCAGTATAACACAACACAGTACAAACAGCACAGTATAACACAGCACAGTATAACAAACACAGTACAACACAGCACGTTTTAATTCAGCATTAGCATAGAATAAAGTGAACATACAGAAATGCAGTGTGATCTAAGACTTCTTCATCTATCTATCTATCTATATATCTATCTATCTATCTATCTATCTATCTATCTATCTATCTATCTATCTATCTATCTATCTATCTATCTATCTATCGATTGTATGATCGTATCGATCGATCGATCGATCTACATGTAATATAGATAGCCTGTCTTTATTTTTACCATAAGACAGCTAGACACATAATGAAAATAACAATGTCACGAAAGTGTAGAATATAACCGCCTATGCGGCGAGGAACTTGAACGCACGCTAGCATAACTTCTCATCCAGTGTGTACTTACTTACAGTCTTACAGTGATTCCCAGTTTCGATGTGGCAGACAGAGTGCATGCTTTGGGTGACGCCTAGGGTACAAAAATGGGGAAGGTACAATAACTACAACAGAACCATGTTGAGTAACCCCATACATAATAATGAAATGAATAGCAGATAGGCGGGAGAGCCTAGTGGTTAGAGCATTAATGCTCATGATCTGACCGGCCCAGAATCGAACCTCCACGGACACGCCTGTTTTAATTAAGGAATTTTACCCTGAAGTTAATCCACATCAGTACTGACTCCACTTCCCCATAAAGTCTTTCGGATAAGACTATAAACCAACACCCCTGTGTGCAAACGTACACATCCATCTTGCTCGTATCTCGTTCCATTGTTCGGAAGAATAGGTAATTTTCAGATGTCAGAGACAACTCGCTTTTCCGGAGCTAAGGTTTAAGCAGCATTGAGCGTGGTTACCAAGTGGATGGGTGACCGTTTGCGCACCTTAGTTTCAGTATAGTCCCCTGGTTCACCCAGCTGTAAATGGATACCTGCCCATTTTAGGGACAGGGAAGATAGAGCAGCGAGGGAGAGGAGATGGGCGCCGCCCTCAATATACTGGCCCCTGGAGAAGCTGAGGTATTTGACACCTCGCTCTCCAACAACTGCATAGGTTATGTGAACAAACACCTTTATCTTTACCTCACAAAAAAAGGAAGAATTTTTTAGGTCATTTTAAGCCGGTAGGAACGATGACAGAAAATAAAACAAAAAACCGACACCCCACCCCCAACAAAACAAAACAAAAAACAACAATTAAACAAAATAAAAGGTAACGGTAAAGGTGTCCCATAACTTGTGTGGCCAGAGACCTCAGCTTCTATAGGGGCCAGCATGTTGAGGGCGGCGCCCATCTTCTCTCCCTCGCTGCTTTACCTTCCCTGACACTAAAGAGGGCAGGAACCCATTTATAGCTGGGTGAACTGGGGGGGGGGGGGGGGACTGTACTGAAGCCAAGGCACGCAAACGGTCACCCATCCAACTGGTCACCACGCTCGACGCTGAATTGGGGAAAGCAGCGTTCTGACCACTTAGCTATCCCACCCCCCTAATTTAAACGAAAATAAACCCAAAAAAATTCCCCCCTCCCTCTCCCTCCAAAAAAACACAAACAAAAAAAACACACCAAAAAAAAAAAAAATCCGCCAGCATAGATCTTTCGTGGGTGCAGGTGACGAAAACAGTGTATGACGTCAGCCAGGCGAAGGAGCGGTGTCTGCACACCAGCAGCTGCACCTTCAACCTGACCTACAACGCTCGCGAGGACATCATCGTGGAGTTCCCCTTCCAAAACTTCTCCCCGGAAGATCCCGACAATTCCTTCAGCACCAGCTGTGGCCTCCGAACCAAGTTCTTCCTCATCATTTTCGTCCTGATTCCTGCGTGTAAGACATCCCTGTCTATCTGTCTGTCTGTCTGTCTAGTCTGTCTAGTCTGTCTGGTCTGTTTGTCTGTGTGTCTGGTCTGTCTGTTAGTCTGGTCTAGTTTGTCTGGTCTGTGTGTCTGGTCTGTCTGTGTCTGGTCTGTCTGGTCTAGTCTGTGTGTCTGTGTGTCTGGTCTGTCTGGTCTAGTTTGTCTGTGTGTCTGGTCTGTCTGTTAGTCTGGTCTAGTTTGTCTGGTCTTTGTGTCTGGTCTGTCTGTGTGTCTAGTCTGTCTGGTCTGTCTGTTAGTCTGGTCTAGTTTGTCTGTCTATCTGGTGTGTCTGTGTGTCTGGTCTGTCTGTGTGTCTGGTCTGTCTGTGTGTCTGGTCTGTCTGTGTGTCTGGTCTAGTCTGTCTGTTTGGTCTAGTCTGTCTGTTTGGTCTGTTTGTGTGTCTGGTCAGTCTGTGTGTCTGTCTGTGTGTCTGTCTGTCTGTCTGTCTGTTTGTCTGTCTGGTCTGTTTGTCTGTCTGTCTGTCTAGTCTGTGTGTCTGGTCTGTCTGGTCTAGTCTGTCTGTTTGTCTGTCTGGTCTGTTTGTCTGTCTGGTCTAGTCTAGTCTGTCTGTCTGTCTGTTAGTCTGTCTGGTCTAGTCTATCTGTCTGTCTGGTCTGTCTGTCTGTCTGTCTGTCTGTTAGTCTGGTCTAGTCTGTCTGTCTGTCTGTTAGTCTGGTCTAGTCTGTCTGTCTGGTCTGTTTGTCTGTCTGTCTGTGTGTCTGTCTGTCTAGTCTGTGTCTGGTCTAGTCT
>CM060335.1:45987001-45989501 GCA_030674155.1 Stramonita haemastoma
CATCATCATCATCATCATCATCATCACCATCATCATCATCATCATCATCATCATCATCATCATCATCATCATCATCATCATCTGCACAGGATTGACAGGTGTTATACCAACAGCATCCACATTCTAGTCGTCACCACTGTCATCATCATCATCATCTGCACAGGATTGACATGTGTGATACCAACAGCATGGACATTCTAGTCGTCACCACTATCATCATTAGCAGCAGCATGGTCATCTGGTTACAACTCAAGGCAAAAAGGAATCACGATCCAAAAATATTTTTCTATTTCAAGGTGAAAGTCTGTGTGCTAAACCAAACCCCAGCACACATTAACAAATAAGAAAACAAACAGACATCTGTTACGCCTACTCTTCTGCAAGATTTTCTGGCCTCTGGAAAAAAGCCAACTTCCCACCAGTAGAATGTGTTCTGTTTTGAAAGGATGGCCAGTAAACCATGCAACTGTTTATGTAAGTCATTTCAATTTTAAAAGTCAATAATCCTGAACACTTCCCGGCTCTGCCAGGAGTTCACTGGGATTCAACGACCACATCTAGCACTTCCTTCAGGCCATGCCTGGACAAACTACAGCCTACCGGGGTTCACCAATCACTGGATGTTTTAACCCTCTTCCCCTTTTAATCAGAAACCTGGCATCATTACAGATAAACATGACGTATTCTGACTCACCTTCCTTCACACTATAACTTCACACCAAGTCGCCTAAACATGAAAAGTCAATTTTAACAGAAAAGGGACAAAAAACCTCCAGTTTCTTATCATCATTATTATCCTCCTCCTCCTCAATTTCATCACTGCCATCAGAAAAAGCATTAGCTTTATTCTTTCTACCTTCTGCAGTATCACCACTATCAACATCATCATCATCAAAGCCATCTCTACCACTGTAATACTACAACCACTAGCACATTATCACCACAACCACACCATCATTATCATCATTATTGTTTTTGTTATACCACCGTCATAGTCACAAGCATTCTCATCACTATCATAAAGGACAACAGTTTCCACTACTGCAATATCGACAACATCAAAAAGCAGAAAAAACAACAGAAACAGCAGCAGTAGAAACATCAGCAAAAATATCAGCAGCAATACACACACACACACACACACACACACCACACACACACACGCGCGCGCGCGCGCGCGCGCGCGCGCGCACACGCACACGCACACACACAGCAGAGAGAGAGAGAGAGAGAGAGAGAGAGAGAGAGAGAGAGAGAGAGAGAGAGAGAGAGAGAGAGAGAGAGAGAGCCAACCAGCCAGCCAGACAGACAGAAAGTCTGCACTGGGACACCATCTTACCAGAGCTGCCAGAAGAACCAGCACCAGGCAGGTAGGAAGAAGACGAGCCATCTTTCACAGTGGATCTCTGTCTGTCTGCACCTTTAAACTCGGGAGTGGACTGGAAGTCTTCACAACAGAAGAAAGGGCCATTACCAACTGTGTCAACATTTAGACAATGGGGCCTGTTTTTAATGGAGTCAAACATGGAACAGTATTTCTTATTTTTATTTTGAAGCAAGAAAAGCCATCTTATTTTGGAAAAGCTTTTCAATATTTGAGAGTGAATTATTTACAATATGCACAGCATTATTTTGTATATAAAAGAAAATAATGGTTTGATTCAAAGAATATTGATACACTATGTATTGTTTGGGGTCTAATACATACAGATCTGTACCAGCTAGGTAGAAGATATAAAAGCGAAATACTCAGATATCCATGAAGTATTCTGATTCTGAGTAACAGGTAATGTCAGCTGCTGAAAGTGTCTCTTATTCTCCTGTGTGAAAGTTATCAATATGCAGTTATAGTCATGAAGCACTAAACACAGACATCAGCTTATATGATTATTCATCTGCAGGTTTAGATGTATGTACCTCTAAATCAACTTTAAATGAGAAGGGGAAATCACAGAAAAGCTTTCCTTATCTAACAATGTAAATAAAGGACATAAATTGTAAGAAAACTCAATTGATTTCTTTTACAAGAAGATAAGGAACACATAATATAACATTTGACTAGGTCTGCAGAAGAAATTGGACTGATTTTATTTCAGAGACTCAGGAAAAGTTGCAGTGCAGCTTTAAGTTATCCAGGAGTTGGGTGTGTTGTAAAGCCTTAAAGAGAAGCTGTCCAACTTTCTGATGACTAAGATCCAGACTTTCCACACTGTAGGACTGGAACTACAAGAAGGAAGAGAAAGCCCAGATTTGTGCTGAATGGTGGTGGCTGTGGGATTCAGAACAATTTCAACAAAAAATGGCGATGATATTTTCCCAACATCGTTTCCATTTTTTGCCACAAGGTGTTAAGTACACAACAAAAGTAACTAATGTGTATTTGATATGACCATTTACAAAATGTTTCTACCAGATGAAACTGTAAACAACGTTTTGTTTCTCACAAACAAAATACAAAGTTCTGATTTTACTTCAAGCAAAGAAAGCAAACAACATTCCA
>CM060335.1:45994501-45997001 GCA_030674155.1 Stramonita haemastoma
TATTCAATAATGACGGCACGACATCCACTGAGGCAGAGAAAAAGAACAGAAAAAGGAACAGAGAGGAGAAAGACCAGAGTGCACAGTCTTGTTATTGCAGCTAGCTGTGTGCAGTGCTGACCAGCACATCTCCCTCTCTGCTGCCAAAGCCTGGAGCTCCTGTCTCTGCTGCTGTCCAACATGGCGGCATGGCTGTGTACACAGCTGTGTGCTGCAGGAGTTGGTTCCTGCACATATGTACACCTCTGTGGTTGTTGTTTATCTCAGCATTTTGTCTGCATAATTTGAATACATATATCATTGTGTGTGTGTGTGTGTGTGTGTGTGTGTGTGTGTGTGTGTGTGTGTGTGTGTGTGTGTGTGTGTGTGTGTGTGTGTGTGTGTGTGTGTGTGTGTGAGATTTGATTGATTTGATTTGATTTGATTTATTCTTTTATATTGAGGATAATGGAATAAGCATTCTTGTGCTTTTTTTTTACATCCAGTCCCCGTGTGTATGCAGTTTTATAAATGTCATCTGTTCCCACCGGCACACGATGGCCTATTCTTACGAAAAGCGGAACAGGATTGAACGTGTGCGCAAGATGTTCTGCGTGCATTCGCACACGGGGCTTCGGTTTAAAGTCTCATCCGAAGGACTTTTGGGGAGAGTGGAGTCAGCACTGATGTTAACTCCAGGAGAAAAATCTCCTCGACCGGAATCGAACCCAGGTCGTCAATTTGCCAGCTCAATGTTCTGACCACTGGGCTATCCGTCCCCCTGAGAGAGAGATTCAAATTCAAATTCAAATGATTCAAATGATTTAATTGCATAGATAGATACATCCATTGCAATGCGAAAAAAAGAGAAAATCATGGCATACAATTATATAATCATCCAGACAAGGATTCATTATCATGGAATTCATTACCATTTAGTAAAAAAGCACATTAGAAAGAAATATTTCGAAGATATTTTGCAAAACATTTGCTTCATTACAGTAGTCACGATATACCAGAAGAGAGATGAGAGAGAGAGAGAGAGAGAGAGAGAGAGAGAGAGAGGAGGAGAGAGAGAGAGAGAGAGAGGAGAGAGAGAGAGAGAGAGAGAGAGAGAGGAGAGAGAGAGAGAGAGAGAGAGAGAGAGAGAAGTGGCAACAGCTTTTTGACAGCTCTTGTCATTTCTTGGTTCATTTCTTCTGCAAGTGGAAAGAACTTTGAAATTCATTGGTGTGTTACACAAATTATTATCGCTACTGTTGATTTCCATAAAACTTCTTTTTACCTTTTGATGCCTGTAAATCTGAAATAAAGCAGAACAGCCTTTGATGACTCAGTGGAGGGCTGTCAGAGACAGTTGGCTGTCCACGTGTACAGCCCACAGCTGCGTTGGCCAGTGTGCCTGACTGCTGGAGGAGTGTATAAAACAGGCTGACAATACAGACCCCAACACTCCTCACCAAGGATCGTCCACTGAAGCCACTGGTAAGTCCTTCACTTTGGAAACTTTGTTTGCTTTCTTTGCTTGAAGTAAAATCAGAACTTTGCACTTTGTTTATGAGAAACAAAATATTGTCAAAGTTTTAACAGGTAGAAACATTTTGTAAATGGTCATATCAAATACACACCAGCTACTTTTGCTGCTACTTCAACACGTTGTGGCAAAAACTGGAAATGGTGTTGGGAAAATACCTTTGTAACTTTTTGTTGAAATTGTTCTGAATCCCACAGCCACCATTCAGCACAAATCTGGGTTTTCTCTTCCTTCTTGTAGTTCCAGTCCTACAGTGTGGAAAGTCTGGATCTTAGTCATCAGAAAGTTGGACAGCTTCTCTTTAAGTCTTTACAACACACCCAACTCCTGGATAACTTAAAGCCACACTGCAACTTTTCCTGAGTCTCTGAAATAAAATCAGTCCAATTTCTTCTGCAGACTTAGTCAAATGTTACATTGTGTTTCTTATCTTCTTGTAAAAGAAATCAATTGAGTTTTCTTACAATTTATGTCCTTTATTTACATTGTTAGACAAGGAAAGCTTTTCTGTGATTTTTCCCTTCTCATTTAGAGTTGATTTAGAGGTACATACATCTAAACCTGTAGATGAATAATCATATAAGCGGATGTCTGTGTTTAGTGTTTCATAACTATAACTGCATATTGATAACTTTCACACAGGAGAATAAGAGACACTTTCAGCAGCTGACATTACCTGTTACTCAGAATCAGAATACTTCATGGATACCTGAGTATTTCACTTCGTATCTTCTGCCTTGCTGGTACAGATCTGTATGTATTAGACCCCAAACTAGAGATGGTGTATCGGTATTCTTTGAGGATAAACTTGCTTTATACTTGGAGCATTTTATATTCTGTGCAGTCATAAAAGATTTATAAATAATACTACCTAAATTTCGTGGACGAGAACGGCCTTTATAATTGGTTTTAAAAGACTTCAAAAGGATCACTTTATAAACATTGAAATGGTTTTATATCAAGATCAATCTTAACTGGATAGTACTG
>CM060335.1:45999501-46002001 GCA_030674155.1 Stramonita haemastoma
ACCTGAGGATGACAACATCACCCGGCAGCACCCTGAATGACCAAGCAGCCCTCTTTAGGGATAGCACTGCTTGCTCCACACGGAGAGGGGCCTAGAAAAGGTGGCCTAACGAAAGCTCATCCTCATACCACCCAGTTGGCTAGCCGCGGTCAACGGGCATCTTTCCAAGCGGTCGAGCATCAACAAAGTCAAAATCAAGTGGCTCCACACCTGCCTCCAAAGGTGTGACAGGTCTCAAACTGGCGTGCTGGAACATCAGAACCATGCTAGATACAATAGATAACAACCGTCCTGAACGACGCTCTGCTTTAGTTGCACACGAGCTCTCGCGACTAAATATCGACATCGCGGCTCTTAGTGAAGTCCGCTTCCCAGATGAAGGTAGCCTCAAAGAACACGGCGCCGGTTACACCTTATACTGGTCAGGCAAGCCCCAATCCGAACGACGCCTTTCAGGTGTAGGCTTCATGATCAAGAACACCATTGCCTCAAAGCTGGAGAACTTACCAACAGGTCATTCAGACCGTATCATCTCCATGCGTCTGCCACTGGAGAACAAGCAGCACATCACTCTCTTCAGTGTGTATTCCCCGACTCTTCAAGCAGACCCTGCAGACAAGAACAAATTCTACTGTGACCTGCGCAGCCTGGTAAGAAACACCCCTGCAGACGACAAGGTCATTATCCTTGGGGATTTCAATGCTAGAGTTGGCCGAGATTCAGAAGCCTGGAAGGGAGTTCTGGGGAAACATGGAGTTGGGAATTGCAATGACAACGGGCGTCTCCTGCTAGAGTTCTGCACTGAACTGCAGTTAATCATCACTAACACAATCTTCCAGCAGAAGGACAGTCTAAAAACAACCTGGATGCATCCTCGGTCCAAACATTGGCACCTCATAGACTACGTCTTAGTGCGCCAGAAAGACCAAAGTGATGTCTTGCACACCAGAGTGATGCCCAGTGCAGAATGCCACACAGACCACCGCCTCGTGCGATGCAACCTCAGCCTTCACATCAAGCCAAAGTCAAAACGAGGAGGTCCCCCCAGAAAGAAACTCCAGGTTGGCAGCCTCAAGTCCGCTGAAGTGAAAGCTGTGCTGCAGTCCAACCTCCAGTCAAAGCTGGAAGTCGAGGACTGCCCCTCTGACCCCTGTCCAGAAACGCTCTGGACCCGCCTAAAAACTGCCATCCTGCAGACCTCTGCAGAGGTCTTGGGCTTTTCCACTAAGAAGAACAAGGACTGGTTCGACGAAAATGACCAAGAAATACAAGATCTGCTGGCGAAGAAGAGAAGTGCCCACCAGGCTCACCTTGCACAACCATCTTGTCCAGCAAAGAAAGCTGCCTTTCGTCTTACATGCAGCAACCTCCAGCGCCAGCTTAGAGTTATCCAAAACGAGTGGTGGACTAACCTCGCCCAGAAAACTCAGCTCTGCGCTGACACAGGTGACTACAGAGGCTTCTACGAAGCTTTGAAGGCAGTCTATGGACCCTCTCACCAAGTGTTGAGTCCTTTGCGCAGCACTGACGGCCAGGCACTCCTCACAGACAAGATGTCCATATTGAACCGCTGGGCTGAACACTTTCAAACCCTCTTCAGCGCTGATCGCACTGTTGATGACGCAGTGATCCAACAGATCCCACAGCAACCAGTGAAAGAAGAACTGGACGAAGCCCCAACCCTGGAAGAGGTAACTAAAGCCATAGAACAACTGAAGAGTGGGAAGGCTGCAGGCGTCGACGGTATTCCACCAGAATTATGGAAAAACGGGGGGCAAACACTGCACTGCAAGCTCCATGAATTTTTTGTCTGCTGCTGGGAGCAGGGAAAGTTACCACAAAACCTTCGTGATGCAATCATAATCACCCTTTACAAAAACAAAGGGGAAAAATCCGATTGCTCCAACTACAGGGGGATAACTCTTCTCTCCATCGCTGGCAAAATCCTTGCAAGAGTTCTCCTCAACAGACTAGTACCTGCTGTTGCAGAACACCACCTCCCTGAGAGCCAGTGCGGCTTCAGAGCTAACAGGGGTACCACCGACATGGTCTTTGTGCTCAGACAACTTCAAGAAAAGTGCCGCGAACAGAACAAGGGACTGTACATCACCTTCGTTGATTTAACCAAGGCATTTGACACTGTGAGCAGGAAGGGCCTGTGGCAGATCATGGAGCGTCTTGGCTGTCCCCCAAAGTTTCTCAACATGGTGATCCAGCTATATGAAGACCAGCGTGGCCAGGTCAGAAACAGCAACGACCTCTCAGAGCCTTTCTCAATCACAAACGGGGTGAAGCAGGGCTGCGTTCTTGCACCAACCCTCTTCACTATCTTCTTCAGCATGATGCTTCAGCGGGCCACAGAAGATCTTGATGACGAAGACGGAGTTTTCATACGCTACCGCACAGATGGCAGCCTATTCAACCTGCGGCGTCTTCAGGCCCACACACAAAACCCTGGAGCAACAAATTCGAGAACTACTTTTTGCTGATGATGCTGCCC
>CM060335.1:46007001-46104501 GCA_030674155.1 Stramonita haemastoma
GAGAGAGAGAGAGAGAGAGAGAGAGAGGGGTTGTGTGTGGGGGGGTGTGGGGGGTGTGGGTGGGGGGGTGTTTGTGCATGTGTGTGTGTGTGTGTGTGTGTGTGTGTGTGTGTGTGTGTGTTTGTGTGTGTGTGTGTGTGTGTGTGTGTGTGTGTGTGTGTGTGTGTGTGTGTGTGTGTGTGTGTGTTTATCTATCTATTCTTCTTTATCGAGGATAATGGAATAAACCCTCATGTGCTTTTTTTCATCCAGTCCCAGTGTGAGTGCATTTTGTAAATCTTGTCATCTGTTCCCACCGGCACACGATGGCCTACTCTTACGAATAGCGGAACAGGATTTAACGTGTGCGCAAGATGTTCTACGTGCGTTCGCACACGGGGCCTCGGTTTAAAGTCTCATCGAAAGACTTTGGTGTGTGTGTGTGTGTGTGAGAGAGAGAGAGAGAGAGAGAGAGAGAGAGAGAGAGAGAGAGAGAGAGAGAGAGAGAGAGAGAGAGAGAGAGAGAGAGAGAGAGAGAGAGAAGAGAGAGAGAGAGAGAGAGGAGGAGGAGGAGGAGGGAAAAAACAAAGAAGGCATAAAGAAACGAGGGGAAAAAAAACACGAACAACGAAAACCACACACACACACACACACACACACACACACACACACACACACACACACACACACACACACACACACACACACACACACACACACACACACACACACACAAAACCAAATCACATAAAAAAAAATACATAAAAATACCTCTCTGTAATTAGACGGCAAGAATACAATTTCAATTCAACATAAGAACCAAACTATTGAACCCCGTCCAATAGTTGTCAGCTTCTGGCAATGGAAAGACATGCTGGCATTGCTGAGGCTCAGGAATGTGCGTGACAGTCTGAGAAAGGCAGGGTACAGCGTTTGTTTCTCGTGGCCTGACAAGAAGACAGACGGCACAACTGGCAGAAGTAAGATGTGAAGGAAAAAGAGGAGACTTTCTGAACGGTAAACTTGTCAGGGAATCACAGAATCTTTAGCATGGCGCTCAATATTTGCATGGAATAGATGAAAACAGCAAAATGCGAACGCAGGCAGGATATCTTGCCCACATGTTAATTAAAAACCCGTTCCGCTTTTCGGAAGAGTAGGCCATTGTGTGCCAGCAGGAAGGGATAACCCAAGAAAAGAAAGCCTCCAAAACACATGCGTACAAGTGTTGTGTTAAGGGACCATCCTCAGAATGCTGTTTTCGTAAATAGTGGTGGTGAAAGGGGGGGGGGGGGGGGGGGGGGCAGGGGGAGGGGGTCGCATAGCAAAAATCTCACTATTGGTGAACCTCAGATCTGAAACCCAGGGAAAAAAAAAGACACCCCCTCCCCTAAAAAGAAAGACTATGTGAGTCATCTGAGAAACAATTCCCTGCAGAGAAATACTAAGGGATGTTTCCAGAAATAAAGGCTTTGATTATGTGTTACAGGGTTCGCGATAACCGGTAATTGTCGGTATTTTACGATTGTAAACAGGGAATACCGAAAATTTTCGAAGCAGCCGGTACCGCGTACCGATTCTGTTTGCCTGGACCGATTAGATTTCCGTCTCAAAAAAAAAAGAAGTCTGAAGTAACATTTTCTGACAGTCTGTCATGCGCCTGTGTTTACGCACCCACCGCTTCCCACCCCTTCCAACGAACTCTTATCATTGGCGCCAACCTCATTAGCGCGCAGAACAGCAATCTTTACTGTGAAAGAATAGAGCTTCGCGCTCTTCTCGGCATGACAGTGGCTTCCATTCACAATGAGTAAATGGGGCCTATACTACTAGGCCTAGAGGGTTTATGACTAGCCTAGGCCCTAGCCTATGAATTTGCACGTTGCTTTGAGAGAGAAGAGTCGAAAATGGCGGAAAAAGATCAGAGGTCGCTTTTTTCTTTCTTTAAAAAACCCTCAGCCCCCAGACAATCCAGAGAAGAAAATGCACGTGAAAGCTGTAGCACTAGTGCCAGTTTGGATGCTTTTCTGGTTCAGCCTTGTACCAGTGCTGCTGATACAGTGGATAGTAGGCCCAGTGTTTCGTCATGGCAAATCTCTCAAGAGACTTTGACTGCTGTGCTGCTGCCACCCCCTTCTTAGGTATCATATTCTCATGTTTACTCTTTAATTATTGCGCTTTTTTAAATATTATTATTCAAATCAAAATCATCATTGATTCTTACTTCTTATTTTCGTTTCTGAATGAGTGCCTTTTCATACCATTACCTTATTATTGTATCTCTGTCTTATTTCTTACCTGTTTGATACTTAGTATGGTTTCTTGCTCTTGGTATTTCGATCATTATAATTCTTCTTGTTTAATTGAGGTTCTCTTTTTATCTTGATGTTACCCCTGAAAAGGGCGGGAACTGGATGTAAAAAAGCACATGAGTGCTTATCTATTATCCTCGAATAAAAGAATTTGCCTTGCATTGCCTTGCCTTGAAGCCACGCAGGAAATAGGATTTTTTTTTCTAGCGCCTGTGTCACTGTCTGTGTCAGTCTGTTGTTTTGCATGACATCATTCTGTGACTTAAATTGTGCTAAGCCTATTCGCCTATTCGTCTTTCTTGTGTCTATGCTTAGCTCTCATCTAGATATTTGTTCAATTTATATTTAGTTTTGCTGCAGAACAATCCCCCCTCCCCCACCCCCTCACTGAGTAGTTTCGTTTTGTTCACAGTACGTACGGGATTTTAATTTCTGGGGACCCATTTTGGGGGAGTTGGTCAAGTTAGGCAAGTTAGGTGAAATGGCAAATCGCAGTACCGGTTTTAAAAAATCCTAGCGCGAACCCTGTGTATATATCTCTGATGACATAGGCCTACCTGTGTCGACATTATCATCTGTGAGAGGGAAGCCATGGTTTTTCAGTTTACCTGCAGATTAGTTTTGGCTCGCTAAACAAAACATAAAACATGATTTGGGAGGAAACAGATATTAGTTTTATTCCAGGCTGCAGCTGATGGCAAAAGAATTAAAGACACAATTACTGAAAATTCTAACTGTATGCTAGATTCATCAGATTTTTCTCGGGTTGATAATTTATAATTGTAGTTGTCCTGTGTGTGTGTGTGTGTGTGTGTGTGTGTGTGTGTGTGTGTGTGCGTGCGTGCGTGCGTGCGTGCATGCGTTTGTGCGCACGCATAAGTGTGTATACGTGAGTGTATGTGTGTATGCGCTTTCAGGGGGGGGGGGGGGGGTGATGAAAGAAAAAATAAAGCAATGGTTTTGTTTTCAGTTTGTACTTTATGTGTGAAGATCTCTTAGCCGTGTGTGAGCATAAGCCCAATGCAAGGGCCCAAACCTAGGCACACGCCGGCGCCCATGCTCACACACACACACACACACACACACACACACACACACACACACACACACACACAAGAGTGAAGCACATACACCCCACAAGCATACACTGAGGCAGGCTCCCCTGCCAAGTACATTGTTCATGTTTCTTCACACACACACACACACACTGGGGGTCAGGACATTGCCCTGGCAATTTGACAACCCCAGTTGATTCCCCTTCGAGGGGATCTTTCCCCTGGAGTTAATCAGTGCTGACTCTTCTCTCCCCAAGTCTTTCAGATGAGACTGTAAACCTATGCCCCTTGTGCAAACGCATGCAGCACATTTTGCGCACACGTTAAATCCTGTTCCGCTTTTCGTAAGAGTAGGTCATTGTGTGCCGGTGGGAACCAATGACAATATTTACACAACTGCATACACACGGGGACTGGATAAAAAAAAAAGCACATGAGTGCTTATCCCATTATCCTCCATATAAAAGAATAAAATAAAAATAAGATTAAGTTTCTTCTTCTTCTTTTTTTTTTAAAGGTGTGAAATTTCAGCAAGCAAAAACAGTTGCAAAATCAGTATTCAACAGTGCTGCATCTTCTGGTTGACAGAGTCTGCAATGTATGTTGTGTACAGAAAAACAGGAAATGAACTGTATATAATTAAAGCTGATCTAAACCAGGTTAAAAAAAAAGTAGAATATAATATGAACTATTAAAAAGAGCATGGTGTGTTATGTACTTTTAATTGTAACAATCTTTTAATTTTGTCTGTGAAAAATTCAGAAGCTGGGGCCCCCACACATTCTAACGCCATAGGCCTACCGATAGTTTTCTTAGTTTTCGGTATTTAGATAGTCACATGCTCACGGACGCTACATGTGCTCAACCAGAGTCAATGGTAGACATCTTCGATAACGAAAAGTAAAGGTAATCAATAATATAATTTCCGTGCTTTGCAGGTTCTTTTGTAGCAGAAATCTTTAGCGTATATTACTTTTTTGTTTAATCCTTTGTAGTATATCAGTAAACGACCTCATATCAAGATACTTTTAGGTATGTTGAAAAAGCAAGTTCCGTGCTAGCCTAATGTGAAGGAGATCTAACACGTGGGGTATTGACATGAAAGAAGAATTTTGTTTCCGCTGCTGCTACGTTAGTAGAGAGCATGGCAATACCAACATAGTTCAACTTCCCCTTCTTCAGCGAATGCTCGGGCAGTAACCATTGTTTTCTGTCATAGTTATGAACGAAAATGCCCTGCACTATAGTCTGTGGTCATTACAGTAGAACCCACTTTTTTTTTTTTTTTGCTGAGCCCATTATGCATACATCATTACATGTGTGAATGTGCAGTAGTTCTTGCACTAAAACCGGGTGTTCTCTGATGGAAGAAGATAAGGGTCTGAGGAAACATTCTATTTGAGATTTTGAGGGTCTTGTAATTTTCGAAACCCCTAGCATTTTGTTTTATTTGCATTGTTTGTTTTATAATTTGTGATGAGTGATTCATGATGATCATAATATCATTTGGGCGGGAAGGATAACTTAGTGGTTAAGGGTGTCATGCTCATGATCAGACAGCATGGGTTTCAGCTACCACCAAGATGCCTGGTGGAGGGGATTTTTCCCCGTTGAGTTAACATCAGTACTGACATGACTTCCAGGAAAGTACTGTATTATGTATTCATGAGGGTATAAATTCAGGTCCTGTGTATGAAAGCACAAAACATCTTACGTGTTAAGAGCCATTCCACTTTTGAAAGAACTATTGCTGCCAGTAGGAATGGATGACAAAATCTAAAAATATGCATGCGCACTCTTGTCATGTTTAGAAAAAAAAACGTAAGTCAGAATCTGAATAGGGCTATTGATGTTGGGCAGTCAGTCACATACTGCAAAATCTCTATTGTTGAACCTAGGAGCTGTAGCTGAAGGATGAGGAAAATATTGCCCATCTTTCATTAAATAAAGCAACAATAATTTTTTTTAAAAAAAAGGTTAACAGGGACAAAAAATACAAAATAAAACAAGTGAACGGTGACACATAATGTGCTTCAGGTTGGAGGGATGCCAGGCTCAGGGTTGACCATCACAAGCTGGAGCATACATTGGAAGCTGGAGCATATATTGGAAGCTGGAGCATACATTGGAAGCTGTCTGTTTTAAATGCAGTCCACCCCCCAGGTGAGTTCCGTAGATCTATTCAACACCAGTTTCTTGCAGTCTTTCATTCTCAGCACCTAGCATTACGGCAGTTACACAGAGGTTTAAAATGTTTCAGTGCCTGTATGAAACTGCAGGGTTAGAAATGCATTTGACTTAGCAATATCCTGAGGGCACCTTGAAGTCTTTTTAATTTTGTTTTCATACTTTTCTTATGTTTTGTGCTTTAGTAGTATCAACAGATAGTTTATAGTTTTAGAAGTTGAAAAAAACCCTTACTTCCTTCATTGTGTAGGCTGATTTTGAGTTGTGCTTGAAAAACTATGCTTGAAGCTGTATGAAAATTTAGCACAAATATCCGACCTCTTGACATCTTGCATTGCATTGTATTGCATTATCAAGTCTCTTACAGCCCTGAAAGATCCTTTTGAAAAATGATTTTGGGGTCTTTGTTTCAAGGTGTGATATGCAAAAGGAGAAGGACTTTAAAAGGCAGGGCCTTGAAAAGCCCCCCCCCCCCCACCCCCCATAGTTGAAATTTTGTCCCCAAATTCTGTAGAGCCATGTTTTACCTTTGTTCAGAACCTGTGAAGCTAGCTAACTGGAAAGACTGGATGGTGGAGTGTGGCTGGTGAGAATGGCCATGATGCTGTAAACTTTCATTGTTCTGATAGCTATAGTAGCAGAGTAGGGTAACCTTTCAGTAGACCATCTTTCCAATGCTGTTGTTCTCTGTTCCTCAGGAGCAATGCAGAGCAGCCCCATGGCTGTGGAGGACATGCATCTGTCAGAAAGAAGAGAGAACTTTGAACAACAACAGCAGCTGTAGAAGGGAGATTTTGAGAGGTAGGTGGTTGACAAGTCTGTGTATGACGATTGTCTTAAGTCAGAGAGAGAAATGTTTGACGGAATGGCAGCAGGGTCTCTGTCTGTGTAGGTAGCTAGACCACAGTGTATTGCAGTGTTGGACACTAGGTTCAGGTTGAAAGCTGAAGCTCACAGATATTTCTGCATTCCACATAGCGCTATCGTAGTGATTGATTCTATGCAGGTCATGATGCCAGCTATGGAGGTTGGCTTTATGGAGAGCTATGAGTCTCTTCATATTTTAGTACTGGTCAACTATCATTATTTAATATTGTTGCTAATGTATTAATTTATTTGAAATGCTTAATACTTCTGCTGTAGTGTCAGAAAAAAATGAGTGGTGCTTTGTTCTGCAGTGGTTATATGTTAGGGTGCTGTCAGGGTGAAGCAGTTCTGTTCCTTGTGGTTCTTTTACTTATCTCCTTCATGGAGGGGTCTTGGATGAAGCTTGGTGCTAGTTACATATATTTCATTGTTGAGTGTGTGGAAAGCCTCTCTAGAAAACAGAATGATTTGTTGCTGCTGCAGCATTTTATTAGAAGTCAACACTGGCCATGGGGATGGCAAACAGGTAGCACGGTAACCGTTTAGTTAAAAACTGTTTCTATTGAATTAAAAGTAGATTTTGACAGATAGTTTTTCTGAGAAATTTTGAATTTTGCGCCACATTCTAACAGCTGTATTTTTAATTTTTCAAAAAGTCTTGAGATTTTCTGAATTACCAATTAGAAAAGATGCTAATGAGGTATATATTGGATCCATTGTTTTATCCTGTTTCTTTTATTTACTTATTGTGCATTAAAAAAAAAAAGTTTGTTGTATTATTCAAACTTGCTCAGAGCTGTAGACATCTGGCAGTGGCAAGGCCTCAAACTGTACCAGGGATGCCTGGTGGATCAGTGGTCCTTTATGGTCTAAGGGCCACCTCATGCTGAGAGTGGCATCAGTTTTGAGGCTACTGGAGCCTAAAAATAACCAGAACTTATGGGATTCTAAACCCATGAGACCCTACAGTCAAGATGCCAGTGTATTAACCACATTGCCACAGTTGTTAGACTGGAGATTCAGGTTTCAGTTCCCCAGATCTCAGTGTGCTACGCTATTTGTGGATGCCCATTAAGAGAGATGAAAGCTTTGACTGCTAAAACCTCTAGTCTAGGCCATCTGTTCTGATGAAAATTCCAAAGGGAAAATTTTCAGTCACATTAGGCCATAGAATAAGTTAACATTAAATTCATTAGCACAAGATTGGCCTTTCTGCTCAACAAATGTTTGAGTGGAAAGACTATGCCATGTACCACTCAACAAGGACCAGAGATCAGAAGTGGAAGCCCAAGTGATCTCAGGCATTTCCCTTTTCCAGGTGGTGATCTCTTGTGTCTGACTAAGGTGGGTTGTCTCTTTGAGTGTGTGTGTTACTTTTTGTGCTGCCTCATCTTGTGTGATGGACCTTTCCTGCTGTTCCCATGCTGCTTGTTCTGAACTCACCACCCCACCATACCCAGCTTCATGTTGGATCTCCAACAGCAGTCTTCAGAGAGCTTATCAGTGTCAGGATTTACGGCTAGATGGGCCTTGCATGGCTTCTGGGTTATTTGGTGGTGTTCTGTGTTTACCATGATGCCCCACTGTGTGGTACAGGTCCTCCCAATGAGCCCATAGTAAACTCGCACAAGGTTGGAGCTAGGTGGAGTCCAAAAAAGCATTCTTGGAAATCAAGCTTCCGATCTTCCAGTGAAACATCCATTATGCTAACTACTGTGCCTGGTTTTTATACTGCTTATGGTTGATATTACTTTTTATTAGCAGGTGTAATTCTCAGCTTTTTTTAAATTTATAGTGGAACTGAACAAAACATTTTTTTAAGAAAGGAATCCAGAATTTTACATATATATATATATATATATATATATATATATATATATATATATATATATATATATATATATATAATACTATATATATGGGGGGGGGGGGGGGATCATGTACATATTTCTGTAGGAACAGATAAAAGACCTGTAAGTATAGGGGATGGTCATAGATCAGAAATAGGTGTGTCTGGAAGCCTGGATTCGAACGTATCAATTGTAGAAATTTGACAAAGTGAGAGGAGAGAGGTCATTTCAGATGTATAGACTGGGAATAAAGAGCATCAGCAAACAGTGGATTTTTTTTTTTTAATCTGGGTGTTTGGAAGCATAAGTATGTGAAAAAGAAGCATCTGGTTTCATAATCTGGGAGTTCTCATCCCTGTTGTGTGCTAGAGTCTATTATATTGCATGGTTTTCTGTACTGGTGCTGTTGCAAGTTCCAGCAATGGTCGTATGACTAGGCTTTATCCTGAATGTAGGAGTTGTCATCCTGGATCTGATGCCTGTAGTAGCAGTGTGGTGATTCAGTTGTGGTGTTGGGCATTTTTCATGGTATTTTGCCTCTATAGTCAAATAGGAACAGAAGGTTGTTAGAAGTTGAAGTCTTCCAGAAAGATTTAAAAATAAGAACTTTCTACTGCATTGAAGTAGGACGTGCAGGGCCTGACTTGTCTTGCACTTAACGGCAGCTCCACACATTTTTGCTCATACTACAGACAACAATAGTTTCTGTCAGAGCAATCGCAAAGAAGTACGGGGTCTAGGAGTTCTTGTTCAACACCATTCGAAATCCTCATATACTTGTAACACAGTGAAGACTTCAGCACACGCATTACAATCATGCAAAAACAAACCTGTGTTCTGTTTGCAAGTCTGTTCCACATGAGATGTGTGTGAACCATAAAGTGTAAGTGTGCCTGTGAGAGTGAGTGTTGTATAGGGTTAACACAATCCTTGTGGCTGAAGTAAATCAGGACTACTTAACAAGGAAGATAGGAAATAGAATAACTTAAAAAAATTTAATTGCTACAGTTTTTTCCTTTCCACATTTGACACAACTTTAAAGATGAAACAAGAAGAAATTTCAGTGTAAACTTACAGGGATGGGTGGCTTGTTGGGGTTGCAGCACTTGAACAAACTATGAGTATAGGTGTGTGAATCATCTGGACAGATGAAGGATTGAAAAATTGTGATGTAAGGTGGGTTTTGCACTTAAGTATTCTTACTGACAAAGCAAAGTCAATGCCTGCCCTGGTTTGACCCTTACAGTTGACCAGGGCATCGAAACAAGGAAGGATAGTAGAGTTAGTTTTATACCCCATTTTAATTGGTATAATAGTTGCACAGTTTTATTCCAAGATTTAAAATTGTATGAGGTGACAGCCCTAGTGTGGCCTTTGTGGTCGGCGGGCTAAAACAACAAATAGGATTTGATTAGAAGTGTATCAATAAATACATGATAGAAATGCGAGCAATTTGAGAAGAGATAGGAGATAATAATGATAATAATATACTCTGCGGAAGATTTGTTTTATGATAAACTCATTTATAGACCCCTCCTTTTACCAACATTACTTTTGTACCTGACTAAAGGGAAGCCATTTGTTGCCATCTTCCTCTGTCAGTGCTGCTCTTTCATGCTGAGCGTCTAGTCCATTCCTTCTCTCTGCAAAGCCAGTTTCCTACTTTACTATAAACGCCTACTTATGGCAAAAGATATGACATAGGAGTACAAGTTGAATTGATCACCAGCAACACCTGGTAAGCCTTCCTCTACCTCCCTCTGATTGTTGCCCATTTCTTCTCTCTGTCAACAGTTCATTTTAAGGTAGATGTATCATGATCAATCATGGACACCAATGACGGATTTGAGTAGATGACACACATGTAATCAGTCTCATTCTGTTTCTTTCACTCTCTCCCTCCCCCCCCTTCCTCTCCCTTGCCTCCCCTAGAGTCTTATGTTAGTACACATGATCCCCCTGCCCCCATCTAGTATACGCCCCTGCTTGTTAGGCTGTACAAATTACCCCTTCTCCAGAGTATTCGAACAGTTATGCCTGTCCAAGATAGAATTACCATGATACCTAAAATCCCCCATGGAGGTCTATTAAAAGTACAATAGATCCCCGGGATCCAGAGGTTTATGGAGAGTAAAGGAGCTTAAGAGACTAGAGTAAAAGACCACCTGGCAATCAGAATGGCATGTTGTTAGCTGACTGAAAACAAAACAGTCTTCATATTGAAATGTTGATGTGTTACCAAGATAGCATGCACATAGATTCAGTGGTAGGTCTATAGGTTTGAAAAAGCATGAGGGAAGTAGCTTGAGAGAGAAGGAAAGGAAAAAACCAGAGGGAAAAGCACAATGGAGGAAGAATGGAATGCTGTTTGACCTCTGAAAACATGAGGATAAGTACTGAAACTGCACTGTTGACTGTATAACCACTGAGGGATGTTCCATTGAGTAGGGGGCTGATTGATTGAAAACCATGAGGGAATAGTCGGCTATGGAGGAAGGACACTGCTGATTGATTGAAAACCACAAAGGAATAGTCGGCTATGGAGATAGGAAGTTAGAAACTTGCAGTTTGCTGATTACACCAACAGCTTAGCTGGACAAGAGCAAAAGCTGGTCAGCTTGATAACTCGCCTGATGAGGCCTTTTCAGCATATGGCATGCAGATCAGTGCAGAAAAGAAGCAGTTGATGACATAAAGTGCCATGGTATCAGCATGACATTACCATAGACAAGAAGAAAAGTGGGCTTTGAAAATCTGGGAGCTGTAGTATCAGATGAAGGATCTAAACCTGAAGAGGAGTTCTCTCCAGGATAGCCCAGCAACAGCTGCAGTGACCAAACTAAAAGTCCTCTGGATTAACGTGAACCTCGCGTTGGCTCCAATATTAGACTGATATGTCCCCTAGTCATATCCACATTTTTGTAAGCATGTACAGAGGGCCATAACAGAAGACATTGAAAGAAATACAGGCACTGAAGATGAGATACTTTTTCAAACATCCTGGTATTAACAGAGATCACATGACCAAGAGGAGGGAAGAACTAGAATAAGAAACGCCATTGGGCCGTATGAAGACCTGACATGAGTGAACAGACTCATACAAAACGACTGGCCAAGACTATCCCACAGTGAACAGCACAAGGAGGGAGACAAAAACAGACATAAAAAGATGGGGAATACCAGAAGTGGATTGGCTTGAGTAGAACAAAATACTACAGAAAGCTGAGGACTGCAAGGAGTGGAGGAAGCTGCTTGCTAAAGTCGTCAGTGATGTCCCAACAGTCAACAAGAGTATGGGATGAGTGATGGTGAAGGTACATGTGGGGGTTATATCTATGTACAGCGCGAGTCATTGCTTGCTTCAGTAGGAGCTTTGGGTTTTTTGGCAACTGCTAACTTGGCATGGAGTAAAGTAGGAAGGCTGCAGTGCTCACTTTGGTTTTGTCCCGTTCTTGGAAGAGAGTTTTAGGAATGCTCAGATCCACTGGACTGCACTGCTTTCAAAGGTGTGTGTGAGTGTCGTGTGACATGGCCGGTGCGTGTGTGGGTGCATGTGTGTGTGTGGTGCGTGTAGTGTGTGTGTGTGTGCGTGTGGTGGTTTACAGGCTGGTCATCATTCCTGAATATTTGGGGAGTGTTAATTATTTTTCAGAGCTTATGAACATTATGAGGTGTAGGTGTCGATATGACAAGAAGATGGTATTAAAACAATAATGACTAAACAAGAAATGGGAAAAGTAAAACATAAGCAGTCCTTTTAAGTTTATTGAAAGTTCTGAGCACAGTGTTTCCATTATTGTATCTGTGCTGTTATGAGTTAACCATCTTAAGGTTTCTATGTTGTTGGCCTACTGTATGCATGAACCATAAAGTTGAGTATCGCACTGTAGATTTACAGGTTAAAGGGTCACTTACTAAGGTTTCATCTATGCTTCACTACCCAAGGATCTTAATACAAAGTAATAAACTAATAGCTAGATCCCCAGTCAACTTCTGCTGTTACCTGTATTCTTACAGTAGTTTACTGTATTTTTCTTGTTTTTGTTTTTCCATACTTTTTTTATTAATTTGTAATTTATTAAACCATTATCTGGGTCATTCTACTTTTATATCACTATTTTCATCTGAATTGATATAAACTAATGTAGTCAAATGTACAAATAAATTTTGGTCAGTGTGTTTAAAGCCCTAACAATCAATCCCTTGGATTGGATGATGCACTATTAATTAAGGTAGGTGTGCTTATCTGAGTAAAGAAAAGGCATACAGCCCCCGTAACCTACCAGTCATTTTGTAATCAGCTCCACCACTGGTTCAGTTCAAATTTTATTTTCTTATAAATGCCAACAGTTACTTTTTGTATGTGTGTGTTCCTTGGCTAGAAACTGAGGTTCACCAATGGTAAGATTTTGTGTATGCAACTGTTTTTTGCCCACCATGAAGGTAGCCGCATTCCAACTTTGGGATGTATGCTGGGTATGTTCATGTTGATGGTGCCATTTACAGGTTTTGTGGAGAGGATTGGAGGTGGTTTAGTTATGAGCTCTGTCTCAGTGTCTTTAGTTCCAAATAGTTACAATAAAATATGTTTGTAGGCTCCTTTGATTTGAATGAATCCAGTTGTAGGTTTCATTCTTGATGCTTGCAAATGAGCTGACTTTGCTTGAAAGATGAGTTGGCATGATTATCTGTTGGTGCTGTTAGCGTTACCTACTTTAATCAGTCCATGGAATAGGTTGTCTTAGCTCTGTGTAGCTGCATTAGCTCTGTGTAGATTGCCATATTCTGTGTAGATTGCCGTAGCTCTGTGTAGATTGCCATAGCTCTGTGTAGCTCATTAGCTCTGTGTAGATTGCCATAGCTCTGTGTAGATTGCCGTAGCTCTCTGTAATTGCCTAGCTCTGTGTAGCTGCATTAGCTGTGTAGATTGCCATAGCTCTGTATATATTGCCATTGGTCTGAGTGTATTGCCTTAGCTCTGTTTAGCAGGTTGTCTTAACTCAGTGAGGCTTGCCGTGGTTTTACATAGTCATTTTTTCTACCCTGAGGTACTTGCTTTAGCTCTGTGTAGCTTTTATCTTAGCTCTGTGTTACATGTCTTGGCTCTGTGTAGCTTGCTGTTGCTCTGTATAATTTACTTCATGGCCTGTCTGTGGCTGTTTAACCTGCTTCCATGGCTCATTATTATCTATATTTCTGATATTTGTTTTGCACACTTTCAAGTCAAAAATGATCTTTATTGAGGGTAAAAGATAAAGTTTACACAACTTTTTCATCCTGCCCTCACAAAAAAATCAAGAAAATTGACTTCTAAAACAATCAAAGACAAATATCAACCTTTGTTGAAAACTAAAATAAATGAGGATTTTCATCCAAACAAAAGTTAGCATTGTATACCCAGTTTTCTTATCACAAAGTAGCATGCCTTAGTTTTGTATTGCTATTTTTTCTTCACGTGTGTAGTTTGCCTCAGGTGTGTGTAGCTTTTCTTAGCTGTGTTTATTTTGCATCAGTTGTGTAAAGTTTGCATCAGCTGTGTGTAGCTTGCCTTAACAGTGTGAAGCTTTCTTACCAGTGTGAAGCTTGCCTTACCAGTGTGAAGATTTGCCTTACCGTGTGAAGATTGCCTTACAGTGTGTAGCTTGCCTTACCAGTGTGAAGCTTGCCTTACAGTGTGAAGCTTGTCTTACCAGTGTGTGAAGATTGCCTTACCAGTGTGAGATTGCCTTACCAGTGTGAAGCTTGCCTTACCAGTGTGAAGCTTGCCTTACCAGTGTGAAGCTTGCCTTAGCTCTAATCCTGGAAAATGTAGTGTAGTTAATGCACATAATATGCGAGTTTGGCAGATACATTCTGTCTTTAGCTAAAACAGATTATACCGAGGGCAGTGGTAGTGGTCTGAAGACAATAGAGTTACCCAAAAATCAAGTTACCAGAGTTCTGCACTCTAAATCCCATCAGAATTCAGATATTACCTCTCATTTTGTGACACTTCAGAGAAAAAAGAATTAATAATGATGTGCAAAGCACTGTGAATACTGATTGAAGAATCCATGACAGCAAGAATGCATTCTTATGCAGCGTTGTTTTGGAAAGCTTCCTGATACAAGAGCAAATAGATATGATAAAGATTGAAAAAAAAAAAAAAATAAAAGGGGGGGGGGGAGGGGGGTATGCTGTGGTGACCTGCTCTCCTGGGAAAAATAGCCCAATTTTTACATGGTGAAATTTGCTGTATTAATGTAATGGCATGCATGCATGTGTGTGTGTGTGTGTGTTTTTGGGGGGGGGGGGGGGGAGTGAGAGAGAAGGGGGGGGGGGGGGGTAGGAGTTTGAGTGTGTGTGTATAACTTTTCAGCCGAGTGTGGGAGGGGTGTGTGGTGTGTGGGGGAGAATTTTTTTTAGCTTGTGTGTGTTTGTTGCTTGTCTTTCACAGATTTTTAAAGTGAGAAAAAATTTTCAATAGTTAATTGTCATGACATGAGTTTGCCATTATTACAAAAAATACTAGACTTGGGTGATGTTGGATGAAAGATAAGTATATTTGCAACTTAAAGATGACTGAATGAATTTATTGAGGAATGAATGTCAGGTTTGTGTCTGGTAATTTTTTTTTTCAAGAGATTAGAATATTAGAAATGTTCGGAATTAAGACATGCCCTTATCACATATGTGTGATTTTTTCTTGTTTTTCTTCTTTTTTTTATTTTTTATAAATCAGTGACTTATTAGTTGAAACCTGGTTGTGGTGGTCTTTGGAATGCTTGTATGTTCATGCTGAACTGTGTCAGCATTTTTTTTCTCAAAGACATAGGAGTGTTAGAAATGTTTGGAATTATGACATGCTTCATTACAAGTGTGGTTTTCTTTTTTTTAATTGCTTTTATAAATTGTTTTAATTATTTTGTTTATATAATTATAAGAGTGAGTGATAGTTTGAAACCTAGTTGTGGTGGTCTTTGCAATGCTTGTATGTTCATGCTGAACTTGTGTCAGCTTTGATTTGATAAAGTTGTAATTGAAATTGTGTAAACATGGATCTGGTCATCTAAACTGACCTTCAGTTGAATTAGTTTGAATATCTGAAATGATTTGAAATTGAATTTGTGTCAATAGTGATTGATCACGGAAAGCAACTTTTGTGGCCTGTGTGTGTATGTGTTGGGGGGGGGGGGGGGGAATATGTGTGTGTGTGTATGAAGTACATTGGTGACATGGAAAACCATGCCAGTGAATTATCAATATTCACTGCTCAAGTGAGTGATTAGTACCTAAAACTTGATATTGAGTTTTTCCATGCAAGAAGCAATCATCTTGTATAGTTTTCTCTGACTGCCAGCAACATGCAGTAAAGTGTGTGTGCTTGAAACTTGTTAGCTGGTATGTTTGTTGTTTGGGGAGAGGGGGGAGGAAAAGAGAGAGAGAGGGGGGACGAAAGGAAGATCGTGTGTGTGTGTGTGTGTGTGTGTGTGTGTGTGTGTGTGTGTGTGTGTGTGTGTGTGTGTGTGTGTGAAACTTTTTAGCTGGTGTGTGTTTTGGGGTAAGGGTGGGTGAGTTGAGTGAGAGAGAGAGAGAAAGGGGGAGGGTGGGTGAGTGAGAGAGAAAAGGGGGTGGGGGTGTTGAGTGAGAGAGAGAGGGGGGGGGTAAAACTTTTTTAGTGTGTCTGTGTGGTATTGGGGGTGGGGGAGGGGGTTGTGTGTGTCAAACTTTGGGGGGAGGGGAGGATGAGAGTGAGGGTGGGGGCTGGGGGAGTTTCTGTTAAAGTACAACTTTTCGGGGAGGGGGGGGGGAGATTTTTTTTTAGCTGGTTATGTGTGTGTGTGAGTGAAACTTTTCAGGGGAGGGAGGGGGTGTGTGGAGGTGAGAGATTTTTTTAACTGTGTGTGTGTGTGAGAGAGAGAGAGAGAGAGAGGGGGGGGGGGTGGTTGAAAGGGAGAGAAGGGGAGGGGGGGAGTGGAGAGGGAGGGGGCGTGAGAGAGAGGGGGGGTGTAAAACCTTTTAGCTGGTTTGTGTGTGTTTGAAGAGGGGTGGGGGGAAGGGGGGGAGTTGTGTGTGTCAAACTTTTTAGTTGGGGGGGGGGGGGGGAATGGTTGTGTGTGTGTAACTTTTCATCTGGAGTGGTGGAAAGGAGAGAGGGGTGAGAGAGATTTTTTTGCTGATGTGTTCATTGTTTTTGAGAGATTTCAAACTGAGAAAACTAGTCTGACATCATGAGAAAATGACCAGCTTTGGTTAATGATGGATGAAGTATGTACATTAATAGCTTTTAAGGTGAGTGACTGAATGTTTTGAGGAATGAATGTTTGGGGTTAGTGTCAGTGATAGTTGTTTTTTTTTTTTTTTTCTCTTTTCCTTTCTTTTTTTTTTCTCAAAGAGATTGGAGTGTTAGAAATGTTTGGAATTATGACATGCTTCATTACAAGTGTGGTTTTCTTTTTTTTTTAATAGCTTTTAAAATTGTTTTAATTATTTTGTTTATATAATTATAAGAGTGAGTGTTAGTTAAAAGCTAGTTGTGGTGGTCTTTGCAATGCTTGTATGTTCATGCTGAACTTGTGTCAGCATTGATTTGATCAAGTTGTAATTGAACTTGTGTCAGCATTGATTTGATAAAGTTGTAATTGAAATTGTGTAAACATGGATCTGGTCATCTAAACTGACCTTCAGTTGAATAAGTTTGAATATCTGAAATGATTTGAAATTGAATTTTTGTCAATAGTGATTTGATGACGGAAAGCAACTTTTTGTGGCCTGTGTGTGTGTGTATGTGGGGGGGAGGGGGGAAGGGGGTGTGTGTGTGTGTGTGTGTGTGTGTGTGTGTGTGTGTGTGTGTGTGTGTGTGTGTTGTGTGTGTGTGTGTGTGTGTTATGGGGTAAGGGTGGGTGAGTTGAGTGAGAGAGAGAGAGAGAGAAAGGGGGAGGGTGGGTAAGAGAGAGAGTGTGTGTGTGTGGGGGGGGGGGGGGTGAGTGAGAGAGAAAGGGGGTGGGGGTGTTGAGTGAGAGAGAGAGAGGTGGGGGGAGGGTGTAAAACTTTTTAGTGTGTCTGTGTGTTGGGGGGGGGGGGGGGGGGAGAGTTGTGTGTCAAACTTTGGGGGGAGGGGAGGATGGGAGTGAGGGTGGGGGGAGTTGCTGTTAAAGTGAAACTTGGGGGGGGGGGGGATTATTTTTTTAGCTGGTTATGTGTGTGTAAGTGAAACTTTTCAAGGGAGGGAAGGGTAGGGGTGGAGTGAGAGTTTTTTAGCTGGATGTGTGTGTGTGTGTGTGTGTGTGTGTTTTGAGAGATTTCAAAGTGAAAAAAACGGAAAGAGTAGCCTGTCATGACACTAGACTGACATCATAAAAAATACATTTTTTTTTTTGTAATGATAAATGGAATAAGTTTAATGTAAGCTTTTAAAATGAATGAATTGGGTTTATGTCAGCTGATTTTTTTTCCTTTCCTTTTTTTTTTAAAATCATATTTTCCCCCAAGGAGATTAGAATGGTTGGAATTATGACATGCCTTATTAAAAGTGGTTTTTTTTTTTTTTTTTTTAAGATTGACTATAGTTGAAAACTAGTTGTGATGGTCTTTGCAATGCTTGTATGTTTATGCTGAACTTTTGTCAGCATTGATTTGATTATGTAAATTCAGTAGTAAGTCTGAATAGTGTCAACATGGATCTGGTCATCTAAACTGGCTTTCAGTTGAATTAGTTTAAAGATCATAAATCACTTCAGATCAATTTTGGGTCAATAGTGATCTGGTCATGAACCGTGACTTGTTGAGAAACATAATCTGTAGTAAAGTTGAATTGAAAGCAAGATTAGATAACCATATCAGTGTTCACACTCGTATGTCGATAACATGTGGGAAAAAAATAAGTAACAAACAAAACCTGTCATAAAGTTGGACAGAAAGAAATGCTACTTTGTTGTGTGGAAGATTGTGTCCTGTATTAAGTTAGCTTTGTTCATACTTCTAACATTATTGCTTTGCTGTGTAAGACTGAACTGCAGAAACAAAAACATCTGCAGGATAGAAAGCAACATTTTACAACTTGTTTTTTAAAGATATTTTGTTTTCTTCAGTTATTAGGAAAATGTAAATGTTTACCACAAGTCATTTTACAAGTCTCACTTTACACATAGGTATTATTTTGATACTCGGCATGCTCAGTGTGTGTGTGTGTGTGTGTGTGTGTGTGTGTGTGTGTGTGTGTGTGTGTGGTGCAAAGGGTATGGGCATGTATTTTCTTCTTCTTTTTTTTTTTTTTTGGGGGGGGGGGGGGGGGGGAGTGTGTGTGTGTGTGTGTGCAAAGGGTATGGGCATGTATTTTCTTTTTTTTTTTTTGGGGGGGGGGGGGGTGGTGTGTGTGGTGTGCGAAGGGTATGGGCATGTATTTTCTATTTTCTTCTTTTTTTGGGGGGGAGGGGGGGGAGGATGGGTGTGTGTGTGGTGTGCGAAGAATATGGGCTTTTTTTTTTTTTTGGGGGGGGGGGGGGTGCAAAGGGTATGGGCATGTATTTTCTATTTTCTTCTTTTTTTTGGGGGGGGGGGGGGGGGGGGGAGTGGAGTGTGTGGTGTGCGAAGGGTATGGGCATGTATTTTCTTTCTTTTTTTTTCTTTTTTGTTGGGGGGGGGGGGAGTGTGTGTGGTGTGCAAAGGGTATGGGCATGTATTTTCTATTTTCTTCTCCTTTTTTTGGGGGGGGGGGGGGGGGGGGAGGGGAGTGTGTGTGTGTGTGAGTGAGTGAGTGAACTTTTTAGCTTGTGGGGGGGAGAGGGAGTGAGAGGGTTTCTTGTTTTTGTTTTTTTGTGTGTGTTTTTTTTTTCTTTTAGCAAATGTGTGTGGGGATTGGGGGAGAGAGAGAGAGACTGGCATGGGGGGTGGGGGTGTTATTGTAAAACTTTTCATCTGGTGGGGGGGGGGGGGGGGGGGGGTGAGGAGTGAGAGAAAATATTTTTTAGCTGGTGTGTGTGTGTTCATTTTTTTTAAATTCTCATTTTCGTTTGGAGAGAGTTCAAAGTGAAAACTTTTTGAAACAATGAACTGTCATGACATGAGTCTTGACATCATGTGTGGTAGTTGTACTAGACATTGTGCTTTTATTGAGGATCAGACTCGATGATTGTATAACAAAGTTCCATACTGTTTGTAATAAGATACTGGATGATTGTATAATAGCAATTTAATCAGTATTATTTGAAATGTATTGAAAGAAAAGGGACTAGTTTTTGTTAATGATGGATGAAATATTGACAGATTTTAAGATGAATGAATGAACTTATTGAGGAATTAATGTTTGGGGTTTGTATCTGTGGTGATTTCATTTCTTTGTAACAGTTTTTTTTTCTTCTTTTTTTTTTTTTCTTTTTACAAATATAGGTGCGGGTTTTTTCTAATGTTTAAGAAATTTTGATTGAAATTCTGGTATTTCAGTAAAACATTTCCAAAGAAACTGTGTAATTTTTTTTAGTCAGATATGCACATTTCTGACTTGGGATACAGAGCTTTTCAAAGTTTATTTTCCACTTTTTAAAAATTTTACTTTTAATCTAAAGAATTAACATTTCTGTTTTGAATGTTGACACTTCCCATGCAAGACAACTCTGTGTGATGTTTTTGGTGATTTATGGCTCACTGACTTTTTCCTCTCAGTTTCTTAAGAATATGTTGACTTTCTGTGTGTGGTATATTCAGTTTAGGACCCAGTGATGTTGGTTCTGTACAGAACATGATTAATATGTTAGATTTTATGCACTCAGTAATGTAAAGAGTGCAGCTACATTTAGATACATTCACATGGGATAAATGATAAGGCAAAAACCTACCATAAAAGTTAGGTATTGCACATTCACATGAGATAGAGATAAGGCAAAGACCATCACTGGAGTATGATATATAATATGTATTCACGCAGTATAATGATACGGCAGAGACAGTCACAAAAGTGACATACATGTACATTTAGGTGGGGAAGTGATTCATATTCATTAGGCCCTTTTCCTTTATAAGAGTTTGATAAGATTAAGGCTTTCCCCCCTTTTTTTCCTTTTTCAGTTTGATATTGATAAGGGCCTTTTACTTTAGAGCCTTTTTAAAGGCCTCTTTCCTTTATTACAGTTTGATAATGATAAAGGCCTTTTTCCTTTACCACAGTTTGATAATGATAAAGGCCTTTTTCCTTTACCACAGTTTGATAATGATAAAGGCCTTTTTCCTTTACCACAGTTTGATAATGATAAAGGCCTTTTTCCTTTATCACAGTTTGATAATGATAAAGGCCTTTTTCCTTTATCACAGTTTGATAATGATACAGGCCTTTATCCTTTGTCAGAGTTGCAGTTGCAAATGACAAGGTAACAATATTTTTTGTGTGTGAAACTGCTATCAGTGTTATATTTTTTATGGCAATTTCGGACAAGGCACCTGTATACACTTGGCATACTCTAGCCGATTTAGTCTTACATGTGCATGAGTGTAATCACATATATGCACATAAGCTCACAATTTACACACAAATTCTAACACATAATATATATGCATGCCCATGCATTCCATTGTGTGTGTGTGTGTGCTGCACACACGTATACTTCAGCACTCGTACACATAGGCATAACCTGGTGCATGCCACATACATCCATATGCACCCCATACCTCTGCCCTACACACACACACACACACACACACACACACACACACACACACACACACACACACACACTGTATCAATAATCAGCATAATCTTTTAACACTTTTTAAACAAAAAACAAGTAAAAAGTGACATTGAAAACAATCACATGAAGAAATGTGAAGAAATGATACTTTGTGACATATTTGTCAGTACTTGTTCACTTAAGGCATTGTGCTGTAGGGGTTGTAGTTGTGGTTCTACCAGTGATGGCACGCAACACTCTGACGGAACACAGACCACCGCAGATGCCATGGCATTCTGAAAAGACTGCTGCCTTCTTTGGGTGGCTCTGTGGCAGGAGACACTCAGCTGAGTGTGACTGCAGGGTTGGAACTTGGGTGATCCTCGGTGGTTTGAGTGGCATCATGTACTGTTCACAAATTGTTGTTGTTTATTTATTTTATTATTTTTATACTTACACATTCATTTACTTATCACTTATTTATTTATATACTTAAGATATATTCATCTTTTTTTTTATTTTATTCATTTACTTATCTGTTTTTTTCTTTACATATGTGACGCTCCACCACGAAATGAGTCGCTTAGCACATCACCCAATTTTGCCCTAGGAGCCTTTAAAGGCAGGTGGGGGTCAAGTTGTCAATTTTGAGATTTTGATTGATTATTAAACTAGATCTGTTTATTTATCTTATAATGAAATATCAAGGCATAATTTTTATTCCTTTTGCTTTTAAATGTGTTTTGAAAATACCAAAGCACTCATTCTGACAACCTGTTACTAAAATAAACTTGCCCGTTTCTCATTTTGTCACATCCAGCAGTCTATCATTTCAATTTGTAATAATGTTGCACAGAATTGTCCGATTTTCAATCTGTTTTTTGTATTTGATAGCCACTTTATTGCACATTAATAACATGTCAATAACTAAAAATTGACCTCAAGTGCACTCCGTCTCATTATGTGGTGGAGCGTCACATATCTATTCATTTACTTATTTATTTTATTATTATTATTGTTTTTTTAAAATTATTTTTTTATGATGCCACGGCCCATGATCTGCTCAGTCTTGCAAGCCACACCCCCAGGTCATGGAGAGAGAGAGAGAGGAGGGCAGACCACTGTTTGGTGACATGACACACCCGGAGGGGAGTGCTGTCACCTTCAGGCTTGTTCTGCAGGGTGGGGTGGCTGTGACAGTTGGTGGAGGAGGAGGAGGGGACCCCAGGGTCCCATGGGTAACAGCAAGACAGTTTGAGCTTTTTGAGGGCCAGTTCTCAGCCTGAAGTTCACACACGCGCGCATACACAGGCACATACATACACATGCAGGCATGCAAGCATATTCATGGATGCTACACATGCGCGCGTACATACACACACACTTTTTCTCTCTTTCTCTCACATACGTAAAACACACACACACACACACACACACACTATCTCTCTGTCTTGTCTCTGTCTCTGTCAATGCACTGGAAGAAGAGTGCATTGATCTTCAGGCTGATGTTGTGGAGAGAGGAAACCACAGAGATGGCTGGAGTGAGGGCACCCAATGTTCTCTCCTTTTCCACAGTCCACAGTCAGAGTGTAGCGTGCCATCACTGTCAGAACCACTCCTGCATCTGCTGTAGCACTATGCTTGTGAGCGAAATAAGGGTTTACCACATTTTGATGAAGAAGGAAAATGTTGGATCCAAATTCTGTTCTGGTTTAGCTGCATGCACTCTGTGTATAGTGTAGGGGTGTAGGGCCAGAAAAAGGATAAGTTTTTTGTTTTTGTTTTTTAAGAAGTGTGTGTGTGTGTGTGTGTGTGTTGTGTGTTGTGTGTGTGTGTGTTGTGTGTGTGTGTGTGTGTGAAAGTACAATCAGAAGTGTGTCTGGGTATATAGGTGCCTATTTTGCTTTGTAATCAGAATTAATGCAATGCATCAAACACTGATATATGTTTCATACCAGCTACACATACACACACACCACACACACACACACACACACACACACACACACACACACACACACACACACACACACACACACACACACACACACACACACCCCAGTCATAGTTTGTAAGATATCAAAGGGTAATTTTTTCATAGAATGAACTGAACTATGAATATTATGTCTTGGGACTTAAGAAAAAAATACAAGTGTACTGAAAGATTTTGCATAATTTTCATAGAATAATTAAAATGTAAACTTCATCTCTTGGGACTTATAAAGAAATGTAAGATTCTTGAAAAAAAAAACCCACATAAGTATGGTCAACAGCATCCCCAAATTGATAACTAAGAGTCATTTAGCCATCAACTGCCAAAACTGATGAGAGAGAGAGAGAGAGAGAGAGGATTTTTTTTTAGAGTAATGGAAAAGCACAAAGCTTTTCACCATGCCCTCCTCCCCTCCACCTTCCCCTTTTCCCTTCTGGTGTGTGTGTGTGTGTGTGTGTGTGTGTGTGTGTGTGTGTGTGTGTGTGTGTGTGTGTGTGAAGTGAGTGAGTGGTAACTGTATAAGCACAAAGTTGTTTTTTTCACCATACCCTCCTGTGCCCTCTTTCTCCTTCTGTGTGTCTGTGTCTGTGTGTGGTGTGAGAGAGAGTAATGATGTGAATGTTTTGATTTATTATTTTTCATATATTGAGTGGCATGGCCCATTCCTATTTTTTATTAAATGTTTTTAATTAAAGTTTTGGATTGTGGATGTGGGGCAAAAAGCAAATGGTTAGGCATGACATTCTGCATGAACCAAATCTAAAAACAAACATTTACCTTTGATGGGGTTTATTTCCCCCCTAATTATTTGTCAAGTGAATGGCCCTATTATGTAAAATGTATGTCTTGGTATCATATGATTTAAAGTCTTGTGTTGGAGCATGGTGGTTACAGAAATCCTTTACTTACTGAGAAAGATGAGAGGGAGAGAGAGGTACATGTGCATAATGGATTTTTCTTTGAGATTTCCTTTCCTAAAGAAAGGGAGAGGGGGGAGGGGAGAGAGAGGATGGATGGGAGGAAGAGAGAGAGACAGAATGACAAAAAAGTTATAAAAAAGAAAGAAGAAAAAGAAGAAAAAAACCAAACAAAATACAAAGAAAAAAAAAAAAAAAAAAGAAAGAAAACAAAACAAAGAGAAACATAAAAGAAAAAAAAAAAGACCAGAAAAATGAAAAACAAAGCAAAACAAAAACATTTATGTTATAGTGAAGCTTGAAAAAAAAATTGCATGAAATATATGTGTATGCCGTCATATGAGTATGTGTGTTATAAATGTGAATATTCTTTTTTTTTGTTATGTATTGTTTTGCTAATAAGTTATTTTGTCATTTTTGTGAACTTTAGTTTTTCATTGGACCACAGTTGTGTTTTTTTTCTCAAGTGTATGCTGTGGTTGACAGTGTTTACAGCTGGTGTGTGTGTGTGTGTGTGTGTGTGTGTGTGTGTGTGTGTGTGTGTGTGTGTGTGTGTGTGTGTGTGTGTGTGTGTGTGTGTGTGTGTGTGAGTGGTGAGAGGAGAGAGAGAGAGAGAGAGAGAGAGAGAGAGTTAATAAGAGTGATTTTACTGTCAGTATTATGTTCCCATAAGTGTGGTGTTGAACTCTGACCATTGTCTTGAAAGATGGTATTTTGATGTTATTTTTGGCAACAGGGTTTGTCTGAAGTTGCACAGATATTTTTTTAGATGCTCTGAAAGATGGGAACTGCTTTTGTATGTAACTAAGGTATATGAACAGTAAGTTTTGTTTTGGAGAACAATGATACTCTGTGAAAAAGTATGGTTTGCTTTTATTTTCCTAATTAGAAAGCTGTGTAAAACTCCAGCTATCAGCAAAAACCCCAGACTTGTTTGAATTTGACATTTTATGTATAGTATCAGACACTTTAGACTTCATTTTTTATTATCATCCTTTATTTATTTTTTTGTTAGTTATGCTTTTATTCAGTAATGTTTTCATTGGTGGTGGGGGTTGTCACAATACTGAATTGTATTGTACTGGTACAAGAGAGAGAGAGAGAGAGAGGGTGGAGGTGAGAGAGAGGAAATTCGGACTAATTTTTCCAAAGGAGAGCATATCACCACAGTTCTTACTGAATTTTTGTGACATTAATTTGCTAGGATCTGGTTTTTGTAATAAAAGGTTATCTTTTTGCTCTGACTGATTTATACAAAGATTAACACACGAAACAACTTTTGAAAATAGCAGAAATGATGAAAATTTGTTAAATAAATTTCATTTAAAAACAAACAACAAAAAAAGGGGGGGGGGGGGCTGTAAGGTGCTATTCCCCTTGAGCGTCACAGGTTGAATGAGTGTTCAGATTCAAACGTATTAGGATTAAGTTAGGTCACACTTGGTAATGTTACACTGGATTGAAGATAAGTTTGTCTTCTGTTGTTAACACTGAAGCCAGCTTATGATTAGGTAAAGAGCCATGTTAGCTTTCCTAAGCATCTGTAGAGATGTGTCAGTCTTCCTAAACACTGTAGATGTGTCAGTCTTCCTAAGCACTGTAGATGTGTTGTGTTAGTGTCCCTAAGCATTTTAGTGTGTGAGTCTCTCACTAAGCACTGTTATGTGTGGTTTCATTGTCTTTGGAAGCATTGTAGATGTGTTTTATCAGTCTTCCTAAGTACTCTAGGAGATAAAGATGTGTTCTGTCAGTCTTCCTAAGCATTGTAGGAGATGTGTTATCAGTCAGTTCTTCCTAAGCATTGTAGGAGATGTGTTCTATCAGTCTTCCTAAGCATTATAGGAGATATGTGTTCTGATCAGTCTTCCTAAGCATTATAGGAGTCAATGTGTTCTGAAGTTTCTATGCATTGTACATGATCTTCAGTCTCTAAGCATTGTAGGAGATGTGTTCTGTCAGTCTTCCTAAGCATTGTAGCAGGGATATTGTCCTGGTTATAGTACAAAGTGAAGGGTCAGTAGGAAGCTGGTGAAAAACATCTGGCAATCTGTTGCTAGACTTACAATCTGTTGCTTGACTTACAATCTGTTGTAGACTTGTATTACTTGTTTAGAGTAAAACCATAAACATTGCTTTCACTTGGCTATACTCTTTCACATGAAAATGTAGCTGTTTGGCATTTATGAAGAACATAATATTCAAACTGAATGAGCAGGGTGAGAGCTAGCATATCAGAACTGACAGGAGGCAAGTGTGGGCTGGGTGCCTGTTCTCTGCTGAGATAAGCCGTACCTGTGCTTGCTGTGGGTACCTGGTCCATGGGATTGGGAGTTATAGCTTTTTATGGTTTTTATCATTTTACTCTTTTATTTTGAGGATAAGGGAGTAAGCATTTGTGTGGGTTTTTTTTTCAATTTTAAATTTTACATCTTACCCCCATGTGTTTGCGGTGTGTTTGTGTGTGGTGTGTGAGAGAGAGAAGAGAGAGAGAGTGATTTGATGTGTGCGTGTGTGTGTGTAAATGTTCAGTATTGTTCAGTCTAATGTCTTTTCACTAAAAGTGTTATCAGACAAATTTGAGTTTGTACGTATAACTTAAAGCCATGTATGTGGTCTATAGACTGTCAAGGTATATCCTCTATCTTAAAGTATGTCATGTAACAGCTGCATGACTTAATAGGGACTGTAGCCAAACATCAGCTCTGTGAGCTTGTTTAAGGCAGAATAGAAGGGGTTGTTGGGTGCGTGTTGGTGGGTTGGCAATCTGATAAAATCCATTGGCTACTGCAGTCTACAAGATTCAGTTTACCCGCGCATGTCCCATGTTGTCTGGAATGGTCTCCGTTTATCAGTGACAAAACCGCAAGCCATGTCTGGAGGAAGACCTCTGCAGGAGCAGTTTGTTTCAGTCCTACAGAGATCTATTTCACTGTGGCCAGTAAAAACCTCCCTGTACATATTGGGCTGGACCCCACCTGACATCCTAGAAGCCCTGAAGCTGGCTGTTTGAGCCACGGATAAAAGAGTTCTTCAGAACAAGGATGGTCAGAGACCTTGAGGAATAACTGGCCCACATACTTCTTTAAATTGGAGAAGAGAGTTTGAGTGGAGAAGAGAGTTTGAAGTGGAGAAGAGAGTTTGGAGTGGAAAAGAGAGTTTGGAGTGGAGAAGAAGAGAGTTTGGAGTGGAGAAGAAGAGAGTTTGGAGTGGAGAAGAAGAGAGTTTGGAGTGGAGAATTAGAAGAGAGTTTGGAGTGGAGAAGAAGAGAGTTTGGAGTGGAGAAGAAGAGAGTTTGAAGTGGAGAAGAAGAGAGTTTGGAGTGGAGAAGAAGAGAGTTTGGAGTGGAGAAGAAGAGAGTTTGGAGTGGAGAAGAAGAGAGTTTGGAGTGGAGAAGAAGAGAGTTTGAAGTGGAGAAGAAGAGAGTTTGGAGTGGAGAAGAAGATAGTTTGGAGTGGAGAAGAAGGAGTTTGGAGTGGAGAAGAAGGAGTTTGGAGTGGAGAAGAAGAGAGTTTGGAGTGGAGAAAGAGAGTTTGAAGTGGAGAAGAAGAGAGTTTGGAGTGGAGAAGAGAGTTTGAAGCGGAGAAGAGAGTTTGAAGTGGAGAAGAAGAGAGTTTGAAGTGGAGAAGAAGAGAGTTTGAAGTGGAGAAGAGAGTTTGGAGTGGAGAAGAGAGTTTGGAGTGGAGAAGAGAGTTTGAAGCACTTCAGTAGCATGATCTGTCAGATGAGGAAAAGAAACAGTCAGATCCTGTTTTACAAAAACTCTAGTTGCAACTGGAATCAGCTCCCCCCGCCGGAGTCCTGTCAGTATAAATAGAATCCCCACCTGAAGGAAAATTTGTGTCAGACTGGGTCCTTCCTATCTGTCTGATCTTCTTCGCCTTGCTACATTCAAGCTACCTCTGGTGCCAGACCCGTACACATCCAGCTTATAATCTTGAATACTCTGGTCCACCTGCTTAAAATCTTCTTGTAGCACAAGACTTGTACACATTCCAACTTATAATCTTGAATACTCTGGTCCACCTGCTTAAAATCTTTTGTAGCACAAGACTTGTACACATTCCAGCTTATAATCTTGAATACTCTGGTCCACCTGCTTAAAATCTTGTAGCACAAGACTTGTACACATTCCACCTTATAATTGTTAACTACTCTGGTTCACCTGCTATCTCACACAGCACCTCTCTTTGGAATGATCTTCCATCTTCCTCATGCCATTCTGATTCAGTCTCAAGTCTTCAGAATAGCTGCTTAGACTAACCCTTCCCATTTTTGATAGTCATACGAAGTCAGTAAAGAGGTTGTTGTTTTTTTACTCCGAGTCACAGAGTGGAAGAATACACCTAGTGTAAAGTGTGCGTATACACACATACATGTGCATACATGAGTGCACCTGTGCATGTGGGTGCTGTGCTTCAGGTGCAATATGCTATCAAACCCATGCGAGTGTCTCTTTGAGTCGACATACATTTAAACGTTGTTTTCACAAATTGTTGTTTTCTAGTTAATGGGATTAGTGTTTCTGTTTTCTAACTGGTGACTTTATATTTTTTCTGTCATACTGTCATTATTTTTTGAAGCGCCTCAATATAGTGCATCATAGCGCTTTGAGCACTGATGTTGCAAGTCGAAATAAAACCGGCATATGAACATTTATTTAAAGAGATAAATAAAGACAAAATGTAAAAAAAAGCATAGGCAGATTTCTAACTGAGTTAAAAAGTTTTTTTGTTTAAAAAAAAAAAACCTAGTAAAAATAGTTCAGTTCATAACTTATAAATGACTTTTTGAATAAACCTTGATGGATTTAGTTCCTAACTTGAAAACCATTATGAGAAAACTAATAAATATAGGTATATTCCTTAGATAACTTTTTTTTCTAAACCTACTCTGAGAAAAGTTTTATAAATAAATAAATATCTATATCTATATCTATATATATATATATATATATATATATATATATATATATATATATATATTTGCAGTTTGATGAGGAAGCAAGAGAGAGTTTTCGGAAAGAAAGGCTGTACATATTTGCAGTTTGTGTGTGTGTGTGTGCGCGCACGCACGGGCGAGTGTAAGGGTGGGTTCTGCAACATACATACAGACACAAACACACAGTGCCAGCATCAGCAGACAAGGTTGGCAGAGTGGAGAGCAGTCTGCTGGTTTCTAAGGGTTGATGTCTGAGGGTTAGGTGTTGAAAGCTCTGTGGCTGTGTGTAGGAACTCCCGTCATGGGCTCTCTGCGTGTAGGAATGAGTGCGTCTTCACAAGTGTTGTCTTCACAAGTGTTGTCTTCACAAGTGCTGTCTTCACAAGTGTTGTCTTCACAAGTGTTGTGTTAATTCCATGGTGCTAGCATTGGTCCAGTGTTGACCAGCCAGATTTAACCAGTGCGTTGTTGTATAAATACACCTGGTGTGTATTTCAGTATTTGCTGAGGTCGTGGGGAATTAGCAATAGGGAACAGATCAAGTTCATGTCCTTATACTATGATAAAAAAGTTAGTTAAAGTCTGTCCGAGCCATAAGGCTCATCAGGCCGGTGCTTATCCGGTTTCTGTGGTGTTAAGCGACTGAGAGTCTAGACTCCCCCTGGATGGGACGCCAGTCTATCGCAGGGTTAACCCCCAACACAAGGTTGGTACCCCTTTTACACCTGGGTGGGGTGAGAAAATAGCCGTAAAGTGCCTTTTCCAAGGCACAACGCCATAGCGGAATAGCTGGGATCGAACCCGCAACCTTTAGATTACGAGTACAACGCCCTAACCACTAGCCACAGCGGCGGCTCTTATACTATGATAGTCTATAGTATTAGGATAGCAGACTGGGGTGCTAAAGCATGAAGTTGTTTAATGGGGGAAAACCAAGGAAAAGGTAGTTTACTAAAGATAGGAATAGGATGTATGTATTTCACATGCTTAACTTCAAGAAAACAGTTTATAAAATCAAAACAGTTTTTTTTTTTTTTTTTTTTTTTTTTGGAAAGGTTGTATACATTTTGGGTTCTATTTGGGAAATGGAAACAAATTTATTTTCCTTCACCTCCCTGCAAAGGAAAGGGAGGAGGGGGAAGTGTTTTTATTGGGGGGGGGGGGGGTAGGGAGGGAGAGGTTTAGAGAATAAGAGAGGCTGATACATCGGGAATATGACTAGAGATGCTGTTGCTACATGGCTGTTGCTGTTGTTACAGAGCTGCTGATACATGGGGAATATGACTAGAGATGCTGTTGCTACATGGCTGTTGCTGTTGTTACAGAGCTGCTGATACATGGGAATATGACTAGGATGCTGTTGCTACATGGCTGTTGCTGTTGTTACAGAGCTGCTGATACATCGGGAATATGATAGAGATGCTGTTGCTACATGGCTGTTGCTGTGTTACAGAGCTGCTGATACATGGGGAATATGACTAGAGATGCTGTTGCTACATGGTGGTTGCTGTTGTTACAGAGCTGCTGATACATGGGGAATATGACTAGAGATGCTGTTGCTACATGGCTGTTGCTGTTGTTACAGAGCTGGGTGTGTAGGATGAACAGTCAGGGAGTATCATGGCTGAAAGTGCTATGTGTGTGTAGGCATGCATTTTATTTATTTTTCTTTTATCTGTTGCTGCGTGTGTGTGTGTGTGTGTGTTTGTGTGTGTGTGCGCGTGCGCGTGCGTGCGTGCGTGTGCATGCGTGAAAGTTGTAGTGAAAGTTGTGTGTGTGTGAAAGTTGTGTGTGTGAAAGTTGTGTGTGTGTGTGTGTGCCTGGCAGAAGGGGGGGTGGGGGAATGAGAGGGAGGATGGATTTGCATTCTGATATTCAGATGCTGCAGTTACATTTCTTAATTTTCTGTTTTTACAGGGTCAGTGAACCAAGATGGATCAGACCTGGGAGATGTTGAGGGGACTGCAGTCTTTTGCTCAATCAAGTATTTTTTCTATGTGTGTGGTGGGATGGAGGGAGGGGGGTAGATGTTGAGGGGACTGCAGTATTTTGCTCAGGTAAGTATTCTTTCTATGGGTGTGGTGGGATGGAGGGAGGGGGGTAGATGTTGAGGGGACTGCAGTATTTTGCTCAGTTAAGTATTCTTTGTATGTGTGTGGGGTGGGATGGAGGGAGGGGGTACATAAACTTGCACACAGGAATTGCAGTTACATTCGTCCATTTTTCTGTTTACAGTGTTGTTAGGCCTAGATGAATCAAACTTTGAAGATGTTGAGGAGATTGCAGCAGCGTTTTGCCAAGTTAAGATTTCATTCTGTGTATATATATATTTATGAGGGGGGGGGGGGGGGAGAAATTGTGTACAGACATTGCATTTACATTTGTTCATTGTTTACAGGGTTGGTAAATCTATACGAATCAGACTTTGGAGGTGATGAGAGGATTGCAGTATTTTGCTAAGTTAAGTATTTACACTGTGTGTGTGTGTGTGTGTGTGTGTGTGTGTGTGTGTGTGTGTGTGTGTGTGTGTGTGTAGTGAAAGTCAAATTCAAAATTTTATTTCCAGATGGTACTTTGAGTAAGCAAAAAATTTGCTTTTTTGCATCAACCCATTTATCTAGTAAAAAAAACAAACAAACTAAACAAATCAAACTCCCCCCCCAAACCCCCCCCCCCCCCCCCCCCCCAACATATATATATATATATAATAACAGATGAACTAGCAAAATGAAGCAGCAAGGAAATAAGCAGAGTACAACCAAGAAAACCAGAACCCCCCCAAAATATTTAGCTACAACACTGTTACAACTCATAACAACAAAGTGTGTGTGTTGAGGGGGGATGGGTTTGGAGCTACATTTGTTCATTCAGTGTGTTGACAGGGCTGGTGGACCTAGATGCATCAGACTTTGGAGATGTTCAAGGGACTGCAGTGTTTTGCCGAGTTAAGTATTCACTCTGTCACTCCATGTGTGTAGAGGGGGCGGGGGGGATGATTGGGTTTGTGTACAGAAATAGGAGTTACATTTGTTTATTCAGTGTGTTCACAGGGTTGGTGGTCGTAGAGGCATCAGACTTCAAAGATGTTCAAGGAATTGCAGTGTTTTTGTAAGTATTCACTCTTTATTGTGTGTGTATATATATATATATATATATGTATATATATATATATATATATATATATGTATATATGTATATATGTATATATAAAAATATATATATATATATATATAGTTTGTTTGACGGGGGAAAAAAGAAGTTAATTTGACGACCCAGGTTTGATTCCCATTCGAGGGGATTTTTCAGACATTGCAGACTCCACTTTCCCCAAAAGTTTTTTGGATGAGACTATAAACCGAGGCCCCATGTGCAAACGCACGCAGAATATCTTGCGCACACGTTAAATGTTGTTCCACTTTTTGTAAGAGTAGGCCATCAAGTAGCGGTAGGAACAGATGACATTTACAAAACTGCATACACACGGGGACCGATGTAAAAAAGCACATGAGTACTTATTCCATTATCCTTGAAATAAAAGAATAAATAAATAAATGAATAGATAAAATAAAGAAAGAAAGAAAGTGTTCACTCTATGTGTGTGTGGGAAGGGGAGGTAAGGGATAGATAGATTTTCACACAGTCATTGCAGTTACATTTGTCCCTTTTCTGAGTTTGCAGTGTTACTAGAACTAGTTGGATCGAGGGGACTGCAACGTTTTGCTAAGTTAAGTATTCACTCTGTATGTATGTGTGTGTCGGGGGGGGGGGGGGGGGATTGTATACACACATTGCAGCGTTTTACGTTTGTTCATTTTTTCTGAGTTTGCAGTGTTACCAGACCTAGGTGGATTGTGGGGACTGCAACGTTTTGCTAAGTTAAGTATTCACTTGGGGGGGAGGGGGGGGGATTGTGTACACACTTTGCAGCGTTTTACATTTGTTCATTTTTTCTGAGGTTGCAGTGTTGTCAGACCTAGGCTGGTCAGACTTTGGAGATGATGAGGGGATTGCAGTATTTTGATAAGTAAAGTATTCCGTTGGGGGTGGGGGTGGGGGGCGGCGGTGGATGGGTTTGTGTACAGAAATAGGAGTTAACATTTTTTCATTCAGTGTGTTTAGGGTTGGTGATCTGTGTGGATCAGACTTTATAGACGTTCAATGGATTGCAGTATTTTGCTAAGTTAAGTATTTACTCTGTGTGAGGGGGGGGGGGGGGGGGGGGGGGGGGAGGCAGGCGTTGGTTGTGGATGAATTTGCAGACAATGTAGTGACGTTTGTTCTTTCTGTTTAGGGGGCTGTAGGACCTTGACGGATCAGACTTGGGGGATGTCGAGGAGACTGCAGTGTAATGTTAAGGTAAGTATTCACTTGTGTGTGTGTGTGTGTTGTGCGCGCACATACGTGTCCATATTTTTCTATATTTGTTCCATAAAAAGTTGGAAAATACAGAAATATGATTTCATTAATCAAAATCAGATTTTTGTCAACAAAAAATCTGAAAATCGAAAGCGTTGTCTGCTATCATACAGCGACTCCATTCATCTTGCGTTACATCGTCTGCTAGCATTCAGAGAGGCTAAGCCTAGCCTAGGCCTAATAGTCTCCCCTTACAACACATGCGCATGGCACCTCTTTCAAAACAACATGGCGAAAAGTTGTGTTGATTTTCATGGAAAAACTTACCAAATGACACATTACAAGCAAAGAAAGACGTGGAATAAACGCAAAATGACGCTAACAGGCCAGGGAGGAAAGAGGTACAGTTGCAGATATAGATGCACAAACAGCAAAATTGGTTGGTTGTTTTGCCGAGTAAGGTGTGAAACTTGCACTACGTCTCTCGCATTGTGCTACTTGCTAGTGAAAGTTGGGCTTTCATTCACAAGTGGTGTCGAAAAGTGGAACACGGTCAGAAAATAACAAACCACTGCACTTAAGTTAGAAAAACCCTGATTTATTGGCAAATCATGGAATACAAACCTTTCACATCTTCGGAAAATCATTTGGTCGTCAAAATGGTAGAGTGACTCATTCTGAAGTTACAGCGCATCGAACATGGCCTCCGTTCTGCTGCTGTACCCGTCAGCAGCAAAGCACACACATACACAGCACTTGTTTTCTGGCCATGCAAACTGTCATTGTGAGTCCACTCTGAAATCAGATGTACTGTTAATCTGCTTTTGTATGGGGGCTTCAACTTCATGTTAAACTGAGAAACGCATAGGATCTTCACAAGAGAGTGTGTTGATCTCTTCTCTCTCTCTCTCTCTCTCTCTCTCTCTCTCTCTCTCTCTCTCTCTCTCTCTCTCTCTCTCTCTCTCTCTCTCTCAGTGTTTCTCTCCCCCACCCCAACTCCCCTCATCACTAGTTCCCCCCACCTCTGTTGCTGTCTCCTTCCCTTTGTCTACAGTTTTCCTTCCCCTCACTCCCCTCTTTACTAGTCGTCCCTTACCCCTTCCTCTCATTTACAATAGCATGTTGCACACACGCGCGCGCGGGCAACACACAGACACACACACACATGCACACACACACACACACACACACAGAGCTATTTTGGTATCTTCCCTTTTGAAAGCTTTAAAAAGAAATAATAATTTTGAACATTATTCAGGGCTAACCCATATATCACTTGTCAAGTTATCAGACTTGTTCAGGTTTGCATCTTTTGGATGAGACGATAAACCGAGGTCCTGTTTGTTACATATCACTATTCAGTGTATGAAAAGAACCCATGGCAACAAAGGGGTTGACCCTGGCAAAATTCTGTAGAAAACAGCCACTCTGATAGGGGAACACATACAGTTGCATGCAGGAAAAAGAAAAAAATGGGTAGGCGCTGCACTTGTGGCAACGGGCTCTCCCCGGGGAGAGCAGCCCGAATTTCACGCAGAGAAATCTGCTGTGACATAAAGTGGTATGAAATACAAATACAAATGTTAATGAAAAAAACCCAAAAGCTTATGAACTTTGTAGTGTAAAGAAATTGGAAGGGGGAGGAGCAAACAATTTTTTTTTTAAACATAATTAGAAAAATAAGAAGTTAAAAGTCATATATTTTTCCCATTGAAAAAGTGTGTCACAAACAGCGGGCAAATATACTGGAACTCTGTGAAAAATACCACAGATTGCCATGAAAATACAGAAATCAGTAAAATCAGTGGTATGGGGGTGCACACGTCTGCTTTTGGCAGGAAAAGTAAAAATAAATACAGCTTAGGCATATCCATAATTTTGTTTTTTTGCCTGTTCACGCAGTAGCCATGAGTGGCAGTGGGAACATACCCCAAAGAGTGGAGAGTTAAGTCAAATAGAATTCCAGGGGTATGCTACAGTCTACTGTATTTTCAAAAGATGTGGTGTGATTCAACACGAGTGCAAGATGATATATGTGCGTGTTTACACTGTGGATGAGGGTAGAAAATGTGACCAGCAAAAGAAGGGGATTGAAGTCTGCCCAACTGTTGGAACAGGAGACCTTGTCTTCTCCAGTGTAGCTGCTGTGCACACTGGGATTTGAACCCGTGAACTTAGGATCAGTTATTCTATCCACTGTCTTCTCCAGTGTAGCTGCTGTGCACACTGGGGTTTGAACCCGTGAACTTAGGATCAGTTATTCTATCCACTGTCTTCTTCAGTGTAGCTGCTGTGCACACTGGGGTTTGAACCCATGAACTTAGGATCAGTTATTCTATCCACTGTCTTCTCCAGTGTAGCTGCTGTGCACACTGGGTTTGAACCCATGAACTTAGGATCAGTTATTCTATCCACTGTCTTCTTCAGTGTAGCTGCTGTGCACACTGGGGTTTGAAACCCATGAACTTAGGATCAGTTATTCTATCCACTCAGCTAACTTGACCCATTAAATGCTTTTTTACAGCCAGTAATTTTGTAAAGAAAGTGTGATTTTTTTTTAATGGGGGGAGGGGGGGGGGGGGCATGCAAGCATTAATATACTTTATATCACGTTTCAATCATGAGAGATTTCTCTGCATGTTATTTAGGCTGCTGTCCTTCAGAAGGGTACATAACCACAAGAACAGTGCCACCTGGGTTTGTTTGTGTTTTTTTCTCTGTGTGTGTGTGGGGGGGGGGGGTTGTTTGTGTGTGTGTGTGCGTATTGTTTCCTGTGAGAGTGGATTTTTTTCCTTGAAATTTTGCCATGAATAATCTGATTGCTCTAGGTTCTTTTACATGTACTAAATGTATTGTACACAAATTGATAGTTTATCATTTCATCCAAGACTAACAACACCTAGACCACTACTCAAGGTCTAGTGAAATTGAGAAAATTTTGTGTTTTAAACAACAATTTCAACCTGTGACTTCTCACTTTTTAGACAGGTGCATAATGTTTAGACTTCCAGTGTGTGTGTGTGTGTGAGCGCGCACATACGCAGTCAGAGATTATGTTTCTAATGGTTCACTTTTTCTGTTCATTGTGTTCAGGGACCTGGTGAATCCTAAGACAGCTGAAGGTGGTGGAAAGAGGCCATCAGATAGAGAGCTGATGCACCTTTCTCAGGTAGGTGTGCACGTGCGTGTGCATGCATGTGTCCATTATGTTTTGTAGGAATAGTTTCCCTATAAGAGCATATCTGTTTTAAAACTGAATTTTACCAGGGACAACTCTCTTGTTGCCATGGGTTCTTTTACATGCGCTAAATATGTGTTTCACATGGGATCTTGGCTTATTGTTTCATCTGAAAGACTAGCACCAAGACCACTTTCACCATCTAGTGGATGGGGGAAAACATTCAGACACAACATGAGATTGAACCCAGACTTTGCTCTCTCTGCAGGTGTATTACCTCTAGGCCACTGATCCACTGTTTCCTTTTTTTTTTTAAACCCAACCGCTTTAGTATTTAATAAAATTCAGATATGCTGTAATGACTACAATGAAAAAAGACAACATTGCAAATATTACCAAATGCTGCTATAGGAACCCCAAAGTACTATGATATTCTCCCAGAAGAGGTGTTTAAAAAATATTCCGTTTTCAATATATGACACTTTGCCTGTGTTCTTTTGTTCTGGCAACCAGGTAGTGATACTTAGACACTGGGATGGGCACAGGATGTCCATTATGCTGTGGTATTTGCCCATGTGGCACTTTTTTATGTATAGTTTTGTACTTTAACATGTTTGTTATCCTTTTATTATTATTTTTTTGTTGTAATCTGGGGATGAGAAGTAAAGTAGAATGGCTGGCGTCCTCAGCACAGCCTGGTTTATTTGCCTTTAGGAATGAAATGATTTAGGTATTGTGTTATTTAATGGGATTTTTTTTTCAGATGGACTATGTTAGATATCGTCATTTGGACAAGATTATGAACCGAGGCCCCGTGTGCGAATGCACGCAGAACATCTTGCGCACACATTTAAACCCCGTTCTGCCTTTCAGAAGAGCAAGCCAGTGTGTGCTGGTAGGAGCGGATGACAAAATTATAAAAACCAGCATGCACACAGGTGTCGTGTTTAGACACCATCCCTGAGGAAAAATTGGGGAGTTGAAGTCCCCAGGGCAGCTTAGGGCTGTGTGTATGTGTGTGTGTATGTATATATATATATATATATATATATATATATATATATATATATATATATATATATAATGGGTAGGCGCTGCACTTGTGGCGACACGCTCTCCCCAGGGAGAGCAGCCCAAATTTCACACAGAGAAATCTGCTGTGACATAAACTGATAAAGTGGTATAAAATAAAATAAATGAAAATATTGGACGGTAGTAGGAAGACTTGGTTTCGAATTTGAAGTTGACAGTTACTGAAGCCACTGAAACTGAGTGAGGTGACAGCCCTGATATGGCTTTTGTGGTTGGTAGGGCTGTAAATAGTATGGAATGAAATGGAAGAGGTGTTTAGATTTGATATTTGTCTTCTGTCGAGAAGGAAGAGTGATTGCAGATCATTGTAGACTAAAATGAATTTGTAGACTAAAATGAATTTGAAAATACAGAATTTGTGTGTGGTAAATTTTGCTTCTTTTTACTGTTATTTATTGACAGATAGGAGGACAGACATCATCTCAGACTGGACAGGCTTGAGGCTGAGTGAAGGAAGGAAGACAGAAAAAGATGGGGAGAGAGAGAGGGCTGGTGGTCTGGTCAGCCATGGTGTTCCTGCAGTGAAGAAGACTGCCTAATACCCAGGGTAAGAGAACTATATTGAAAGACATGCCTTTTAAAAATGTATATATTGAAGATTGCCTGATACCCAATGTAAGAGAACTATATTGACATGCCTTAAAAAAAAATCTATATCTATTTTTGTTCATTGGCTACAGCTCCAAGGTTGACTAATGGTGAGATTTTGCGTATGCGACCGTTTTTGCCCACCATGAAGGTAGCCACATTCCGACTTGTGTGCTGGGTATGTTTGTGTTTCTGTTACTCACTGATCATTAACATGAATTATGAGATCTTTTACATGTATATTTCATTTTCTGCATATGCATACATATATATACATACATACATATATATATATACATACATACATATATACCGTAAAATCCCTAGCATAAGCCCACCATCTAGCAAACGCCCACCCCCCACTTTGGGCCAAAAGTGCACAGGGGTAACTACCTAGCAAACGCCCACTCTGCTTTTTTCAAAGAGACTATGCTCTCTTTCACTAGAATTTGTGCAGACTGTTCTAAAAGTCATCTTTTCCCCCTTCTTTACCTTTTCCTGTTTCTTTCCTTTTTTCTTATTCTTTGTCCCCTCTCCTCACTCCCACCCTTCCCCAACAAAGTGACTTAAAATTACGTCATACTTTTTCCACTGACGTCTTTTGTTTGTCAGTGATGTACCAGTACTTTGACCACGCTTCCTGATGGCCAGAAGTTGGTTCTTGAATCTCTGTGTGCCATTTTTGCAAAATGCTGAAGCGACAGTGTTACACTGTATCTTTCAAATTGGAAGCCCTCCAGTATCTGGATAACGGAGCAGGTGGGAATGTTTCGGAGTGTGCCCATGAATTTTCTGTGGATAGGAAGAGGATCAGGGAATGAAGTGAAAACAGAGATAGACTTGAACAGCAGTACGGAAAAGACAAACAAAAACGGAAACTGTCAAAAGGACCAGCAGTTAGATCTGAACATGTCGACCAAGGTGTGCTGCATTATCTGGAAGATGAAAGATCTGAAGGCAGGGTATTGTGAAACAAGGACCTACAACGGAAAGCAATGGAACTCGTTGGCCTTCTTTGCCTCAAAGTCCCTTTTTTTCTATTTTCCTTCACTTCTACTCTCACGACCTAATTTACATACTTTCGGGGTTTGTATTCACTCAATTACACGGTTGAGCACAAAAATTACTTTGTGCAAAGGGGTCTATCCCTAGCAAACGCCCACCCCTCAATTTTGCCCTAAATCAGCGCACAGGGGGGGTGGGCTAGGGATTTTACGGTGTATATATATATATATATATATATATATATATATATATATATATATATATATATATATATATATATATATGTGTGTGTGTGTGTGTGTGTGTGTGTGTGTGAAGAGAATTAAAGCACTAACAGGTATGCACTTGAAGTTGACCTGGAGGATTGTAAAAATTTCCACCTTTAATTAATTCACCAGATGCTGCAAGGATTTGACTCACGACTTCATGGACCGATGAGATTTAAGTCGGACAGTCTGAACTTCCTGGCTACAGTGTCCGTTATATTGACATGGGAATGCTTAGATATCTTAAAGTATTTGAAACAAAATGTGCATTATGTAATAGATATTGAAATATAGATAAAAGCCTAGCAATTCTTAAGTATTTGAAACAGAATTTGCGTAATGTACTAGATACTAACATAGATAAAAGCCTAGCTATTCTAAAGTCTTTGAAACAAAATTTGCGTAATGTAATAGATATTGACATGATGTAAAAGCTTAGCCATTCTAAGATGCTTGAAACAAAATTTGGGTAAAGAAATAGATATTGAAATATATAAAAGCCTAACTATTCTAAAGTGTTTGAAACAAAATTTGGGTAAAATAATAGATATGGACATGTATATATATAAAAGTCTAGCTATGTTGAAGTGTTTGAAACAACATTTTCTGTAGGGTCTAGCCTTCACCAGGCAAGTAAAGGCAAAATTTGGGTAAAGTAATAGATATGGACATGTATATATAATAAGAGTCTAGCCATGTTGAAGTGTTTGAAACAACATTTTCTGTAGGGTCTAGCCTTCATCAGGCAATTAAAGGGACAGACAGCTGTTCACAGTGACACTTTAGCATAAAAAAAAGGTAAAGGTGTCCCATAACCTCTGTGGTAGTAGGGGAGCTAGGCATCAGAGACCTCAGCTTCTCTAGGGGCCAGCATGTTGAGGGTGGCACCCATCTCTTCCTCACTGCTTTACCTTCCCTGGCCCTAAATAGGGCAGGTACCCATTTACAGCTGGGGGAACTGTACTGTAGCCAAGGCGCTCAAACGGTCACCCATCCAGTTGGCAACCATACTCAACGCTGCTTAATTTGAGACAGTAAACTGAGGCCCACTGTGCAAACGCACGCAGAACATCTTGCGCACACTTTAAATCCTGTTCCGCTTTTCATAAGAGTAGGCCATCATGTGCCGGTAGGAACAGATGACAATATTTATGCAACTGCATGCACATGGGGACTGGATGAAAAAAAGCGCAAGAGTGCTTACTTTATTATCCTCAATATAAAAGAATAAAATAAAAAATAAATAAATAAATAAAATTAAATTGACTTGGGGAAAGCATGCGCTCTGACCACTGAGCTATCCCGCCCCCCAGTAACACTTTGATGTCATATTTTCTTGGGAGTTCTGTCATTTTCTTGTTTGTGTATATCACTTGTGAAATAAGAGTGTTCAGGTGTGATACATTAGTTGTTGTTTTCTGGTTGAAATCCAGGCAGTGATAGTAGAAATGCTATATTTGTGTGTGTGTGTGTGTGTGTGTGTATCGTATTGTATTGTATTGTATTGTATTGTATATCATGGCAGATTTCTCAGCATAAAATTTGGGCTTTGTCCCTAGGAAAATCTTGTGACATCATAAGTAGCAGCACCCATGAAAAAATCACATGTATTTATTTTCCAGTGACTGGCTTTTTTTTTGCTTTTTTTTTGGACAGTATTTTTTCCAGAGACTACTCTTATTGCCATAGCAATAGCACTGTTTGTCACATCGGGGACTTTGCTTTATTGTCTCATCCAAAAGACTAGCACCCAGACCATCACTTGAGACCTTGCGAATGGGGAGAAATTTGGGTTATAAGGATAGACTGGCAGCTTTTTGCTTTGAAGATGGGTGCATTACCTCTAGACCACTGATCCACCCTGTGTGTGTGTTTATGTGTGTGTGTGTGTTTAATTATTTATTTTATTTTATTCTTTTATATCGAGGATAATGGAATAAGCACTCATGTGCTTTTTTTTTACATCCAGTCTCTCTGTGTATGCAGTTTTGTTAATCTTGTCATCTGTTCCCACCGGCACACAATGGCTTACTCTTATGAAAAGCGGAACAGGATTTAATGTGTACGCAAGATGTTCTGCGTGCGTTTGCACATGGGCCATTGGTTTAGTCTCATCCGAAGGACTGGGGGGAGTGGAGTCCGCACTGATGTTAACTCCAGGAGAGAAATGTCCTCCAGGAATCGAACTCTGATCGTCAAATTGCAAGCGCAATGTTCTGACCACTAGGCTATCCCCTCCCCCCATATGTGTGTGTTGTAATAATAATAATAATACATGGAATTTGTATAGCGCTATATCTTGCTATATCATTAAGCAAGCATGCGTATAATTATTTGTGTGTGCTTTGTTTTAGTTTTTCATGCAGGAATCAAAAGTGCTAGTCTTGTCTGTCTGATTAGTGAGTGTGTGTATGAGTGAGTGAATGTGAGTGAGTGAGGGAGAGGTGTTCGTAGTGAGTGTGTTGTTTTTTTGTTTGGCATTTTTCAGTTGGGTTTTTTAGTTTGTTTGTTTTTTTCTTTTTGGGGGGAGGGGGGGGGGGGGGTCTTTTACACATCAGTGTACATGTTGGACTCAAAGATTTTTTTGTGTTTACAGGGTTGGTGTTATCAAGACAGCCCAAGACATGGATGAGACATCCTCATTGACACTGCAGTAACTCTCATAGTAAGTGCTTGTGTGTGTGTACATGTGTGTAGTGATGTTTTCTTTAAAAAAAAATTCCATTCAGTTTTGTATATAAAGCCCCATTCACTTTACCCCATTCACTTTAACCCCCCCCCCCCCCCCCCCCCCCCCCCATCCACTTTACCCCCATTCACTTTACCCCATTCACTTTACCCCCATTCACTTTACCCCCATTCACTTTACCCCCATTCACTTTACCCCCATTCACTTTACCCCCATTCACTTTACCCCCATTCACTTTACCCCAGTTCCTAGGCTAGAGCTTTGGAGTTCACCAGTGGACAGATTTTGCATTATATACATGTGACAGTTTTTGCATTATATACATGGGACTGTTTTTGCATTATATACATGTGACAGTTTTTGCATTATATACATGTGACTGTTTTTGCCTACTATGAAGGTAGCTGCATTCTGACTTCTGAGATGTGTGCTGGGTATGTTCATGTTTCCATAACTCTGTGACACAAGTTAACATGATTTTTTAATGTGTATATTTGATTTTTTGCATGTGTATATACATGAAGGGAATTAGGGCACTGGCAGGTCTGCACTTTGAACTTAGAAATAGTAAATATCCCCACCCTTAATTCACCAGATGTCACTGAAATTCAAACTCATGATTTCATGGACCCATTGGGATTGAAGTCAAACAGTTTTCACTACGCAGCTATAGTGTCCATCAGTTTGGCATTATTTTAAAAATCTTGGTATGCGGTTAATCACTTTCTGCAATAAACAACAATATTTACTTCCACAGTTCTCAAAGCTGCAGATCTATCCATTCCTTCTGTTAGATCAGATTGGTCTAAAAAACAACACTCTGGAAATGTTTGGCGGAATGCAGTTTGTGAAGAGGCAATTAACTCTCAGAGGACAGCCGTCCACTATAGCAGATCAGTGTAAAGCAACGGTTTTGGACGGCTGTCCGCTATAGTGGATTTGCTGTTTGCAGATTTTTCATGTGGCGTCTGCATGATACTGTGACTAGTGCAGCTTAACATGGCTTCGTGAGCCTATCCAAGGTCAAATGCAGAGTGTTGTTGGATGATTCTATGTGTTCTGAATTCTTTGATCATGGTTGTAGAGAGTAGCTGACACTGAGTAGTGACACAGAGTACAAAATTCAGAGTATTTTCTTCATGCTAGTCAAAGCTCAAATATTGAAGTGGGAGCTTTAATCTTTTGATATTTACTAACCCAGTATGTTATTCATAAGTCCAGAAAATTTCATTTTCTTGCTATATGTTTTGTATTTTTTATGATTTTTTTTACTAACCATTACAAATGGGCCACTTGTCGGGGAAAAGCAAGGGAGAGAACTGGCCATCCGGAGTGAGTTAGTAATAGAAGAATGAAATATATGCACTGTTAAAATCACCTATAAGTCGCACAAAACTGTTTAACGTATAGAAAAACAGCAACAAAGTTATAGCTGAATCTAAAAGACACTACTGGTCTTACTTTTGTAATAAAAAAAATTTCAAACCGTAAACTTGAGCAGACAGTTTGGAAACAGTAAATGAAATGAAAAACGGAATGACTTTATCTGCTTATCCCATAACAGTAGATCACAAAGAGTTTCCAAACAACTTTGAAAAAGCAAACATTTTTTAGAAATATTTTTCAAGTTTATGAGCTTTAAAAGGTTTATCTTCAAGCATTCAAAAACACAGAACAAAGGAAGAAAATAAGGACGAGTACAGAGCTAGAGATACACAACCTGACAATAATCATTACATTAATGCTCCTATTAATTAAAAATGAAGTACTGGATGCATTATCTTATCTGTCAAATAAGAAATTAACAGTTGGACTTTATGGTATTTCTAATGACATGTTAAAATCAACCAGAAACCTGGATTGCCTTTTTGTAGGATAAACTACATAATTTTTTTTCCCAAAATGTTGGTTTACAGGTTATGTACCTAATATTTGGAGACAATCAATTGTTGTATCAATAGTATAGCAGGGAAGACCTAGAAATGATGTTACAGACCTATTGCTTTGACAAATCATGTCTGTAAACTAATGGAAAGAATTGTTTTAAGAAGATTGGTTCACTTCTGTTGTAGAAACGACATATCAGTGAACCAAACAGGCTTTCAAAAAGGAAAATTGCCAAAAAATATCCTTGCAATATATTTTTACATTAAAAAAATTTACGATCAAGTATGGCATGCAAAATATTTTTATATAAACTAAAATATATAGGACTGTGGGGACACATCTACTACTATATAAAAAGTTTATTCAGTATAAGGAGCATGCAAGTATGGGTAGGGAATACATATTCAAACTTTAGACCTACAGACGGGTTTACCTCAAAGCTTGAACAAAGAACATTTCCTCTTTAACTACTATCCAATCCTATTTGACAGAATTACTAGACAAAGCAGGAATCATTCTTGAGAATGTTGATGTAGATCAAAAAATCATGACTTGTTCAAAGTGAAAGCAAAACAAAGCATGTTTTGACATTGACCATACATCTTACAAGAAAGATGGTAATCCACATTGTAATTAGTTCCGTTAGATCACACGTTGCAAACACATAACCAAAATCATTTGAAAATTAACACAGATGGTTCTCTTCTTAGCAGTCAACAAGCAGGTGTAGCCTTTGTCATCCCCAAACATAAAACTGTAAAATGTTGTTACCTTGGAAAAAATTGATCTGTTCATACTGCAGAACTTATTGCCATTTCTATGGCTTTAAGCCATATCAGTGCCTTGCCTTTTTCTGTCCTCCAAGTTTTGGTTTGTGTCAATTTAAAATCAGCCGTACTTTCTCTTTGATCTGTTTCAGCTAAAAAACATTCTAAGATTGTGACAGAAATAAATTGTCAAATACATTGTCTACCATTAAGAGGAACAGCTGTAAGCTTTTGTTGGGTCCCCTCATATCTCAGATTTTATTATAATAAGTGGGCTGACCGAACTGCCAAAATGGGTGCAAGACACGAGGAAGGATCTGTTAAATTGACTTATCCACTTTCCATATATGAGACTGACAGTTTATTGGAAAAGGATTCAGAGAATCAAATGAAGTTATTGGGTAACAACTTTGGTAACATTTCTGATAAACATATCAAGACTTATAAGCTAAATCATATATGTGGCGCTCCACCACGAAATGAGTCCCTTAACACATTACCCAATTTTGCGCTAGGAGCCTTTAAAGGCAGGTGGGGGTCAAGTTGTCAACTTTGAGATTTTGATTGATTATTAAACTATATCTGTTTATTTACCTTATAATGAAATATCAAGGCATAATTTTTATTTCTTTTGCTTTTAAATGTGTTTTGAAAATACCAAAGCACTCATTCTGACATCCTGTTACTAAAATAAACTTGCCCGTTTCTCATTTTGTCCCATCCTGCAGTCTATCATTTCAATTTGTAATAATGTTGCACAGAATTGTCCGATTTTCAATCTGTTTTTTTGTATTTGATAGCCACTTTTTTGCACATTAATAACATGTCAATAACTTAAAATTGACCTCATGTGCACTCTGTCTCATTATGTGGTGGAGCGTCACATATCTAAAACATATAGTTGAGAATTTTCCCAGTTACAGCATGAGAAAGCTCAGATAAATTATCTTCTTTATCGATTAAAGCACTTCTTTATCGATTAAAGCTAAATGCATTAAAAACAAAATTTGTAACAGGTGTTACAGGCTGCTGAAAAACTCAAGTCAGCTTAATGGTGAATCGACAGGTAAAGAGCCAAGGAACGTTGCTGTAGATTTCATTTATTTGGAAAAAAAAATTAAAATAAAAGAAAATGAGTCGACTAAGTAATATCACTACCACTAATTTATGTGGAATTTGTACAGTGCTGAATCTTGTAAAGCGAACAGATCAAAGCGCTTGCATTCATGATATTGACATGTGCAACTGTTCACAAACTTTAACAGATTTTAGATTTACACACACACACACTCACACACACACACACACACACACACACACACACACACACACACACACACACACACACACACACACATTATGATAGCCACATTCCGATGTCAGGGATGGTGTCAAAATGTGACACCTGTGTTTTTTAAAAGTTTTGTCATCCACTCCTTCCCACATGATAGGGCCTACTCTTCTAAAAGGTAGAACTGGTTTGTGATGTGTGCATAAGATGTTCTGTATGCATTCACACACAGGGCCTTAGCCTTTATAGTCTAATCCAAAGGCCTTGAGCATGCAGTTTTATTTCCCATCAAACTGGACTCTAAACCAGCAGATAGAATTGCATGGGTGATTTTCCTTCTGTTTCAAATGGAAATCTGTATTGGTGATTTTCAGATTATAATTTTTTGTAGAGGAATATTTTAAATTGCAGGTTTTGCATCCTTTTGAAAATAAGCAGTGACAATAGCGTCATGGAAAACCCTTGAAAGTTGAGGTTTGTCTTTCAGAACTATTCTCATGAAGGATGATGATAAACTAAAGATACATTATTGTGTGGAGAATAAATGTTCAAATGCATGGGAGTGTGCAGATGAAGCAAACAAGGAATAACCGAGAAACAAATTCTTGAAGGGAGGTAAACATTAATGTGGCACATGTGAAGTCATCGATTGATTTTTGTCTTTCAGAGTTCAAAATGACAAAGCATGGCAAAAACTGTGCAGTCAACCTGTGTAACAGACAAAAGCAGAGCTCAGAGGCTGTATTAGTAATGTAGCCACCAAAAAAAAGTGTTGCTGTGTGTGTGTGTGATAAAACACATAGGCCTGCAAAGGGTGTGGGGTGTGGGGGGGGACGAGAGTTCAGAACTGAAGCCCACTACCAAGAGCAGATTTCACACTTTCACTTTGAATTTAAGTTGCTATGCATCAGATACAAAGTAACAAAATTAGACGCAAAATTGGTGCCTAACGCTGGAACCTAAATTAAATGTACGTGCCAATTTTGAAACGATTATGATCAAGGTAGTGAACATTGTACCTTTGGTTTCCACATTCCAGTGCAGCATTCTTTTGTGGACTGATATTGATCGGTAGAGGTAGTTATGAACTTCGCTTTTTTTTTTAACTGGATAATTATACATTTTTTATTTACTCAAACATACAAACCAATTTCAGTATGAACGTACCACATGGCATGATCATAGCAGTTTGACAGTAACTCAGATGTTTTGCCTAAAAATATTTAAGTGAAAGGATCTCTCGTATCTCCCAGGCATCACGTTTATAGCGTCATCCAAAACATCAAACTGGGAAGAAAGAGCAAGGCTGGGAATATAACGCAGAATCTCAAGCTTTAAGCAGGCAAACATCTTGACATCCTGCCACTTTCCTTCTTAGTGATGACTTATTCTGTGTGCAGTGTTTGGTAGTGAGTCAAAATCAAATTTTTTTTTCCAGATTGTTCATTGAATAAGCATTTTTTTCACCAAGCCATCTATCTCAGAAAAAAAAAAAGAAAAATAAATATTTCACCAATTTTTTTTTTAACTAACATAATTCAACAGCCTCAAAATTAAGATATAAGTGAGTGACTGATGTGTCACTTGTGGTGTGTGCAGTGTGACTGATGTGTCACTTGTGGTGTGTGCAGTGTGACTGATGTGTCAATTCTGGTGTGTGTGCAGTGTGACTGATGTGTCAATTCTGGTGTGTGCAGTGTAACTGGTGTGTCACTTGTGGTGTGTGCAGTGTGACTGATGTGTCACTTGTGGTGTGTGCAGTGTGACTGATGTGTCACTTCTGGTGTGTGCAGTGTAACTGATGTGTCACTTCTGGTGTGTGCAGTGTAACTGGTGTGTCACTTCTGGTGTGTGCAGTGTGACTGATGTGTCACTTGTGCTGTGTGCAGTGTGACTGATGTGTCACTTGTGCTGTGTGCAGTGTGACTGATGTGTCACTTGTGCTGTGTGCAGTGTGACTGATGTGTCACTTGTGCTGTGTGCAGATGGTGTCTGTCTGTCCAGGCATGAGGGAAGGAAGAGGGGGCCACAGCAGCAGGGGCAGATAACTGCACACAACTAACTCCCTTCAGAAAAACGGTGGGGAGGGAGGGCTGGCTCAGAAGCCTTTCCTGGAGGACAGTGAACAATGGTGTCTGTTTTAGTTTAGAAATCAGCAGTGTTTTCCATGGACAGTGAACAATGGTGTCTGTTTTAGTTTAGAAATCAGCTGTGTTTTCCATGGCTTCAGTTTTAGCACTGGGAGGTGGAGGTGACAGTAGAGCACAGCCACTTTTGTCAAAAATTATTGCGCCAGAGAAAGGCAGGCGTTTTCTTTCTGAATCGTGTCGTATGAAGCGAAAATGTGTTGTGCTGTGCCTGACAGAGATAGGCAGGCGTTTTCTTTCGGAATCGTGTCGTATGAAGCGAAAATGTGTCGTGCTGTATCTGACAGAGAAAGGCAGGCGTTTTCTTTCTGAATTGTGTCGTATGAAGCGAAAATGTGTCGCGCTGTACCTGACAAGTCGGGGCCCAGCACATCCAACTTTGGCAAGGGAGAGAATTGAAATCTTGTTGATGTTAATGGGCTGAAGTTAAAAGTTGTTTGGAATTCTGCTGTAGCACCATACCAGTGGTCAAACTGAAGCTGTGGACAGTGTTACTTTGTTTCATCATCATTCCCCCTTCCCCCCAAATATAAAACATTCCAGTACTGATCCATAACATCATCATTCCCTCCTCCCCCTCCTGCTTGCATCCCTGTGAAGGGGACTTGCCAGCACACATGGTGTTGCCTGTTTGTGAGGTGTGTGAGTGAGTGTTCAGGAGTGTGTTATACATTTGGTGTGACAGTGAGTGTGCAGGAGTGTGTTGTACACTTAAAAACTTTTTATTCCTATGCTGGAGCTCTGAGGTTCACCAACAGTGAGATTATTACAACTGTGACCATTTTTGTGTCCATTGTGAAAGCGGACTAATTCTAACTTGGGACATGTGTTATAAATGGGTCATCAAAATGGGACATTGCTGAAATACATCCATGACACTACACAACACTGCTAAAATAGATTCTTGACACCACACTACACTGCTAAAATAAACATGTAAAACTACAGTGCACCTACATTGCTAAACTAAATCCTTAAAACTGCACTTAACTGGACAAAAACTTAATCCATACTCTTTCTTACACTGATAAAGAAAATCCATACTACAATCGCACTGGTAAAAAGATTTTTTTTTAAAACTATATTAAACCTACACTGGTATAATAGACCCTCAAAACTGCACCCACAAATAAAATAAAACTTGGTGGCATACACTGCTAAAAGAAACACATAAAACAATACACACTTATAAACTTCTAAAACTGTACTTTGCGAAAATAAGCCCACAACACTACACTACACTTGTACTCAAAATAAAAGAATTTGATTTGAACTGCAAAAACTAAAGCCCAAAACTTTGCTGTAAAAAATCTGTATACTACACTTTCTTGCACAGCCCAAATCCATGAGACTACACTAAACTTGTACTATTAAAACTATACTTTGCTACAATAAGCCCACAGCACTACTCTACACTTGTACTGGAAGTAAAAGAATTTGATTTGTTTGGATTTGCACTGCTGAAACTGAAGCAAAAATATCTATAAGCTACACTCTTCTCTTGTACAGCCCAAATCCATAAAACTACACTGAACTTGTATAGGAAAAATCCATAAAACAAGATGCACTGCTAAAATCCATAAATCTACACTTGATTCTACTAAAAAGTAAACCTATAATGGCTCTTATAACAAAAAATTTTGGGGGGTGTTCTGCTGCTTAACCTTGAGGTTAAGGGTAAGTGTATACCTTTTTTAATGCCACCCCCCCTTCCCACTCTCCTGTCCAATTTAGATGGCTGTATTCCGACTTTAAGGGATGGTGTTTAAACATTACACCTGTGTACATGCATTAGGATTTTGTCGTCCATGCCTACCCCCACCAAATGGGTTTTTAGAATGTTTGTGCAAGATTGTGTGCATTTGCACACAGGGCCTTGGTGGAAAGACCTCGACATTCAGTTTGATTTTTCTCATTATACTGGGAATCAAAAAGCAAGGCTAGGACTCTAACCCAGAGCCTGGCAGATGACTTGTTGGGCAGAGGATGTCTTGACTGATCTGCCATCTTCCTCCTGACACTGCTGAAATAAAAGGAGATGGTTTACATTGCTGAAGTATAACCACATGCACTGCAGAAATTCATCACCTATAAAACCGCTAAATTTATACTGCTAAAAATAAACCAATAAAACTGCACAAACTACATCTTTGCTGCTACAAAATGAACCTATAAAACTGCACTATATCTACACTTAAAGAAACAAAAAAGCACTACATCTACACTGGTGTAAAATAAAACTTTTAAAACTGCACAGCTAAATGGATAGTTGCATTACGCCTACACTGCTATAAAAAAATTAAAAAAACCTTCAAACTTGCTATATAGATAAACCTTCAAATTCATAATAACTGCTAAAAGTGTACCTTTAAAACTACAATAATTATTGCCATTGAGAGAACTATAAAACTGCACAACATCTACAGGGCTAAAAGTAAAGCTAGTGCACTACTTGCAGACAATACACTGTTCAAAGTAAAAACCTACATGCACACTTCTAAAACTTAAAACCTATAATCTACTACATGTACAGACCCAAAAGTAAAAAACAGCAAACTGCAATGGGATAAACTGGGCAGTTTTACTTGTAAAATTGTGTTACACCTACTGTTGAAAAAACAACACTGAACTGCATCTACACAAAAAGTAAGAACCTATAAAACTGTACTACAGCCCACTAAAGTTAGAAACTTGTAAAGCTGCACTGCAGTATACTAAAAAAAAATTTTTAAACCGACCAAAAAAAGAGAAAAAAACATAGACTTTAAGTAAAAACCTATAAAACTGCACTACACATAAACTTTTAGAATCTATGAAACCACTAAACCTACACCACTAAAAGTAAAAACAAATAAAACTGCACTACACCTGTACCACTTGAGTAAAAAGCTGTCCAACTGCACTACACCTACATTGCTAAAAGTTAGAACAGCACTACACCTATACTAATAGTAAACACCTATGAAACTGCACAATGCCTACACTAAAAATAAATATAAAACTACCTACACTGCTGAAAGTAAAAACTTATAAAACTGCGCTACACCTATATTAAAAGTAGAAACCTATGAAACAGCACTACACCTACACTACTAAAAGTAAAAGCTTAAATGTACACCTACGTTAAAAGTAAAAACCTATAAAAACTGCACTACACCTAAACTACTAAAATGCAAAGCTATAAACCTGCTCACTCTCACTCACTCACTCAGTCCCATGTCCCAAAGGACGTAGGGGGGACATGAGAGAAGACGCAACGGAGATCTTTTTCCATGCTTCACGATCCTGTGTGGCTTGTAGAAGGCGTTGCAGGGGTTGGGCAGTCCAGTCTTTGATGTTGTCAACCCACGATTTCTTTTGGCGGCCTCTTCTTCTCTTGCCCTCGACTGTTCCTTGCAAGATGGTTTTTGCTAGGGTGTTGTGTCTTGTGGTGTGACCAAACCACATCAGCTTTCTCCTCTTTATGGTGGAGAGCAAAGGCTCTTGGGGGCCCACACGCTTTTTGATTTCTTCTTTCACATAGTTATTGGTCTTGTGTTCTTTGTATGATATTTTGAGGAGTCTTCTGTGGCACTTGTTCTCGAATGCTTGGATTCTTCTCTCTAACTCTGCTGTCAGAGTCCATGATTCACAGCCATATAGGAGGATAGATATCACGAGGGATTTGTAGAGGTGGTATTTGGTGCAGAAGCTGATGATGTTGCTTCTGATGATCCTCTGGAGTCTGACTAGAGCAGATGTTGCTGTTGCAATGCAAGCTTTCACCTCATTGTTTGATGTGCCATCTTTTGTTAGGATGGAGCCTAAGTATTTGAATTGGCTCACCTCTTCCAATATTTCTCCATTCATCTTTATTTCCGTGCTGTCATTACTCGCGCTGTTGACCATGATCTTCGATTTCTCTGTACTGACCTCCATGCCGTATGCGCTCGCTCGATCTGTTAAATTGTCTGTGAGGAATTGCAGTTCTTGTTTGCTGCTGCCCATGAGGTCAATGTCATCTGCAAATCTGAGATTGCTAAGGGCTCTTCCACCAATGGAGATGGAAGTGTGATGGTTTTGCAGTGTCTCTGTCATGATGTTTTCGAGGAAGAGGTTGAAGAGTACAGGTGAGAGAAGGCAGCCCTGGCGGACTCCAACCGTGGTCTTGAAGAACTCGCCCACGTGATTGTTCATGAAAACTGCACTTCTTGCATTCTCGTACAGAGCCTTGATGACTTCAATTAGGCAGTTGTCAATGTTGAAGTGCCTGAGTACTTGCCAGAGGCCGTCATGCCATACCCTGTCAAAGGCCTTTTTGAAGTCTATAAAATTGTGGTACAAGTCTTTTTGGTGTTGGAGATGCTTCTCTATCAGAATTCTCAGGTTGAAAATTTGTTCCATTGTGCTGCGTTTTGGTCTAAAGCCCGCTTGTTCTTCTGCCAGGAGTTTTTCTGCTTGGTTTTTCAATCTGTTGAGGACTACCTGCAGCATGATCTTGCTAGGATGGCTTATGAGACTGATGGTTCTGTAGTTCTGACATTGCTTGAGGTTTCCTTTCTTTGGCAGGGGTATTACAAGAGACTGTGTCCATTCTTTTGGCCATTCTTTGGTGTCGTGGATCTTCTGACAAAGTTCTGTGAATCGCCTTGCTGTTTCATTCCCTCCATTTTTTATGAGTTCAGCTGGGATGTTATCGATTCCAGGGGACTTCCCCTTCTTCAATTGTTTAATAGCTGTGTCTACTTCACACCTTTATCTTTGGTGGGTCTTTATCTTGGTGTTCAGGGGTTTGTTGGAAACTATGTTGGTATCTGGGCGTAGTGGGTAGTTATACAATCCCTCACAGTATTCTGTCCAGCGTTGGAGGATGGCATTGTTTTCCGTTAAAAGATTTCCTTCTTTGTCTTCAATAACAGAGGCTTTAGGCTGTGTGGTTTTAGTTAGTGCTTTCAGAGTGTTGTAAGCTGTTTTGCTGTTTCCCTTGGCCATTCCATCTTCGATGTTGTTGCATTGTTCTTCTATCCACGCTTCTTTGGCTTCTCTCATCTTTTTCCTCACTTCTCTGTGGCTATCCATGTACTTGTTGTTGGCTTCTTGACTTGTGAACTTTTGCTTCTTAAGTTCTCTTCTTTTGTCGCAGAGGTCAAGAACCTCATTTGTCACCCAGGGTTGTTTCTTTGTTCTGCTTCTGCCTAATGTTTCTTCTGCTGCTGTCGTTAGCACTTCTTTGATATTGTTGGCTAGTGTGTTCACATCATTGTCAATGGCTGTGAGTGCGGCGAACTTTCCTCCAATGTTGGCTTGGAAGATCTCAACCACTGTTGGGTCTTTGAGTTTTTCCAGGTCGAATCTTATGCGTGGGCTTTTTGGCTGTTGTTTTGCTTTCAGTTTCAGCCTGATGGTGGTAAGTACAAGGTCGTGGTCACTGCCAATGTCAGCTCCTGGGAATGTTCTTGTATTTGCCTTGTTTATGCTGGATTTGAATCTTTGGGGTGACAGAATGTAATCAATTTGATTATGAATCAGACCATTTGGTGAGTGCCAGGTTGATGTTCTAGATGGCTTGTGAGGGTGGAGTGTGTTAGCCAGAGTTAGTTTGTGCTTCTTTGCGAATTCCAGCAGCCGCTGTCCTCTGTCATTTGTTTCTCCCAGTCCAAAGCGTCCTGTGGTTCCTGCCCAGGTGTCATAGGCATCAGGTCCCACCTTAGCATTCCAATCGCCTTCCACAATAAGGATGGCTTTTTTGGGCGTTTTGGAGATGACGTTTTCAAGTTCTTCATAGAATTCTTCTATCTGGTCATCATCGTAGTCAGATGTTGGAGCATACACTTGGATAAACCTGCACTACACTTAAATTAAAATAACCTATAAAACTGCACTACACCTAAGCTACTAAAATAAAATAAACCTGTACTTCACTAAACTACAACAACAACAAAATTTTAAACCCTGCACTTACCTAAACTACTAACATAATTTTTTTTTTTTTAAAACAAACAATGAAACTGCACAACACATTAGCTTCTAGAATAAAAACCTACAAAACTGTGCTACACCTGAACAAAAAACCCTTATAACTGCACTACACCTGAACTAAACTACAATATATGAATACATATATGAATACATATATGAATATGTAACCCCCCTCACAAAACGTATTTTTGTGTTTGGTGTTACTAAGCGCTAGGTTCAGTAACTCCCTTGTAGAGTTGAGTGATCGCCCCTTAAAAAAGAGTGCGTATCGGGATTTCTGTTTTTAAATCTCACTTCCTGCCTGGGCCTAGTGAGGGAAGGGAGCGTGACAGAGACTCGCTCCTGAGTCTAGATGTTCCTGATTAAGGTTTGTTTTATTTTTTAACTTCGTTTTTGATCAAACTATCTGTTTAAGCCAATTTCAGCTTAATTCAGAATAGTTTTGGAAGGTTCAGGAAGTCTATATGTTTGATTTAATTTCACAGGCTTTCAACCTGTGAATTAACAGTGAACGTAACTTCGTACGTACAACGTACGTGATCGCTTCGAACAAAGGAAGCGTGGGTTAAATTTTGGCGCGATCATGGTCCTTGTTGTAAGATTAATTTGTGGTAGAATATTGTTTAGCTATTATTAAAATGCTAGAAATATTCTAGTGTGGCTTTACACTACAAATATATGGGTGTGAAGGCCTTTTTCTATCATTAAGAATGGTGATTTATTTATAATAAATCATGTAGCAATTTTAAAACAAGTAATGGCATTGGAATGTCATTGTGGACATTTATTTAAAATAAATTAGTCCCTTTTATTAATGTTGCACAGTTTCATAGGATGGACCATCCTCTGTCCTAAAGTAAATGAGACATGTTGTGAGACAAGTTATTAAAATTATGTAGTGATGATTTTATTATTAGAATTGTGATTTATTTGTGATAAATCATTTAGTAATTCTAGAATGGGTGAAATGGCATTGGAATGTCATTGTGGACATTTATTTAAAGTAAATTAGTCCTTCTTATTAATTAATGCTTGCACAGTTTCATAGGATAGACCATCATCTGTCCTAAAGTAAATGAGACATGTTGGGATGCTTGCACAGTTTCATAGGATGGACCATCATCTGTTCTAAAGTAAATGAAACGTGTGTAATACTAACTACTAAAATTATGAAATAATTTTAGAGGTGATGTTAGATTGTTCTGAGAATATTTAATTCTCATGAGAATGGTAAATTGAATAGGGTGAGAATGCCTTTTGGTAATTGAGCTGTGTTGTAAACAAGCTCAGTGATGGATGTTTTGTGGTGATGTTTTTTACAGTGTATGTTCTTTGATTACAGGAACATCGTCATCGGTCTTCCCCTGTCACACCTGCTTTGCCCCATCGTTAAATCTCCACCCCTACTTATGGTTGTCTTTATTAATGGCCTTGATCTGAGATTGATCACTGATTCTATTTTTGGTATTTGACTGGATAGAATATATTTTTTGTTTTTAATTGTACTTGTAGTACAATTAGTCAATTGGTGTTTTGTGTAATGTGGTAGTGTTGTAGGTTGTGTTGTGGAATATATGTGGTAAACCCAATTCGCTCGGTCTGGAGTCGCATTGAATGAATGGTGTTATTCGTCACGTTCAGTGTGTTCAGTGTGGCTGCTGAGTGAGTTGAGGTTAGTTAATTTCACTTCACCTACTTTCCTACCTCTTCTATATTTTCTTTTCCCCTATTTTTCTACTATCCTCTTTTCTATCCCCCCTTTATCACTCCCCGGCCCATAAGTAGCTGAGCCCTACTCTTCTTTAGGGTTACTGAAGAAAATAGGAATTAGTCTAGGACTCGTAAGATTTCCGGTACCGAATTAGACGGAACGGGAATTAGAGTGGCGACTTAGATAATTCCCGTGTAGGACCCTCTACAAATATATATATATATATATATATATATATATATATATATATATATATATATATATATATATATATATATATATAACTACTTGAATAAAAACCTACAAAACTGCACTACACATGGACTAAAAAAAACAACAACTGCACTACACCTTTAAAAAAAATTTAAAAGCCCATAAAAGTACACTACACCTACACTATTAAAAGTAAAAGCTTTAATGTACACCTATGTTAAAAGTAAAAACCTATAAAACTGCACTACACCTAAACTACTAAAAGTAAAAGCTATAAACCTGCACTGCACTTAAATTAAAATAACCTATAAAACTGTACTACACCTAAGCTACTAAAATGAAATAAACCTGCACTTCACTAAACTACTAAAATATGTTTTTAAAAACCTGCACTTCACCTAAACTACTAACATAAAAAAAACCTATGAAACTGCTCAACACATTAGCTTCTAGAATAAAAACCTACAAAACTGTGCTACACCTGAACTAAAAACCCTTATAACTGCACTACACCTAAACTAAATTACAATATATGAATATATATGAATACATACATATGCGCGCGCGCACACACACACACACACACACACACACACACACACACACACACACACACACACACATATATATATATATATATATATATATATATATATATATATATATATATATATATATATATATATATATATATATATATAACTACTTGACTAAAAACCTACAAAACTGCACTACACATGGACTAACAAAAAACCCCATAAACTGCACTACACTTGACCTAAAATGAAAGAAAACTCTACACTTCAATTACTTTAATAATAATACATAAACTAGCGCTATCCTTAAAAACAAAAGCCATAAAAAGTACACTTGCACTGCTAAAATAAACCAAAAAGACTAGGCTATATTTGCACTATAAAATACACCATAAAACTACACTAGCACTGCTAAAATGAATTCATAAAACTACATTACACTTGCACTGCTAAAATAAATTCTTAAAACTACATTACACTTGTACTGCTAAAATAAACTCATAAAACTACACATGCACTGCTTAATTAATTAAATAAGCCTATGAAACTACACAACATGTCGACTGCTAAACTGAATTGATCTGTGACAGTTCACTGCAGTTACATAGCCAAAATAAATGCATTCATAATTTTACATGAGTTTATACTGCTAGAAAAGATACATCCATGCTATAGTTACACTGAAGAGATAAATAAACCCACAATACCATGCTGCCCTCACACAGACACACCCATAACACTAAGCTACAGTTACACTGCTCCAATAAAATAGATCTATCTGTCTGTCTACCTACCAATCTATCCCCGTTGATTCCGGTCCAGGAGATTTTTCTCCTGGAGTTAACATCAGTGCTGACTCCACTCTCCCCAAAAGTCCTTCGGATGAGACTATAAACCGAGGCCTCGTGTGCGAACACACGCAGAACATCTTGCAGCACACGTTAAATCCTGTTCCGCTTTTAGTAAGAGTAGGCCATCGTGTGCCGGTGGAACAGATGACATTTACAAAACTGCATACAGACGGGGACTGGATGTTAAAAAAAAAAAGCACAAGAGTGCTTATCCCATTATCCTCGATAAAAAGAATTTTAAAAATCAATCAATCAATCAATCAATCTATCTATCTATCTATCTATCTATCTATCTATCTATCTACCTATCTATCTATCTATCTATCTATCTATCTATCTATCTATCTACCTGTCTGTCTGTCTGTCTATCTATCTATCTATCTATCTATCTATCTATCTATCTATCTATCTATCTATCTATCTATCTATCTTTTAGTCTGGCGACCGTGGGAGCACCCCTGAAGACTTGACAACCAGTTCCCTCCATTCCTCTCTCTGTTCTGCCTTTCTCAGGGTTTTGTTCAGTTCTAGGCCTGTCCATTCGCTGTTGTCCTCCCATCTCTTCTTTGGTCTGTCTCTTTTTCTTCCTCCTTGGACAGTGCCTTGCAGTATTGATTTTGCTAGTCCTATTGCTTTTGCTATCAATAAAATAGATGTGTAAAAATATGTTACTGTTACATTGCACAAAACTGCATACACACGGGGACCGGATGAACAAAAGCACATGATTGCTTATTCTGTTATCCTCGATATAAAAGAATTTTTTAAAATATATACCGTAAAATCCCTAGCATAAGCCCACCATCTGGCAAACACCCACCCCCCACTTTGGGCCAAAAGTTCTGCACAGGGTAACTACCTAGCAAACGCCCACCCTGCTTCTTTGTCCCCTCTCCTCACTCCCACCCACCCCCAACAACGTGAATTAAAATTACGTCATGCTTTTTCCATTGACGTCTTTTGTCTGTCAGTGACATACCGGTACTTTGACAACGCTTCATGATGGCCAGAAGTTGGTTCTTGAATCTCTCTGTGCCATTTTTGCAAAATGCTGAATGTCTTGAATGTCCTCGTTGGCCTTCTTTGCCTCAAAGTCCCCTTTTTTTCTATTTTCCTTCACTTCTACTCACATGACCTAACTTACATGCTTTGGGGGTTTGTATTCACTCAATTACAGGGTTGAACACAAAAATTACTTTTTGCAAAGGTGCCTCTCCCTAGCAAACGCCCACCCCCCAATTTTGCCCTAAATCAGTGCACAGGGGGGGGGGGGGGGGGGGCGTATGCTAGGGATTTTACGGGTATATATATATTGCTAAAATAAACACATCCATAATACCATGCTACAGTTACACTGCTAAAATATCTACATGGATCACACTACAGTTATACTGCTAAAATTTATATTATGTATATATGATATATACATATATATATATGATATATACATATATATATATATATATATATATATATATATATATATATATATATATATATATATATATATATATATATATATCCATAACATTACACAGCAGACAGGGTATATAGCTAAAATGAAAAATCAGCAGTACACGGTTATCTACTATTCACCCTCTTCTCTTTTCCCACAGAACCTTTCAAACGAAATAACACGAAGAATACTGTGGTTTTTATAATTCTCACCAGATGTGGACATAAATTTATACAAACTATCCCTGACCCCTCCTGCTCTAAAACCACCCCACAGACTTTTACTGTTTTATTTTCTGTGAGGAACCGGTTCGACAGAGATAGCTGTACAGTTAAAGGGAAGCAACGCGTCAAATACTTCACATTAAAGAGTACTAGAAAAGTGGCTTCCCTTTAATTGCTCGCCACGCTTCTTGTGAGACAATGGGAGACGACAGACGGAGCTGGAGTTTCATTCATTCTTTCTTTTATTTCAAGGATAATGGAATAAACACTCATGTGCTTTTTCTTTTTTTTTTTTTTACATCCAGTCCCCGTGTGTATACAGTTTTGAAGTGTGTGTGTGTGTGTGTGTGTGTGTGTGTGTGTGTGTGTGTGTGTGTGTGTGTGTGTGTGTGTGTGTGTGTTGTTGTTGTTGTTGTTGTTGTTGTTGTTGTTGTTGTTGTTGTTGTTGTTGTTGTTGTTGTTGTTTAGAGTCTATGCACACTTGGTGATATTAGACTAAACAAACAAACAAAAACCCTACCATAAAATATTTACAGAAGACTTGGAAATAATCCTAGCAACATCAGTAATCAACGGTTTTCGTGAAACTATATTCAATGGTTCCCTTTGAATTTCAATGCCATTTTCTTTGTAAACTGAATTAAAAATTGAACATTGAAAAAGAATATGTTCACAAGATGGCTAATGGCTCAGAACAGGAGCAAGTTACACTTCGAGAATATTTGGTCTTCCAAGAATTTAATCGCGACTTATAAATGATGTTAGTGATATGTCTTGGATAGCCTAGTATTTCTAATTTCCCATGGAAGTTATTCTTGTGTACTGATTTTCCAATAATGAATTAATTCACGAAATCATTTTTAATTTATGAGCTGGCAATATCTTTTCGCACCTTGTTGCAAATTTCTGCTATTTCATTCCAGTATTACGCAGTGAGAGGAATCAGCAAAAATCTATTCCGATACCTTTTGTCATGATACAATGTATCAGATATTTTATTTCAAATAATAAATCTGTCCTTACTTTTGAGCTCCAATCTTGTAAACTATATAGTACAGACTTCGAGTCAACACAAAAAACGATGTGAAAAAATTAAAGTGTGTGTGTGTGTGTGTGTGTGTGTGTGTGTGTGTGTGTGTGTGTGTGTGTGTGTGTGTGTGTGTGTGTGTGTGTGTGTGTTATTTTTTTTATTATTATTCTTTATATTCTTTTATATCGAGGATAACAGAATAAGCAATCATGTGCTTTTTTTCATCCGGTCCGTGTGATGCAGGTTTTTGTAAATATTGTCTCTGTTCCACGCACACGATGGCCTACTCTTACGAAAGCGAAGATTTAACGTGTGCGCAGATGTTCTGTGTGCGTTCGCACACGGGGCTCGGTTTAAAGTCTCATCGAAGACTTTGGGGAAGTGTGTGTGTGTGTGTGTGTGTGTGTTGTGTGTGTGTGTGTGTGTGTGTGTGGTGTGTGTGTTGCAGTTTGACCAACCATCAGTGCCACATTCTTTTCTGAAACCTGCTCAGTTACAAACATCAGTTTCTGTTTTTTGAATGATGAAAAAAAAACGTTTCTCAGGTTTTTTCCATATATTTACATGGTGTTTGTTGCAATGGTGATTACAGATTAAACTCTAGTGATAATAATTTTATCTGTTCTGGTTTTCTTGGTTTGTGTTGGGGAGATGATAACTATGGTGATAATCATTTTGTCTATTCTGGATTTTCTTGGTTTGTGTTTGAGAACAATATTGCTGTTGAATGTTTCCACAGTTGTGGGATTCTGCTTTCTCCTCAGCACTGTTTTTTGTGGATTTTTTTTTTTAATATAGAAGGTGGATTTTGTTGTTGTGTTGTTGTTGCTGCTGCTGCCGCTGTTGTTGTTGTTGATGCTGCTGCTGCTACTGCTACTGCAGTTGTTGTTGTTGCTGCTGCGGCTACTACAGTTGTTGTTGTTGCAGTTATTGTTCCTTGGTTGCTTTCATCTCTTCATGATTTTCAGCAACTTTTCCTCTAAATTTGCTTTACATTGCATTGAGGTTTTTCCATATTAATGTTGGAGGTTCTTCACATCCTTCAACAACATCTTTCTTTCAATGTAGACATAGATATAGATATAGATTTATATAATATCAACAACAGCAACAACAATCCAGAACAACATTTCACTGCCTTCACTTCTCACAGACAACAGAAGCGGGACTGACAGTTTTTCAAGTAGGTTGTCTCCCTTCCCTTGTGCTAAACAACAGTGTGTGTGTGTGTGTGTGTGTGTGTGTGTGTGTGTGTGTGTGTGTGTGTGTGTGTTTGTGGTGGTGGTCGTGCGCACGCACGCGCGGGCATGTGTGTGAGAGTGTGTGTGTGTGTGTGTGTGTGTGTGTGTGTGTGTGTGTGTGTGTGTGTGGCGTGCGTGCGTGGATACGTGTGTGTGTGCGTGCGTGCGTGCGTGGATACGTGTGTGTGTGCGTGCGTGCTGAGGGCGTGTGCGTGCGCGTGCGTGCGTGCGTGGGTGGTGTGTCTGTGTGTGCGTACGCGTGCGTGCGTGCGTGCGTGCGTATGTGTGACTGTGTGCGCGCACGCGCGCATGTTTATGTGTGTGTCTGTGTGTCTGTGTGTCTTGTAATAAATCTTATTCTTTTATTGTATGATTTTATATCACTACTGGGTTGGGTTCTTATTACAAGTTTACTGCCTTAAAGTGAAAACACATATAGGGATGTGAACAGACTAACAGACAACTCAATAGGATATAATATAGTTTTATTCAGAGACTCGTGTACATAGATGTATACATGAACAAGGCCTATCTAAAAGTGCGGGAAAGTCCGTCTCGCTTCCAGGCACTGGTCGGACAGTTCCCACGCGCTCGCAGGCGAATGGTGCCAGAATGAATGAGGCCAAGGTCATAGGCTGCATGCGTTAGTTTTAGGCGAGTGCAGGGGATGGACAGTAAGGGAGGGGGTAGATCAAGATGGGGATCCTTGTTGGCTTAGGGGTACTGTCCTTCAGTCTTTATTATGCTAGTATTAATAATACTTCATGTCTGTCTGTGAGTTCGTGTGTTGTGTCTGTGTCTGTGTATGTTTGTGTCTGTCTGCTGTGTGTCTGTCCTTGTCTGTGTCTGTCATGTGTCTGTGTGTCCAATCCAATCCAAAGCCTTTTTATGCCTTCTTGGCATGTAGGGCAGCAACAAAGGTTCTCCACTCCTGCCTGTCTTGGGCCAGTTTCTGAATGGTTCCCCAGGAGTGTTGGAGGGTCTTCAGCTCTGTTTCTATTGTCCGACGCCAGGTGTTCTTGGGTCGTCCTCGCCTGCGTTTTCCGTCTGGTGTCCAGTGGAGGGCTGTTCGGGCGATGTTCCCTTGTTCCCGTCGGCTGATGTGTCCTATCCATCTCCATCGTCTTTGCATAATGATGGTATCTATATTTTCTTGGTCGCAGCGGGCCAGGAGTTCTTGGTTGGAGATGGTCTCAGGCCAGAAGATGCGCAGTATTCTCCTGAGATTCTTCGTGTGGAATGTAGACAGTTTGTTAATGTCATTCTCAGTCATCCTCCAGCATTCTGAGCCATACAGGAGGGTGGAAAGTACGCAGCTCTGATACAGTCTTAGTTTGGTCTTTGTGCTGTATTGGGATGACTTCCACACATTGTTCAGATTTCTGTAAGCAGCTCTTGCTTTGTTGATGCGGTTTTTGATGTCACTGCTTGCTCCGCCATCATGCCTGACAATACTCCCAAGGTATGTGAACTCTTCAGTTGTTGGCAGATCTTCTCCGTTCACTGTGACAGGAGAGGGATTCTGAACGTTTAGCATCATCACCTCTGTCTTCTTCTGGCTGATTTTCAGGCCTACTTGCTGGGCAAAAGTGTTGAGACGGGATGTCTTCTCCTGGATATGATGGTGGGTGTGTGAGAGCAGTGCCAGATCGTCAGCAAAATCTAGGTCTTCAAGTGTTGTGAAAGGGGTCCATCTGATGCCCCGCGGCTGGTCAGCTGTTGTCTGTCTCATCACCCAGTCGATTGTCAGGTTGAAGAGCAGTGCCGACATGGGGCAGCCTTGTCTGACGCCGGTCTTTACACTGAAGCTGGTTTCACTGTTTCCTACTCTGCATGTGAAGTTTTTGTAGAAGCTCTTAATGACTTGTACAATCTCCTGCGGTATTCCATATGCTCGGAGTATGCACCATAGACTTTTTCGATGTATGCTGTCAAAGGCTTTCTCAAAGTCTACAAAGTTGATGTACAGCTGTCTCTGCCATTCCGTGCACTGTTCGATGATGTTGCGCAGGGTAAAGATCTGATCTGTGCATCCTCTTCCTGGTCGAAAACCTGCCTGTTCTTTTCTGAGTTGTTGGTCCACTGCTTCTGAGATTCGTTTAATTATTATTTTTGCTAGGATCTTGCTGGGAATAGATAGCAGAGTGATTCCTCTCCAATTGTTACAGTTGCTCAGGGCTCCTTTCTTTGGGATCTTCACGATGACTCCTTTTGTCCAGTCTTCTGGTAGCTGTTTCTCCTCCCATATAGCAGTAAAGAGTGGTTGTAGAACCGTGGCTGCAAACTCTGTGTCTGCTTTGAAGAGCTCTGCATTTAGGTTGTCCTGGCCAGGGGCTTTTCCGTTCTTGAGAGATCTGATGGCTGTTATAATTTCTTTCTTCTCTGGTGGAGTGGTGTTAGCACTGAGGTCGGCATCAGGGTCTTGTACATCCGCCTCTTCAGTTGGTGGCGGTCTGTTGAGAACTTCGTTGAAATGTTCTGCCCATCTAGCATCTTGTTCTGCTTCTGTGGTAAGGAGTCGGCCCTGTTTGTCTTCAATCGGCGTCTCGGTGTTTCCCCGGTATTTGCCACTGACAATTTTGGTGATCTTAAACACCTGTCCTTGTTCTCCTTTGGCGGCGGCCTCTTCTGCTTGGCTTGCAATATCATCCAAGTAGGCTCGTTTGTCTGCTCTTGCCATCTTCTTCACAGTTTGGTCTGCCTCTCTATACTGTTGTTTGAACCTCTCTCTTATTCTCTCGGACTTGGTTTCCAAAATTTTCTTCTTCAGTTCTCTCCTGTTCTCAATGGCCTGCCAGGTGTCTGTTGTGATCCACTTTTTCCTCTTCCTCTGTCTCTGTCCTAAGCATGTTTCGCTGGCTTGTGTGTAGGCTGTTTTGACTTGTTCCCACATGGTGTTAATACCAGTCATGTCCGGTTGTGCGTAATTTTCAGCATCCACCAGTGCTTGGAACTTGTTTTTCAGCTGAAGGATGAAAGCACTCTTTGCTTTGGTGTCACGCAGCTTCTCCACATCAAACTGTTGTTGTCTCAGTTTCCTAGATATATTTTTCCTCAGCTTTACTTTGAGGATGGCAGTGACAAGGTGGTGGTCACTGCCAACATCAGCTCCCTCTTTACTCTTACATCTAGCAGCGATCTTCTCCATGTCCCATTGATCATCAGGTGGTCGATCTGGTTCTTGTCTCTTCCATTGGGGGAGCACCAGGTAAGCTTGTGGATATCAGGGTGTGTAAACAGTGTCCCTCCAATAATGAGGCTGTTTGTCATGCAGAGTTCCACCAGTCTCTCTCCGTTGTCATTCATGGTGCCACATCCTTCCTTTCCCATGGCTCTTTCTTGGCCTATGTTGTTATTTCCAACTTTTGCGTTCAGGTCGCCCATTACAATCTTCATGTCATGGCTTGGGATATCTTCCAGTTCTGCTTGTAGTTGTGCATAGAATTCGTCTTTGTCTTCTTCTGCACTGTCGTTAGTTGGTGCATAGCATTGGATGATAGTGGTGTTAATGTGTCTCCCCTTCATTCTTATCTTCATCAACCTGTTGTTGATAGGTTTCCACTCCATCAGGCACTTCTCTATTCCTTTCTTCATGATGATGGCTACTCCTTCACGGTGCTGGTTGTCCCTTCTGCCACTGTACAGCACTGTCTCTCCTGTGTTGGTTTTGCATCTGCCTGATCCTGTCCATCGGCTCTCGCTGACTCCTAGGATGTGTAGGTTGTTGCGTTTCATTTCTGCTGTAACTTGCGCCAGTTTTCCTGTCTCGTACATCGTTCTAACATTCCAGAATCCAATTCTGGTTTTGGTTTTGGTGCTCAAGACTTCCATCTTCCTGCCAGTGGCTTCCTCTCGGCTTTCACCACTGCCATTCATACGAGTATCTTTCGATGACTCTGGAAGCCCGTCGCACCCAGTAGTGTAGAATTTCTTTGTTGCTGTTTCTGTAACAATCTTTTTTTTACAGAACGGGGTTGTTAGCCCTGTGTCCAACCCCCTACCTGGGGGAGTGGTGCCACCTTAGTCGCCTCTTACGACATGCCTGGCTGGCGGGCAGGGACCCTATTCTTGTTATGCTCGCTTTGCAAGCATTCCCCGGGAGTCCCACGGGGGGTGTCTGTGTGTGGGGTTGTTTTTTTGTTTTTTTTAAAATTATTTTATTTTATTTTAATCTGATAATTATTGCGAGGATAATGGAATAAGCATTCATGTGCATTTTTATATCTAGCCCTGTCTGTATGCATTTTTAAAATAGATGTGTCATCTGTTCCAAACGACACACAAAGGCCTACTCTTCCAAGAAGGCAGAACTGGTTTTAACGTGAACGCAAGATGTTCTGCGTGCGTTCGTACACGGGACCTCGTGCGTGTAGTTTCTTCTTTTGGTGTGTGTGTGTGTTTTTTTTCTTTCTTTTTCATTTGTACGACACTGGGAAAATAGTTCTTTTCAAGACATTGGTATATATATATATATTATATTATATATATATATATATATATAATTAATATATTGTGTGTGTGTGTGTGTGTGTGTGTGTGTGTGTGTGTGTGTGTGAGAGAGAGAGAGAGAGAGAGAGGAGAGGAGAGAGAGAGAGAGAGAGAGAGAGAGAGAGAGAGAGAAGAGAGAGAGAGAGAGAGAGAGGAGAGAGAGAGAGAGAGAGAAGAGAGAGAGAGAGAGGTCTGTGATAACTGGAGCTGACAGTTTCAGAATTCTGCTGTCTGTTCCATCAAGACCTCATGTCCTTGACTGTTTGAGGTGAATCATGTAATTATGGACCTCAAAAACAGAAATAAAGGGTATGTGGAGTTTTGAAGAAATATGCTTTTCTTGGCAGTATTGTTTTAATGTGTTTAGGTTATTGGATTTTGAATCATCATTGCTAACAACGTTAGTAGAAAGTTTATGAAGTGATTTTTGAGTTGTACAGCAGTAACGTCTTCGATTACATTTGATTTGGAAGATGATTGTTTGTTTGTTATTTGATTAATGGCCCTCCAAATAATTTTTTAGTTTTGTTTGGAAGATAGTAAATCTTGGAAATATTTCTTTTTTTCTCGACGTTTCTGTGGGTTTATGGCGTTTCGTAATCTTTTTGACTCTTTATGATATTTATGGGTTGTTGTTGTTTTTAATAAATATCTCTAGGGTAGCATGTTTCTTCTAGTTCTTTTGTGAGCCAAGGCGGTTTGGGGACATGTTTGACCCTTATGGTTTTAAGTGGAGCATGTTTATTGTAAATTTCAGTGAAAGTTTTTATCCAAAACTCAATGGCCAAGTCTGGATCAGTAATGTTGAATGTTTCTGAGAGCATTAGTTCGAGAAGGAAAAAGTGTTCATTAAATTTTGCAAAAGGAACGAATGTTATGTTTTTGTGGCCAGGTTTGGGAATTTTTGTTCCTTTTTTTGATCATGTAGTAGATACGGGTAGTGATCGCTGCAGTTATAGACAGGAACACATGTTTCTATGATGTTTTTAGGATTTGATACGCAGATGTGATCAATGATTGTGCTTGAGTTTGGTGTGACTCTCGTGGGTAAACTAACTAGTTGGTAAAGGTCGAATGAATTAGTAATTTGCGTCCATGCATTATTTACTTTTATTAGATCGATATTAAAATCACCTAGTAGTATTACTTCCCTGGATTCTAATAAGACTACATTCATCATTGTGTCAAACTGGTCTATCCATTTTTTTCTTTCTGCTGGACACACACACACACACACACACACACACACACACACACACACACACACACACACACACACACACACACACACACACACACACACACATAGATGGAAAGATGGAAAACACCTGGTTTCTCCTAGTAATATTCTGGGTGTGGGCTGGGGATGGCCCACTAAGGCCTTACTTTCTCTATAGATGAATGGGATGCCTAATGAAGGGCCAGTTGGATGGTATTCAGCAGGCTCTCCAGCAGTTTCTGTGTGTCTTGTGAATGAGTGGTGCTGGGGAGGCCCCGGGCATTGTTGGTTCTGGCTGCAGGAAGTGGTGGAAAGTGCTCCTCAAAGTCCCGCCAAGTGGACCTGTTACCTGTAGGCCTATCAGGTACACTATTGGCAGGCCTTTTGGTTCCAGGTGTCGGGAGTAACACTTCGCTGTTGCTGCAGTGAGACATCTGTTAAGTTATACCTAGCTGTGTCCTTTGCATCTGGCGTTGTCCTTGTTGGTTGGGGTTGGGAGAAGAGGGTTTGGAAGCTGGTATAAGTTGTTCATTATGGCCGCTATACCACTTGCGCTTGGGTGGTAACGGTCCATGTATTTATACAGGGCTTTCCTGGGTGCCCCACTGTTGGTCTGAAAAGAGGGGGTGTGATCGATGTAATTCACCCTCTCTTTAACACAGACCTTGAAGAGGCTGGCGTTGGAGTCCCTCACAGATTTGGTGGCATGGTGTCGGCCATAAGGAGGGAGGATGGAAGAGGCTTTTATGCTGGCAAGGGGGAAAGCCTGGCGTAGTCCTCTGACCACACGTTGCCACCTTGTACAATCAACTGGGCCACTTTGTAAGCAGTTGTTGATGCCAACATGGAAGGTGACTCGTTTGATGTGTGGAGAAGGAGGAAGGGTGGATAGCCACTTCAGCAGGTGTTGGACGGTCAGCCTGGCACTGACAGGTTTCTCGCTGGTCCGCCATGGGTAGAAGTTCTGTCTCCAACAGCATTTAAGACAGAATCACCAGTGAGTAACTCTTGGCTGGCAGTGGGGACAGACTTTCTCAGCAGTGCTTCTAAAGGTGTTGGGGGATGGGGTGGTGGAGGGGATACTTTGGAGTTGACAGAAGAAACTGGATTTTTCATCAGTGTACGTTTGGGTGGGGAGGAGGTGGAGGGGGTTGTTTGGGACTGGGATTTTGGTCAGGATGTAGGGGTGAAAACTTGTTATTAGAGGGGATTGTGGAGATAATTTCTTCATGTATTGGGGTGTCTGATATGTCAGAGAGGGATTCACTTAGGAGAATTTTGGAGGTGGTTGTTTGTTCGTTGGTGTGTAGACTTTGGAGTGGAGGTGACTGAATGATTGTTGGAGTTTGGTGGGTATGATGTAGTAGGGGGAGGGGGAAAATGTGTGGAGAAGGAGGAAGGGTGGATAGCCACTTCAGCAGGTGTTGGACAGTCAGGCCTGGCACCGACAGGTTTCTCGCGCGCTGGTCTGCCATCAAAAATCGGAAAAAAGTTACAGGAAAAAGGTCACAATGGTGGTGACATCTTCCCAAGCTATACATTTAAAGCTATAAGCTATACCGCGAACAGTAGAGTGATTCCAGAAAGAAGAGGCCACTGTCCGCACAATCATGCAGCAAGGTGTTGTGGGCAATCCACCGGCCAAGCAAGTCCAGCGATCATACGTGCGGATGCAGGAGCGACTGCCAAATCTCTGTATTAAAGTGGGGATGGGGGGTAGTCTGTCGAGGATTTTGTGAGTTCTGATTCAGGAACAGAGACCTGAATTCGACTTTCCTCAAGGAGTGACAGAGCTGTGGATGTAGCTATTTTACAAAAAAAGGTGTGTGTTGTGTTGTGTTGTTGTTGGTTGTACAGGAGGAGCGGGTGAGAGAGAGTCGAGTGAGGAGGAGTTGATAAGGGAAGGAGAGAGGAGAGCAGAGATTGATTGATTGATTACTCTTTTACGAGAAAATGGATTACTGTGTGTTTTTTGCATCCAGGTCGTGTGTATGAGATTGGAGAAGTGTCACATGTGTCTACGGCACAGAAATGGCTACTGACGAGAATCGAGACAGGAGTGTGAATGCAGGCAAGTGTTCTGATTGCATTAAGGCTCATTAAGTAGATAAGGATGGAGAGACTGAGTAGACTGATGTTAACGTCCAGGAGAGAGAAATTCTCGACCGGACAGAGGGTATCGTGAGAAGAAGGCAGATGTTTGACAGTGAGGCATGTCAGGAGAAGAGAGAGAGAGGAGAGACTGAGAGATGAGAAGTAAAGAGACTTGGAGAGATGAGTCAGAGATTGAGATAGAGATTGACGGAATGAAGGTACGTCAAGATGAGCGAATGATTGACATAGAGTAGAGTGAGAGAGGAGAGAGAGGAGGAGAGAGAGGAGAGAGAGAGAGAGAGAGAGAGAGAGAGAGAGAGAGAGAGAGAGAGGAGAGAGAAAGGAAGAGAGATATGAGTGGGGTTGAATAGAGAGGATGTGCAGAAAAAGAACTATGAAGGACGAGATGAATAAAAGTGTGACTGAAGGAATACTGGCTGAGAGAGAGGAGAGAGAGAGAGAGAGAGAGAGAGAGAGGAGAGAGAGAGAGAGAGAGAGAGAGAGAGAGAGAGAGAGAGAGAGAGAGAGAGTGAGAGAGAGAGAGAGAGAGAGAGAGAGAGAGGAGAGAGAGAGAGAGAGAGGAGAGGAGAGAGAGAGAGAGAGAATCGAACCGGGTTCGTCAAATTGCCAGCGCAATGTTCTGACCACTAGGCATTCGTCAGAGAGAGAGAGAGAGAGAGAGAGAGAGAGAGAGAGGAGAGAGAGAGAGAGAGAGGAGAGAGAGAGAGAGAGAGAGTGAGAGAGAGAGAGTGAGAGAGCGAGAGAGAGAGAGAGGAGAGAGAGAGAGAGAGAGAGAGGAGGAGAGAGAGAGAGGAGAGAGAGAGAGAGAGAGAGAGAGCTATTAACATTGGTTTTAATTGATGCATATGAGTGGGGTCTGCATATAGCTAGACTGGTATTGTTACAGTTTTAAAATCTTTGACTATCTTGAATCTATGACATTGGCTTTTATCCTGCTCAATGAAATAAATAGTTGTTGACTTGAACTGGATTTACTTGGCTTGTGTGACTGATGTGATTTTTCAACTCAATGTGTTGGGGACTTTTTCTGTGACATTTCCTACAATGCGTCTATGTCCCTCAAGTTACATGATGGACCTAAGGTCAATACATAGAGTGATACCACAGCAGCAAATGGACTGACAGGAGAAATAATAAAATACAGGTAGCAAAAAAGAAGCATGAGGAGAACTGAGGGAACATAGAGCTGAAGGAACATAGAGCTGAGGAACATAGAGCTGAAGGAACATAGAGCTGAAGGAACATAGAGCTGAAGGAACATAGAGCTGAGGGAACATAGAGCTGAAGGAACATAGAGCTGAAGGAACATAGAGCTGAGGGAACATAGAGCTGAAGGAACATAGAGCTGAAGGAACATAGAGCTGAGGGGAACATAGAGCTGAGGGAACATAGAGCTGAGGGAACATAGAGCTGAAGGAACATGAGCTGAGACTAGAGCTGAGGGAACATAGAGCTGAGGGAACATAGAGCTGAGGGGACTAGCACCATGAAACATATAGTTTGACATGCAAAGTAGAGCTTCAAGGGACAGAGATATGGAACTCCAGTCCTCCTGTGTTCGATTTGTCATCTGTCCATCGGCAACAATGCAACTCTTCCAACAGAGAAGACTGGAACATTTCACAAGTGTCACTGTGTTTGTGGATGGTTTATTGTTCTCATCGACAATGGGCTAGATCATTCATTAATGTGTGCTGTTTTAACTAATGTCGCGTTTATTTGACTGGGCCTGGTTTTGTTATTCAGAAAGAGTGGCATTTCTTTTTAGATGCAAGTATGTTTTGATCGTTCCGTTGATACTATGCTGGCCTGGTTTTTTCATCAAATGGACTACATTTTGGTCATTTTCGTGCTAAGAAAAGTTGATGAATTAAAGCAACGATTTTGGCTATTGAGAAAAATAGTTGTGATTCAAACGATTTAGGCCTACAAAAAATAGATAAACATTCTTTTTAGGCAATTTTGGGTTGTCTGTGATGTCCGTTATTTGTTTTTAGACGCATTATTCAGTCTGTTATGGGGTTTTTTCTTAGGATTATGGAATAAGCACTAATGTGCTTTTTTACATCAGTCCCCGTGTGTACGCAGTTTTTAAAATCTTGTCATCTGTTCCCACCAGCACAAAATAGCCTACTCTTATGAAAAGCAGAACAGGGTTTAACCAGATGATGTGCATGGGTTGGCACACGGGGCCTCAGTTTAAAGTCCCATCGAAAGACTTCTGGGGGAGAGTGGAGTCAGCAGATGTTAACTCCAAGGGAAAAATACGGGAATGAACTATGTGTTTAAACGTGTTATTCAGTGTCTATTACATAATGTGTACAGACGTGTTATCTAGTGTGTGTTATATAATGTGTACAGATGTGTTATCCAGTGTGTGTTATATAATGTGTACATATGTGTTATCCAGTGTATGTTATATAATGTGTACATATGTGTTATCCAGTGTGTTATATAATATGTACATATGTGTTATCAAGTGCGTTATATAATGTGTCCAGATGTGTTATCCAGTGTGTGTTATATAATGTGTACAGATGTGTTATCCCGTGTGTTATATAATGTGTACAGATGTGTTATCCAGTGTATATAATGTGTACAGACGTGTTATCCAGTGTGTGTTATCCAGACGTGTTATCCATTGTCTGTTATATAATGTGTACAGACGTGTTATCCAGTGTGTGTTATATAATGTGTACAGACGTGTTATCTGTAATAAATCTTATTCTTTTATCGTATGATTTTATATCACTACTAGGTTGGGTTCTTATTATAAGTTTACTGCCTTAAAGTGAAAACACATATAGGGATGTGAACAGACTAACAGACAACTCGATGGGATATAATATAGTTTTATTCAGAGACTCGTGTACATAGATGTATACATGAACAAGGCCTATCTCAAAGTGCGGGAAAGTCAGTCTCGCTTCCAGGCACTGGTCGGACAGTTCCCACGCCACGCGCTTGCAGGCGAATGGTGCCAGAATGAATGAGGTCAAGGTCATAGGCTGCATGCGTTAGTTTTAGGTTTTAGGCGAGTGAAGGGGATGGACAGTAAGGGAGGGGGTAGATCAAGATGGGGATCCTTGTTGGCTTAGGGGTACTGTCCTTCAGTCTTTATTATGCTAGTATTAATAATACTTCATCCCCCTTCTTTTATAAAAGAAAATTATAATAAGATTGTTATTTTCTTGTGAAGCTGGTGATGTCCTTTCACAATCAGGTATGCAGACTATCAGCAGTTGTTCCTGGCTAATGTCACTGGTGCTTTTGTTTGAGTCAACTTCTTTTGTGCCAGCATTAAAACTTGAAGATGTAAAAGTATCTTGAAAGTATTTGAAGTAGTCTCTTGACACGCACAGTTCATGTTCATTTGATTACTACCACATTGAATAACTCATTATTGATATATATGGATAGATATACTTGAGAAACAGAGTTGGATATATATTCAAGCAAAAAAGATGAGAGGAAGAATGAGGTTAGTAGATTATATAGTTTCACATGCAGTTTACTATTTTCTACAGTCTTTCATTATCATGCATCCGAACAGTAAATGTTGGTCCGTGTGTATTTCTTTTGTTTGTGGGTATAATTATGTGCAAGTGTTCGGGATTTCACGATAGAATTGCTTGTATGTATTCACTATCTTTCTCCGTCCCTTGAAGGAAAATTTTAAAAAAATCAACATGCCTGAATGCACAGTATATCTGATTGTTGCTCATTTGCTTCATCTTTATCATTAGCACAAATTTTAGATCGAGAGTGTTAGATTTAGATTTCCTGAATAAGGCGTTGTGGTGGTTTTGTGTTTCTGTTTGATCGTCGTAGTGTGTGTGTCCGGGGCTGTCTGATTGTGTTGCCGGTTGTCGTCGTCAGAATGACAGCTGGCGAGGTAGCCGGGGTCCCTGGGGTCGTTGTCCGGGGTGTCGTCTGTCCATGTGACGCGTCGTGGCTGGCGGCTGGACCGCTGGGTCGGGGTCTGGGTCGTCAGGGCCCGCAGTTGCTGTCTGTTTCGCCGGTACTGTCCTCCATTGGGGGTTTGGACAGTGTAGGACCGGGGCTCAGGTCGCTTCTCCGTGACGTTGGCTGGGGACCAGGTGCCGTCCTGGCTTTGGACCAAAACTTTCTGTCCGACATTGAGTGGGGGCAGATCTTTGGCGCTGCGGTCGTAGTACTCCTTCTGCTTCCGTTGACGGGTCTTCAGGGCTTCTCGCGTCTTCTGGTGTTCCAAAGATATGGAGGGGAGGGACGGGAGGTTGGACTTATTCAGAGACTCGTGTACATAGATGTATACATGAACAAGGCCTATCTCAAAGTGCGGGAAAGTCAGTCTCGCTTCCAGGCACTGGTCGGACAGTTCCCACGCCACGCGCTCGCAGGCGAATGGTGCCAGAATGAATGAGGTCAAGGTCATAGGCTGCATGCGTTAGTTTTAGGTTTTAGGCGAGTGAAGGGGATGGACAGTAAGGGAGGGGGTAGATCAAGATGGGGATCCTTGTTGGCTTAGGGGTACTGTCCTTCAGTCTTTATTATGCTAGTATTAATAATACTTCAGTATGTGTTATATAATGTGTACAGATGTGTTATCCAGTGTATATAATGTGTACAGACGTGTTATCCAGTGTATATAATGAGTACAGACGTGTTATCCAGTGTATATAATGTTTACAGACGTGTTATCCTGTGTCTGATATATAATGAGTACAGACGTGTTATCCAATGTGTGTTATATAATGTGTACAGACGTGTTATCCAGTGTGTGTTATATAATGTGTACAGATGTGTTATCCAGTGTATATAATGTGTACAGACGTGTTATCCAGTGTGTGTTATCCAGACGTGTTATCCATTGTCTGTTATATAATGTGTCCAGATGTGTTATCCAGGGTGTGTTATATAATGTGTACAGATGTGTTATCCAGTGTATATGTGTACAGACGTGTAACAGTGTCTGTTATATAATGTGTACAGACGTGTTATCCTGTGTATATAATGGGTACGGACGGTGTTTTTCTGTGTCTGTTATATAATGAGTACAGACGTGTTATCCAATGTGTGTTATATAAATGTGTACAGGCGTGTTATCCAGTGTCTTGTTATATAATGTGTACAGACGTGTTATCCAGTGTGTACAGATGTGTTATCCAGTGTGTGTTATATAATGTATACAGACGTGTTATCCAGTGTATATAATGTGTACAGACGTGTTATCCAGTGTATATAATGAGTACAGACGTGTTATCCAGTGTATATAATGTTTACAGACGTGTTATCCAGTGTATATGTGTACAGACGTGTTATCCAGTGTATATAATGTGTACATATGTGTTATCCAGTGCGTAATGTGTACAGACGTGTTATCCAGTGTATATGTGCACAGACGTGTTGTCCAGTGTATATAATATGTACAGACGTGTTATCCAGTGTATATAATATGTACAGACGTGTTATCCAGTGTATATGAGCCAGTGTCCCCTAGGTCTATATAATATATTTAGACCTACTACCCGGTGTCTGCATGTATTCGTCATGTAATGTTTTTACACTGTTATTCAGAATGTATAATTATCATGATGTATTAGGACGAGTTTGTCTACGTATGAATTATTCAGTGTCAATAATATAGAGTTTGTAGACATGTAATTCAGTGTCTGTTATAATCATAATGTATGTAGACTGTTTAGTGTCTGTGTGTAGTATCCGTAGGTCTGACAATGAGTTCGGCCATTACACAATGTTCTGAGAAACGTTTTTCAGCATGTGTAATTATTGTAGAATGTGTGTCCGTATTGAGGCATCCTGTATCACAGAGCCTACACGTGTCCAATGTCTGCATTTTCGCTGTCTGTACCGTAACAAGATGTCTAGATCCGAGGTGCATTTTAGGGGCTGTATATTTTAGAATATTTACTTTATATTATTCTATATCGCGGATAATAGAATAAGCACTCTGTACTTTTTTTTTGTACATCCAGTCACTGTGTGTAAGCAGTTTAGTTAATCTTTTCATCTGATCCCACTGGCACACAATGGCCTAGTCTTACCAATAGCGGATCCGGAACAGGTTTTAACGTGTGCATAAGATGTTCTGCGTGTGTTCGCACACGGGTTTATCATCTTCTGTTCCTACGGACTCAAAACATAGGCCTATAGTGCGTTTGAGTATGTGTATTCCTCATGCACCTTGCATACGTTTCTTACGTCCACATATCAGCTGCCATTCGGATGAGACTATAACACCGAGGCCCCGTGTGCGAACGCACGCAGAACATCTTGCCCACACTTAAAAAAACCCCGTTCCGCCTTTCGGAAGAACAGGCCATCGTGTGCCGGCAGGAGCGGATAACGAAACTATTTATTAAAAAACAAATAAAACAGCATGCACACAGGTGTCGTGTTTAGACACCATCCCCGAGGAAAAATCGGGGAGTTGCGAGTCCCAGGGCGTAGGCTATATGGCAACGTTCTGGTGGCTCCTGCGACGGTTCTGGAACCCTTCGTATCGGTCATTGCCATCCAATGGATCATTCCAGTGGCGTGAAGGGGGGGGGGGGGGGGTCTGCTGTATGGGTAACAGCTAGCCCTCCATACACACTTACCCAGGCTTCACGCTTTTAAGACTAGAGTGCAACTCCATAGTCTTCCGAGAATGATGGGTGCCTACTACTACTGTATCAGCTGCCGAGTTCCTGTGTCTGTTTTCATGCGTGTAGATCACGGTTCTTTATTTGCTTAGTCCTCAGAGCCATGGTATGGCAGAATTTTATGCGTAATCCACATGGCCCCTTCTTCTAGAAGGTGGAGTGGGTTGGTTGTGAGCACACAAAATGTTCTGTATGCATTTCCACACAGGGCCTCCATTCTAGTCACATACACAGGATTTTGATATTGCTCGATTTTCTCGTCAAATGGGAAGGGCAAGGCTGGGAATCGAACGGTAAACCTCTCATTTTGTTTGGCAGGTGAACTAGCCTCTTAATGGGGGAATTTCACAAGTCAACATTACATAGATTTTGCTCAATATAAATAGACTTTAGGTTGTGGCTCTAAACTCTATATTTCCATCCATCCAAAGCCTTTTTATGCCTTCTTGGCATGTAGGGCAGCAAAAAGGTTCTCCACTCCTGCCCGTCTTGGGCCAGTTTCTGAATGGTTCCCCAGGAGTGTTGGAGGGTCTTCAAGCTCTGTTTCTATTGTCCGACGCCAGGTGTTCTTGGGTCGTCCTCGCCTGCGTTTTCCTTCTGGTGTCCAGTGTAGGGCTGTTCGGGCGATGTTCCCTTGTTCCCGTCGGCTGATGTCCTGTCCATCTCCATCGTCTTTGCATAATGATGGTGTCTATATTTTCTTGGTTGCAGCGGGCCAGGAGTTCTTGGTTGGAGATGGTCTCAGGCCAGAAGATGCGCAATATTCTCCCGAGATTCTTCGTGTGGAATGTAGACAGTTTGTTAATGTCACTCTCTGTCATCCTCCATGCATTCCGAGCCAAACAGGAGGGTGGAAAGTACGCAGCTCTGATACAGTCTTAGTTTGGTCTTTGTGCTGTATTGGGATGTCTTCCACACATTGTTCAGATTTCTGTAAGCAGTTCTTACTTTGTTGATGCGGTTTTTGATGCCACTGCTTGCTCCGCCATCATCCTGACAATACTCCCGAGGTATGTGAACTTTTCAGTTGTTGGCAGATCTTCTCCGTTCACTATGACAGGAGAGGGATTCTGAACGTTTAGTATCATCACCTCTGTCTCCTTCTGGCTGATTTTTAGGCCTACTTGCTGGGCAAAAGTGTTGAGACGGGATGTGTGAGGAGAGCAGTGCCAGATCGTCAGCAAAATCTAGATCTTAAGTGTTGTGAATGGGGTCCATCTGATGCCCCGCGGCTGGTCAGCTGTTGTCTGTCTCATCACACAGTCGATTGTCGGTTGAAGAGCATGCCGACATGGGGCAGCCTTGTCCGACGCCGGTCTTTACACTGAAGCTGGTTTCACTGTTTCCTACTTTGCATGTGAAGTTTTTGTAGAAGCTCTTAATGACTTGGACAATCTCCTGCGGTATTCCATATGCTCGGAGTATGCACCAGAGACTTTTTCGTGTATGCTGTCAAAGGCTTTCCTCAAAGTCTACAAAGTTGATGTGCAGCCGTCTCTGCCATTCCCTCACTGTTCGAGACACTGTTCGATGATGTTGCGCAGGGTGAAGATCTGATCTGTGCATCCTCTTCCTGGTCGAAAACCTGCCTTTTCTTTACCGAGTTGTTGGTCCACTGCTTCTGAGATTCGTATAATTATTAAAATCTATATTTAAATTGAGCAAAATATATGTAATGCGAACTGGGGGGAAAGACCTCAAGCGAGCATCTTTTGGTGTTTCCAACTAGTCTGTTTGGAAATTGTCGATGTCTAGAAATTTATTGTCGATGTCTAGATATTAATTTTTTTTTATAGCCTTATCCGTTATTCATACCTGTAGTAGACAGTGTATTTCTGACCGCTGTTACTAAATGTACTTGAAGGCTGTATTCACATGTTAATCGTCAATATGCACTTTTCCTGTCAATTTTGTTTTTTTAAAGTCTCAAATACAATATGGTAAATGTCCAAATGCAGACGTTTATTATTGTATCCATAGCGTGATGCTTATTCCAGATTTTGTTTTTTATTTTCTTATTCTGAATCTTTAGGTAGAAACTTGTATTCAAGGATTTGTTTATATAATGCATTTTAGGTGTCATTCTTTGGATATCTGTGGTATTTTACGCATGATATCAGTAATTACATGCATGTAGTAATACATGTAACTGCATTTTCCTTTCCTGCAATTTACATATATTTTAAATATTACTTTCAACGAAGTCTTTTTTTTTCATCTATTTATTTGTACACCCTTCTGTATATGTTCATACTTGCTTTTTTTTTTTTTTGGATGACTGTATTTTAGAATTCTGTATTCATCTGTGCACCCATTTCACGTTAACCCTGGATTTAAAAAAAATATTTAGATTATATTTATTTTGGACGTCTGTATTTGAGAAGCCTGTATTCAGATGTCTGTATTAGTGTGCGCACAAAGAGAACGCTTGCTGCGCCAAAAGCAAGCCAATAAAGCAAGTGCGTATAATGAAAGCGCTTGCTTGTCGTTGAGGTGGACATATAGAAAGCCTGAAAATCGCTCTTGCGGCTGGTAGAATTTTGTCATTTGGCACCATGGCGGATTCAAGTGAAGACCAACTATTGTTGCTGGACAGTGTTTTGCCGAAAATAATCCTAGGAAAACTTAAAAGAATGGGGGTCATGAGATAAATAAAAGGAGGCAAATGGAAAGTGAATATCATCATTTGTTTCCTTTGCTTAAAGGAGCCCTTCTCGTTTTCAGTCCTACTTGAGAATGAAACAGAGATAACAAAGAACTGGTGCAACTGGCACCAACAGTCAATTCTGCCAGATGAGCGTCTAGATATTACACTCATTAATTGAGTCATCCTTCGTTGAAATGTATGTGTATATAATTATATATACAAGTATGAAGATGTTTGCTCGTAATGAAGAATTAACTTGATTTTCTACGCTTCCCAAGTGTTGCTTGAAATCGCAGGCGTGATAAAGCAGTGAGCTTTTTGTGCGGCACAAGCAAATTTTGAACAATGTTACAAGTGCTTGCTTTATTGGGCTTGCTTTCATCGCGAGCGAGCGTTCTCTTTGTGCGCACCCTTACGAATATCTGAATTCAGACATCTCTATTTTTGAAGCCTATACTTCGTTTCTTTATTCTTTCATTTCACATATAACGGAATTAGCGCTGGCGTGCTTTTTACATCCAGTCCCTGTGTACATTTTGTCCTCTGTTCCCGGGGGAACCGCCCAACTTTCCTACAGAGAAATCTGCCAGGACTACAGGGGGTGGGTGATAATATAACAAAACTACAGATTTAAAAACAAAATATCCCACACACATACACTGCCCCACCATTCTTCGTGCAGGGCAGGCAGCCTAGGGCTAACTGAAGAGAGTTTGATTTGATTTGATTGATTTATTCTTTTATGTAGAGGATAATGGAATAAGCACTCATGTGCTTTTTTACACCCAGTCCCCATGTGTATGCAGTTTTGTAAATGTCATCTGTTCCCACTGGCACACGATGGCCTACTCTTTCAAAGCTGAACAGGATTTAACGTGTGCGCAAATGTTCTGCGTGCGTTTGCACACGGGGCCTCGGTTTAAAGTCTCACCCGAAGGACTTCAGTTCAGACTGTGTGATCTGACTGCAGGTTACAGCCACCAATGAGAGAGACAGACAGACAGACAGACTGTGTGTGATTGACTGCAGGTTACAGCCACCACTGGAGAGAGACAGACGCCAGTTCCTGGAGATTTTCCCACTGAAGTTAACTGACTCACACCCCAAAAATCTTTTGGATGAGACTATGCACCAAAGTCAGCGCACACATGAAAACCGGTTCCACCTTTTAGAAGAGTGGCCATTGTGCAAGTGTGAACAGTTGACAAAATTTAGAAAACGTGCAATGGTATATTTCAACATCACCCCTTAAGTCGAAGTGCGAAGCGTAATGCGGCTAACTTAGTGGGGCAATTTAAATCAATAAACAAAACAAAACAAAGCAACCCCTTACTGGTGGCAAGGACAGTTGAGGAAGAAAAAAAATCACCAACACCCCCCCCTCCTTTTCCAATTCCCCACTTTTGAAATACAGACATCTGGATACAGGCAGCTGAAGAACAGCAGTAGAATGCAGGTGGTTGTGATGGATTGGTATTGCCATGTTTTCATTTTGATGTGGAAAATCTATATGTAGGACTTCCATATATTCTCTCTCTCTCTCTCTCTCTCTCTCTCTCTCTCTCTCTCTCACACACACACACACACACACACACACACACACACACAGACACACACAGACACACCCACACACATTCACTCAGGAAAACACAAACGCAAGTCAACACAATAACACTTGTCGAATGTGTGTGCATGAACCCCCTGTACAGAAACTGAAAAAAAAATTGTCCGCATTTTTAAAAAACAAGTACATTGAGTAAATGGAGAGGGGGGTGTGTGGTTGTGGTTATAATGAAGAGCTTTTATTTCAGCAATAGGGGAGGAGGGTGTAGACAACTCTACACTGCTGCAAACTACACTGCACTGCACTGCATCAGTTCATTTCACTGTGGGGTGATCGGGGCACAATGTGAACATCCGTTTCTTGTGGCCGGTGGCTGCCAATGCCTGGGTCTCTTTCAACATGGACACCGCCTGCACACAGAATCATAAGAGACCCACGTCAATCACTGAACTATCAGAATCATAAGAGACACACGTCAATCACTGAACTATCAGAATCATAAGAGACACACGTCAGTCACTGAACTATCACAACACTGAACACTGAACAATCACAACATGGCTGTCATACTGAACTATAACTCTCTCTTCATTCTATGGGAATGAATGTATGTATGTATGTATGTATGTATGTATGTATGTATGTATGTATGTATGTATATGATGTGATGTGAAGTGATGTGATGATGTGAAGTGATGTGAAGTGATGTCTGTCTGTCTGTCTGTCTGTCTGTCTGTCTGTCTGTATGTATGTATGTATGTCTGTATGTATGTATGTCTGTATGTATATGCATCTCCTCTCTTAGGAAATGCCACATATTCCTCCCCCTTCTCTCTCTCTCGATTCGGGGAGGGGCAAGATGGGGGAGGTTTTTTGGTTGTTTTTTTTTTCAAAATTGTATTGGATTTGGGGGTAGTTTGGTGGTTTTATTCATTTTGAGATGTTATGTTTGGATTATAAGGGGCGTTTTTCATATTTTCTGATTTGGGGGGATTTTGTAGTGTTCTGATTTCTTTGTGTTTGGGTTGCTCTCTTCTTTGCTGTCTCCACAATTTTAATCTATTTGATTTACCTGATTTTAATCGATATACCTGTCTTAACATTAATGTTGGGGTCAGTTGGGGATTATGTGTTTGTTGAATACCTATCTCTCTCTGTTGTTTAACCAGTTCCCTGCCAGGAAAAATCTGATCTCAGGGTCCTGCCAGTGCCAGTGGTTTTTACAGTTTCTGGGAAAAAACTCTGGCCTGAAAACTATTAATGATTGAAAAATAAGTGTAATATGTTGTTGTTGTTTTTTTTATAATGGAAAATGAATGAGGGATCTGAATGTCTACTCAGATCTTCAGAATTTTGATTTTCCAGCATTACACAACACCTCTAGTTTAAAAAAATTATAATTCATGCAAATTTTTGCCTGACACTAAAGCAATTTTCTTGGTGAAGATATACAAGGCAAACCACAAAAAGAATGAAAATACTCTCCTTGGGGATTGCCTTTACCAATTTTATGCTTCTATACTCACACAATGAATGTAATGCTCAAAAATAAATACAGAAGAACAAAGAGATCTCAAGTCGTTTTGTAATCAGCAGCTTGTATGCAAAGCAACTGCCATTTTGACCGGTCCCTCCCACGCCTCGTTTTCAGAATTCAATTGTTGCCTTCAGGACATCGTTTTCAATGCCACAACAGCAAAACAAACAGAAAAAAATTCCTTTGTGCCAGTAGCCATCCGAATTCTAAACTCATAATTACACTGAATACTCACTCTTTTTTTCTTTTCTTTTTTTCTCACTTCTCTGATGCACATGTACTTATAGAATAAGTTAAAAAAAGTTAAAGTCTGTCCCGAGCCATAAGGCTCATCAGGCCGGGACTTATCCCGGTTTCTGTGGCGTTAAGCGACTGAGAGTCATAGACTCCCCCTGGATAGGACGCCAGTCTATCGCAGGGTTAACCCCCAACACAAGGTTGGTACCCCTTTTACACCTGGGTGGGGTGAGAAAATAGCCGTAAAGTGCCTTTCCAAGGGCACAACGCCATAGCCGAAAGCTGGATCGAACTCGCAACCTTTAGATTACGAGTCTAACGCCCTAACCACTAGACTACAGCGGCAGCTACTTATAGAATAAGTATGTCTTAATTTGGGCCTTACTGATTTAAAAAAAAAATGTTTGTAAATTCATGTCTTTCTAGCCAATGGTTTTAAAACATTGCATTTATTGGTGTGTGTGTGTGTGTGTGTGTGTGTGTGTGTGTGTGTGTGTGTGTGTGTGATGGTGGGTGTGGATGGTGGGTGTGTGTAAGGGGGGGAAGGGGGGGCATATGAGTATATGCGAGCGAGCGTGCATGTATATGTGCGTGTGCGAGTGCATGGGACATAGGTAAATAATAGTGGTTATATGTCTTTTGTAGTCAATGGTTTTAATAACATTGTCTTCATACTTTGGTGTGTGTGTGTGTGTGTGTGTGTGTGTGTGTGTGTGTGTGTGTGTGTGTGTGTGTGTGTTGTGTGTGTGTTGTGTGTGTGTTGTGTGTGTGTGTGTGTGTGTGTGTGTGTGTGTGCACGCGCGCGCACGTAAAACACATGCCCATATGAGTATAAGTGCGAGTGTCTGTGATATTGAAGCTTTTCCCTAATTATGGCGAGGGCTGGATGAAAAAAGTATGTGAATACTTTGTTACGTTTGAAAAATAGAGATTATTCATACACTATTCTCTCTCTCTTTCCAAGATCTTACTTTGATGAAATAATCAAAGCGCACAAAAGAGTTATAAAATACATTCCAGTTTTACTTGAAATTGTCACTGTTCACTTACACATGCTCTAGGCCCTAATTTATTGCTGTTTGGTGAGATAAAGATATTTGAGTAATAGCAGAGTTCGACAATGTTCTAAGTTGATGTATACAAATCAGTTTGAAAGGGAGTAGGTGGCGTAGTCATTGATGGAATCTGTAATATTTTGTTCTTGGTTTCATAAATTAATCATGTTAATTGTTTTGAATAGTATGCTATGGATTGAGCACTTATATCTTATTTGACATTTTTGTTATTGGCAATAACTGGAACACTTACAGGTGAACATTGTTTTAGTAGCTATGTAAGGGTTAACTGGCTTGTAATTTTGTGGGTTTTTTTTTTTATTGTTCTAAAATGATGCCACCTTGGTTGTTTTCATCATGTATGCATCTTACACTACCTGAAAATGTGTTGGATTTTGTCTAATTGTTTGACAGTCTTTTACAAAGATGTTTCTATGCAGACTATGTTTGTTGGGTTTTTTACTTGCTTGCTTGTTTGTTTGTTGTTGTTTTCTCTTATTGGTAACATTGTCTGATGATGAGAGAGATTTTGTGAGGAAGTTATAATAGATACCATTTCTCCTAATAATGCAAACTGGAGAGGTGCACACTCTCTCTTCTTTCTTTTTTTTTATATCCAGAATTGTACTGGATTTGGGGGGGAATTTTGATGGTTATATTTTTTTTTGAGGTGTTATGTTTGGATTTTATGGGGCATTTTCATTTAATTCTTTTTTTTGGTCTTTGTGTTCTGTTTATTTTTCTTTGGTTTTCATACATAGTTGTGGTTAACAAAGAAAGGGTTTGTGTATATATTGTTATAAATATACATATATATTATTTTTGTTGGGCTTGTTTAATAAAGAATTGACAGAGATGACGAGGTAAGACATGTGGAACATTTTTGAAAAACTTGGGAAAAATTGGTCGTGATGTGACCGAATCGAGCTGTGCTAAGTTTGGCCCCTGTACTTCTTGGCTCCTCCACAGCCAACCTATCCTACACCAGTCAGCCACAGCTCACTAAAATTAGCGCCCTGTCTTTGTACCCCACACCCCTCCCTTTTTTCCCACCCTCCCCCCACCACTGTGTCTCAAACCATCGCATGCTCGCAGGAAGGCCTAGGAGGTGGATGGCTAGAAAGACGGCAAAACTTACGTTACGTCAGACAAACACACTGCGTGTGGCAGGCTCGTTGACTCAACACACATACACACGCAGTGCGAGACAGCAAAATTAAGGAGATTTTCCCCAGATTTGAACCCCTCAAAAGTGATGAACACGTTGACTTGATACAAAAATATTGAAGGAAGTTTAAAAATGAAACATTAAGATTACAATCATGGCTTTCACTAAGTGAAATTTATCTGAATTCAGAAGGAAAATTGCTATCGATTTATGTCACTGGCGCAAAAATTACCACTCTCAACACTAAACAAAGAAGAGCAACCTGACGTGAACATCCCATCCAGCTGTTTTTTTTTGTTATAACTCCTACGCATATCGAACATATTGTTTCAAATTTACTTCTTCACAACAACAAGAGAACATTGCATTGAACACACCTGAATACAGCACTGAAGAAATCCACAAACATATCACAAAACACTGAAAAGTTGGAAAACAAAACCCGTGTGGTCACTTTTCTCCACTGTAACAGTGGAAAGGACGCCATGCTATTTTCCATGCGATCAGTGTGTGAGCTAAGATGAGATCATCAAGCTCAAGTACCAGTATCTGAGAGCAGCGCAAAGTGGGAGTAAACGACTGTCGTGACTCGGCGATTTCTACGTCATACATTGTTTTCCTTTATTTTGATGCAACAAGGCTTTGAAATAACTGTTGGTAAGTCATTTTGATAAGCTGCTGAGTACTTTGCATTACATGAAATCAAGCGATCATCGTATTTTTGTCATAGAATGCCACCACTTTGCATGTGAATGAGTGTTCATCACCATGACGATCGCGATGGTGTCAATTGTTTTGCTGGATTTTTCCGAGTATTTGACGACCAATAAAGCTACACAAGCTGATTTTTTCAAAACAGATTGCAAGAGATCGTATTTACCGAATCATGACATTTTTGCACCGCAACAACATTGCATATCTCGTTAAAATGAATCTGGGGCTCTGACATTGTGACATATATATATGTATAAAATATACATATATATATGGTATAAAATTACACATATTTAAAAGCCTGTTATCTAAGCTTTCAGGTGATTTATAACTTTACAGACTTAGTTCAGTTTCACATACAAGTATCAAGGGTTGTTTGACCCCACCCTGCTTCAAAACAACACTGGCCGATGTTAATTCCACCAGCAGCACTGAGTACCACTGCCGTTAATTCAGCGCTACTGAGTTTAAATATTATCTTTTGTTTTTTGTATCTGGGACATATGTCTTATGTAAATTGCTATTGGTAGTACTTTTTCCCCATAATGAGGATATTGGTTAATCTTCCTCCTTTTTACCAAACTGTTATGATTAAAATGACTGATTTTGTTGACAGATGGTGGTGGGATGATGTTTTTAGTTAACTCATTATGTCTTCTTGCTTGCTACTTACTTACTTGCGTTTTTATGTGGGTTTTTTTTTAAAATCATAATTATCATTTCATTGTTTATTTCTTATTTTAGTTCCGTGTGTGTGCTTTTTTGCTATTTTATTATTATCTTTCTGTCCTTGCTACTTGTCCTCTGTTTGTAACACTTCTTATTAACTCTTGTTTGCGATATTTTGTTTATTATTGTTGTTGTTTGTTAGAGGTGGGCTTCTTTTCTTGATGTTATCCCTGACATGGGCGGGGACTGGATTTTAAAAAAGTGTGCTTATTCATTGTCCTTGAAATAAAAGAATTTGACCTGACCCGACTTGACCCTCCCTGAAAGTCTTGCCTATAGTTTCATCAGGTTTACTATTTGTATTACGAAATGGTTCATTCAGATTTCTTTTTTGTCGAATGAAATTGATTTTTTGTGAACATTCTATCAAATGATTTTATTTTTTGAGCGAGTGGAATAACTATGTCCATCATAATTAGTATATGTGACACTGCACAAGAAAATCATAGATAAGTCGTCAACTGAAGTTTTGTGCTGTGGGCCAGTAAAGCGACTGGGGCAAAAAATATTGATTTTGAGTTTTAAATAGATTTACCTTCTCTGACATTTTGTCTGTTAAATTCCCAAGTATTATTAGCAAACATGACATGAAAGTATTTTATTTTCATATTTTCCTGTAGGAAAAAAAAAAAGAGAGCTATTTGAATTTTGCCAAACTTTCACTGGCTTTTTCTCAAAACGGAGTCACTGATCACCTGGAGACTGAAACACCTGTATCTAGGAAATTAATAAAGATAACTGAAATCTGTTTTTTTTTGTGACTTGGATTACACTTCGATCTCATTTTCTGAATTTTGACCCTTATCCAAGATTTTTGTGTGCAATGTTAGTTATAGATGTATTCATATTTGTGACTATTATCACATGAATGATTATAGTATTAGAGTTGGTGAGCTAAACTATGCCCGCCCCCCCCCCTCCCCCCCGTCTCTCGGGGGATAAATTCCTCTCGTATTCTGTTATATAATTTCATCTAAAATTTAAGGCATATATATCCCTTGGCATAAAGCCTACTGGTGACATTCGCGCATCTGTGTGTGTGTGTGTGTGTAAATCATTATGCCATTAATTTTATTTTATTTTTTTCTTAATGTTATGCATAATTTTCCTTTCATTTAAATGTGAGAAATTTGTTTCATGTTATTTCCTATTGGTAGTACTATTTTCTCCATTATCATGATACTGGTCAAGTTTCACACACAGATCTCCACACTTCAACTGAAAAAAAAATGTCCAGCCAACATCCTAGTGACAGTGCATTTGGCTTACAGTGAGTGATTACCTCCCTTGGTCTGTCCAAACCTGCTATCTTGGGGGCAACAGCCTTTTTTCCACACCTCTCCTTTTTCCTGAAATTTGTCTTTTTATATTTTTTACTGTATTTATTTTGATAACTATAGTGTCAAGGCCATTCCCTCATGCCAGAGGCTCTGTCATTAGTACCGTAAAATCCCTAGCATAAGCCCACCATCTAGCAAACGCCCACCCCCCACTTTGGGTCAAAAGTTGTGCACAGGGGTAACTGCCTACCAAACGCCCACCCAGCTTTTTTCAAAGAGACTATGCTCACTTTCACTAGGATTTGTGCAGACTGTTCTAAAAGTCATCTTTTTTCCCTTCTTTACCTTTTCGTGTTTCTTTCCTTTTTTCTTATTCTTTGTCCCCTCTCCTCACTCCCACCCATCTCCAACAAAGTGAATTAAAATTACGTTTTGCTTTTTCCACTGACATCTTTTGTCTGTCAGTGACCTACCGGTACTTTGACAATGCTTCCTGATGGCCGGAAATTGGTTCTTGAATCTCTGTGTGCCATTTTTGCAAAATGCCGAAGCGACAGTCTTACACTGTATCACTGAGCCAGTCCTCTTCTCTCTCTCTCTCTCTCTCTCTCTCGGGGACTGGATGTAAAAAAGCACATGAATGCTTATCTATTATCCTCGAATAAAAGAATTTTGCCTTGCCTTGCCTTGCCTTGCCTTGCCTTGCCTTGTCTCTCGTGTGCTCGTTGGCCTTCTTTGCCTCATATAAAGTCCCTTTTTTCTATTTTCCTTCACTTCTACTCACACGACCTAACTTACATGCTTTCGGGGGTTTGTATTCACTCAATTACATGGTTGAGCACAAAAAATACTTTGTGCAAAGGGGTCTATCCCTAGCAAACGCCCACCCCCCAATTTTGCCTTAAATCAGTGCACAGGGGGGGTGGGCGTATGCTAGGGATTTTACGGTAATAGCAGACATCCACTCTGAGCTAGAAGATACTCTGACTCTAGTGCTGGTCTTTTGCTGTTTTGGGATATGATAAGGTTCTTCATTTCTATTTTACTTCATCTTATTTTTTTTGTTAATGTGAGTACTCACTCACTCACTCACTCAGTCCCAAAGGACGTAGGGGGGACATGAGAGAAGACGCAACGGAGATCTTTTTCCATGCTTCACGATCCTGTGTGGCTAGTAGGAGGCGTTGCAGGGGTTGGGCAGTCCAGTCTTTGATGTTGTCAACCCATGATTTCTTTTGGCGGCCTCTTCTTCTTTTGCCCTCGACTGTTCCTTGCAAGATGGTTTTTGCTAGGGTGTTGTGTCTTGTGGTGTGACCAAACCACATCAGCTTTCTCCTCTTTATGGTGGAGAGCAAAGGCTCTTGGGGCCCACACGCTTTTTGATTTCCTCTTTCACATAGTTATTGGTCTTGTGTTCTTTGTATGATATTTTGAGGAGTCTTCTGTGGCACTTGTTCTCGAATGCTTGGATTCTTCTCTCTAACTCTGCTGTCAGAGTCCATGATTCACAGCCATATAGGAGGATAGATATTACGAGGGATTTGTAGAGGTGGTATTTGGTGCAGAAGCTGATGTTGTTGCTTCTGATGATCCTCTGGAGTCTGACTAGAGCAGATGTTGCTGTTGCAATGCGAGCTTTCACCTCATTGTTTGATGTGCCATCTTTTGTTAGGATGGAGCCTAAGTATTTGAATTGGCTCACCTCTTCCAATATTTCTCCATTCATCTTTATTTCCGTGCTGTCATTACTCGCGCTGTTGACCATGATCTTCGATTTCTCTGTACTGACCTCCATGCCGTATGCGCTCGCTCGATCTGTTAGACTGTCTGTGAGGATTTGCAGTTCTTGTTTGCTGCTGCCCATGAGGTCAATGTCATCAGCAAATCTGAGGTTGCAAAGGGGTCTTCCACCAATGGAGATGGAAGTGTGGTGGTTTTGCAGTGTCTCTGTCATGATGTTTTCGAGGAAGAGGTTGAAGAGTACAGGTGAGAGAAGGCAGCCCTGGCGGACTCCAACCGTGGTCTTGAAGAACTCGCCCACGTGGTTGTTCATGAAAACTGCACTTCTTGCATTCTCGTACAGAGCCTTGATGACTTCAATTAGGCAGTTGTCAATGTTGAAGTGCCTGAGTACTTGCCAGAGGCCGTCATGCCATACCCTGTCAAAGGCCTTTTTGAAGTCTATAAAATTGTGGTACAAGTCTTTTTGGTGTTGGAGATGCTTCTCTATCAGAATTCTCAGGTTGAAAATTTGTTCCATTGTGCTGCGTTTTGGTCTAAAGCCCGCTTGTTCTTCTGCCAGGAGTTTTTCTGCTTGGTTTTTCAGTCTGTTGAGGACTACCTGCAGCATGATCTTGCTAGGATGGCTTATGAGACTGATGGTTCTGTAGTTCTGGCATTGCTTGAGGTTTCCTTTCTTTGGCAGGGGTATTACAAGAGACTGTGTCCATTCTTTTGGCCATTCTTTGGTGTCGTGGATCTTCTGACAAAGGTCTGTGAATCGCCTTGCTGTTTCCTTCCCTCCATTTTTTATGAGTTCAGCTGGGATGTTATCGATTCCAGGGGACTTCCCCTTCTTCAATTGCTTAATAGCTGTGTCTACTTCACACCTTAGTATTGGTGGGTCTTTATCTTGGTGTTCAGGGGGTTTGTTGGAAACTATGTTGGTATCTGGGCGTAGTGGGTAGTTTATACAATCCCTCACAGTATTCTGTCCAGCGCTGGAGGATGGCATTGTTTTCCGTTAAAAGATTTCCTTCTTTGTCTTCAATAACAGAGGCTTTAGGCTGTGTGGTTTTCGTTAGTGCTTTCAGAGTGTTGTAAGCTGTTTTGCTGTTTCCCTTGGCCATTCCATCTTCGATGTTGTTGCATTGTTCTTCTATCCACGCTTCTTTGGCTTCTCTCATCTTTTTCCTCACTTCTCTGTGGCTATCCATGTACTTGTTGTTGGCTTCTTGACTTGTGAACTTTTGCTTCTTAAGTTCTCTTCTTTTGTCGCAGAGGTCAAGAACCTCATTTGTCACCCAGGGTTGTTTCTTTGTTCTGCTTCTGCCTAATGTTTCTTCTGCTGCTGTCGTTAGCACTTCTTTGATGTTGTTGGCTAATGTGTTCACATCATTGTCAATGGCTGTGAGTGCGGCGAACTTTCCTCCAATGTTGGCTTGGAAGATCTCAACCACTGTTGGGTCTTTGAGTTTTTTCCAGGTCGAATCTTATGCGTGGGCTTTTTGGCTGTTGTTTTGCTTTCAGTTTCAGCCTGATGGTGGTAAGTACAAGGTCGTGGTCACTGCCAATGTCAGCTCCTGGGAATGTTCTTGTATTTGCCTTGTTTATGCTGGATTTGAATCTTTGGGGTGACAGAATGTAGTCAATTTGATTATGAATCAGACCATTTGGTGAGTGCCAGGTTGATGTTCTAGATGGCTTGTGAGGGTGGAGTGTGTTAGCCAGAGTTAGTTTGTGCTTCTTTGCGAATTCCAGCAGCCACTGTCCTCTGTCATTTGTTTCTCCCAGTCCAAAGCGTCCTGTGGTTCCTGCCCAGGTGTCATAGGCATCAGGTCCCACCTTAGCATTCCAATCGCCTTCCACAATAAGGATGTCTTTTTTGGGCGTTTTGGAGATGACGTTTTCAAGTTCCTCATAGAATTCTTCTATCTGGTCATCATCGTAGTCAGATGTTGGAGCATACACTTGGATGATGGTGAGATTCTGGGGTTTTGCAGAGACTCTGATTGAGATGAGTCTGCTGGATATTGGTGTGCAGTTGATGATGCTTGACACAATCTCTTTCCTGACAATGAAGCCTACTCCGTGTTGGTGTAGTTTCTCATCTCCACTGTACCATATTTTGTGGCCGTCTTGCGTGGTTGTTTCTCCGAAGCCAGTCCATCTGACTTCCGCAAGCCCTATACCTCTGTAATTCATGTGTGAGTTCCTGTACTCTTCCTGTTTGGTACAGAGTTCTAACATTCCATGTACCGATGGTTACCCCTTTAGCTGGAAGCTTTAGGGTTAGTTCTGCTCCAGTGGCACACTTGTCACTCCCACCCTGGAGGCTTGCAGTGGGTAGCGCGGTCGTTGTTGATCCGGGCCTCGACCGATCCGGCATGTGTTTCTGTTTTGCTTTTCTCATCATGTCCTTGCAGTGGGCTTGAGGAAGCTTGGTGGCGCCCATCTCCTCTCCAAGACCTACTGGTGATTAAGAATGCACCAGCCCCTCACAACGTTTCGCCCGCCAGTAGAAGCGGTTACCGGGGTGTGGGTGGGTTAAGGACCCGGACCCAGAAGTGAGAGTTGAGTGCCAAGTGAGGACCAGTGCTCCCGTCCATCCCGAGGGATGCTACTGCCAGGTTTACAAAGGTACCACCTCTCCTTAAGCACCCCATACACCCCAAATGTGAGTACATGTAGGGTATATCAGTGAATGTGCTGTTTTCTTTGTTATTCTGTGTTGTGTTTTGTGTATGCCTGTTTTTTTCTTGCGCGCGCGCGCCTGTGTGTGTGTGTGTGTGTGTGTGTGTGTATGCATTGTACTGCACTGCACTGCACATTTTCTTGATGATATTGCTCTTACTTTACTTTTATTCTCTGGCCATGTAATATGCTGCGTATTGTATGTGTATGCATTTTTCCTTATTTTTTGTGCTAGTCAAATTTTTCACGTTCATATGTAACCTATTTAAATTGATTTGATTGTACAGCGCGGTGAGCCCATGTTTTTTGGAATTCACGCTATATAAGCCTCCATTTTATTATTATATTATTATTATCATTATTATCATTATTACTTTTATTTTAGGGGTCAGATGTTGTGGTCAGGCTGCCTGTCCTCTGTAGAAGTTGGACATGCAAAAGTGGTGTTAATTTATTTTTTATTTATTGATGTATTCCTTTATATTAAGGATAATGAATAATGTTGGACAGCGCAAGTACTGCTGACAGACTGACAGACAGACAGACAGACAGACAGGCCAAAGTGGTGTTGGACAGCCTAAGTACTGCTGACACACCTGTCCCTCCCTCCTGCATTGGCTGTCAGCCTGTTTCTCCTCAGTCTCTCTCCTGGGCATCAGGGCTGCCTCCCTCCCTCCAGTCCTGTTGCTGCACTGTCCCTGTCTCTCCTGTGTCTTCACATGGGCTGTACCACACCTGGCAACACACATAGCAGACAATACTCACTTCTCGAGAACCACATACGTACACTGTCTACATTCATGTATACATTTTCCATTTGGAGAGAGAGAGAGAGAGAGAGAGAGAGAGAGAGAGAGAGAGAGAGAGAGAGAGAGAGAGAGAGAGAGAGAGAGAGATTTGATTTATTCTTTTTTATATCTTTTATATCGAGGATAATGGAATAAGCACTCTTGTGCTTTTTTACGTCCAGTCCCCGTATGTATGCAGTTTTGTAAATGTCATCTGTTCCCACCGGCACATGATGGTCTACCCTTATGAAAAGTGGAACAGGATTTAACGTGTGCGCAAGATGTTCTGCCTGTGTTCGCACACGGGGCCTCGGTTTAAAGTTTCATCCGAAGAACTTTTGGGGAGAGTGGAGTCTGCACTGATGTTAACTCCAGGAAAAAAATCCCCTCGACCGGACTTGAACCTGGGTCGTCAAATTGCCAGCGCAATGTTCTGTCCACTAGCTATCCGTCCCCCAGACACATACACACACACAACATAGTTGTGTGTGTGTGTGTGTGTGTGTGTGTGTGTGTGTGTGTGTGTGTGTGTGTGTGTGTGTGTGTGTGTGTGTGAGTGTGTTGTTGCTGTTTTATTTAAAGTCTATTCACACTTGGTGATATTAGACTAAACAAACAAAAAACAAAAAAAAACCCAAACAAACCAAAACCCTACCACAAAATATTTACAGAAGACTTGGAAATAATCCTAGCAACGTCAGAAATCTACGGTTTTTGTGAAACTACATTCAGTGTCAGTGTGTGTGTGTGTGTGTGTGTGTGTGTGTGTGTGTGTGTGTGTGTGTGTGTGTGTGTGTGTGTGTGTGAGAGTGTGTCTGGGGGGCGGATAGCCTAGTGGTCATTTTCCGTTGTTGTTTAGGTACAGAGAGAGGCAGGCGGCTGTTTCTGATGCAGGCAGCCTGGCTGTTCTGACCACCAAAGCAGCAGACAACAAGAGGAACAGACTTCACAACAAGAGAGAGAGAGAGAGAGAGAGAGAGAGAGAGAGACAGAGACAGAGACAGAGACAGACAGAGAGACACAGAGAGAGAGACAGACAGAGAGAGAGAGAGAGAGACAAGGCAAGGCAAGGCAAAATTCTTTTATTCGAGGATAATAGATAAGCACTCATGTGCTTTTTTACATCCAGTCCCCGCCCTTTTCAGGGAAAACATCAAGATAAAAAGATACTAAACAGTAAAACTATATGCAGTACCAAACAACATAAAGGAATAAGGACGAGAGAGAGAGAGAGAGAGAGAGAGAGAGAGAGAGAGAGAGAGAGAGAGAGAGAGAGAGAGATTTTATATTTACTTATTTCATTTCATTCTCTTTATTTTGAGGGTAATGGATAAACACTCGTGTGCTTTTTTACATCCAGTCCCCTTGTGTATGCAGTTTTGTAAGTTTTGTGATCCTTTCTCATTGGCACACAATGGCCAAATCCTGAGAAAATGTGTAACGAGTTTTAACATGTGGACAAGATGTTCTGCATGCATTCGCACACGGGACCTCATTTTAGAGTTTCATCCGGACTTTTGGGAAGAGTGGGGTTGGCACTGATGTTAACTCCAGGGAAAAAATCGCGCGCACGCGCGCGCATGCGTGCGTGTGTGTGTGTGTGTGTCAGTGTGTGTGTGTGTGTGTGTGTGTGTGTGTGTGTGTGTGTGTGTGTGTGTGTGTGTGTGTGTGTGTGTGTGTGTGTGTGTGTCAGTGTGTCTGTACGAGTTCTGCAGTGTATTTTTCGTTGTTGTTTAGGTACAGAGAGAGGCAGGCGGCTGTTTCTGATGCAGGCAGCCTGGCTGTTCTGACCACTAAAGCAGCAGACAACAAGAGCAACAGACTTCACAACAAAAACTACCACCACCACAAACAAGGGTGACAGTGATGATGATGAAAACTGGAGATGGAAAAACTAAAAGAGGGGGAGAAGGAAATGAAGAAGACAACAGTCGAAGAAGAAGAGAAAGCAGAAAACAAAAGTAAAGAACAAAGAAGAAGAAGAAAGTCAGAAAAAGACATAACAGAAGAAGAAGAAAGCGGAAGAAAAGAAAGAAGAAAAGTTCAGTTCATCCTATACAATGCTGGCTGTGTCATGTCATGTCATGTCATGTCATGTCCCTCACCCTCCTGTTCACTGCTGGCTGGCTCAGTCAGTGTGGGGACAGACAGGTGTGGGGGCACAGGGCAGCAGGCAGTCAGTGTCTGTAGAGGGGCACAAGGCCCCCCCCCCTCCAGTGCTGTAGCAACTCTCCCCCATTCTGCACGTGTACACAGAAACAGGCATCAGAAACACGCGTATATCATACACAGAAACTGACATCAGAAACACACGTATATCATACACAGAAACTGACATCAGAAACACACATGTATCAAACATACAAACCAATACACATTACGAGCACACAAATATCACACACACACACACACAGAGAATCAAGTCCATTCCATTATCCTCGATACTTAAGAATAAATGCATAAATAAAAATAAAGTGTACGTCAGAAACAGGCAGACAGCAATCACATGAAAACATGAAAAGATCAGAAACATCTTCACTTCACCTATCTAGCTGCAGCTTAACATTATTAAATAAAAAGATGAACAATTAGAAAAGGTCGGATAACAGTGTGCAAGTATTTTGAACTTGTTAAAACATTAGGAAAAAAGAAACAACAAAGAAACGATGAAAAATGGGGTGGATGTATCATGCAAATACATTAAAACAACAAGGCAACACTATGAAAAAAACAGGCTGTGACTATTGTCTCTATCAACAATGAAGAGAAAATTAAACATACCAAAAGTAAGGAACCCCCCACCGCCACCCCCCCCCCCCCCCCCCCCCACGCGTGCACATGCACGCACGAATGCACACGCACGCACGCACACACACACCCACATACACACAGCAGCACTTAACTCTTGAACAGTGGTGCTGAAACCATCTCCAGGTGTTGGGTGCACCAGCCCTGTGACCACAGACACTGCACACAGATCCATCAAGTCTGCTGCAATCATATATGCAATATATCCACCCCAATTTACCCCCACCTTCCCTCAAACCACACCCTTACCCACATAAGTTCAAGTTCCAATACTTTATCTTCTCAAAGACAGACAAATTCACGTGGGTTACAAGCCACACATAAAAACAATAAACATGTAAACATAGTATCACGAAAAATACCACAACATAGTATTCAAACATCAGCTCGCATCCATCACAATATAAAAAGCACCCACAAATCAGCAATACCTCAGCCAGTCATAAACTCATACAAATAAATTTTCAAATATTCCTGTGCTCACCAGTATGCTCACACATCCACACACTCACACACAGTTCGCGCGTGCGTGCACACACACACACATTAGAAACACTGCACACATTTTCATGACATAAAATATTTTGTAATGAAACCATACTCATGTCAATCCTCTCTAACATTTGTGCAAAAATGCGCTGCAGCTGAACACCATGCTGAACAGATGTTAGAATAAAATGCATAACTGGGTGTACCTGCTTAAAATTTGTAAAAAATTTTTTTTTTTTTTTTAAAAGATGAAACAAAGAAACCACAAGGGTCAGTGTTTCATGGCAACACAAGGCAACACTATGGCAAAACAGCTTGTGACAATGTGTACATTTACAATGAAGAGAAGAAAAAACTCCACACGAGAAATCACACACACACACACCACACACACACACACACACACACACACACACACACACACACACACACACAGAGAAAAAAAAGGAATACTTAGTTCTTAGTGCTACTGAAATCATCTCCAGCTGATGGGTACAAATCAGCAACAAAGCAACAATGTCATACAAACCAGCGACAAATTAAACGCAAGACACTTAATAAAGCATAGTATACTGATGAGGAACATCAGGATGAAACGCCTACACATATTTATCAAATCGTGATCAAGAATATGAATTTCAAAGTTCAAAAAGAAGTAACATATATGTGAGGGGGGAAAAAACCAAAGAAAGAAGGCAAAGAATCATATCATCAATGTCTATCTAAAGAATTAGTTTTAGGCATAACACGATCTCAACATCGAACTATATCAAACAACCCCTAAAAAAATGACATATATCAAAATATTCACACAAACCCTTTCTTTGTTTAACACAATACTATGCATGAAAACTGAAGAAAAATAAATACACAGAACACAAAAAATCCCCCCCCCCAAATCATTAAATGAAAGCGCTCCATAAAATCCAAACATTACACCTAAAAAATAAATAAAACCACCAAACCTGTGAACACACAAAAAGAGACATCTTGATTTCAGAATTGCAGTTCTCAACTTTCAAAAGACTTTCCAATTTTATACAGAAATATTTTTAAGCTACCACAGGTAAAACCAAGCTTTCAACCCCCTTTCTCATACATTTCTTCAACATCATGTTGAACACATGAAAAATTAAAGTTGAAAAAAGGTAACTGGGTGTAACAATTTAAAAGCTGTGAAAATATTAGAAAAAAGAAACGACATCAACAAGGGATCGGTGTATCGTGGCAATACAACGAGGCAACAACATTATGGCAAAAACAGCTTGTGACAATGTGTACATTATCAATGAAGAGAAAAACATACTACACACGAGACAAAACAAATCTCTCTCTCACACACACACACACACACACACACACAAACACACGAGACAAAACAAATCTCTCTCTCACACACTCACACACACACACACACACACACACACACACACACACACACACACACACACACACACACACACACACACACACAGAAACACAGAGAAAAAAAAGAAGCACTTAACTCTAGTGCTGTTGAAAGCATCTCCAGCTGATGGGTACATGAGACCTGTGAAAACAAATAGTGAACACAGATAGTGAGACACTGAACAGATCTACTGAACACACATACATCAAGTCAGAAATAATGTATGCCATCTATCAACCCCATTCATTCCCCCCCCCCCCCCAAACAAATATAGCAATCTCTCTACACACATACAAGTGTACACCGACACTTATAATAAATGAATGAATAATCTTTTTTTTTTTTCGAGGTAACAGAGTAAGTATTCACATACCTTTATTCATCTGGCCCTTGCCCTGATTATGGAATAGCAAAAAACCCTAACAACAACAACAAAAAAAACCTGAAAATCAAAACCACCATTACCAACAACCTACAATTAAAAAAAAAAACAACGATATAGGTATACATTCAACAAACGCATAACCCCCACTGGATAAATTCATATCTATTTAAACAAAAGAGATAGGTATATAATCAACTTACACATAATCCCAAACTGACTCAAACAATAATTTCAGGACGGATATACTGGTTATAAATCAAATAGATCAAAGGAGACCACGACATGAACAAAAAAATTATATATCAAAATATTTTCACAAATCTTTCTTACCGAAAAAACAATATTATGCAGGAAAAAAATAAGAAGAAAAAAAAACTAACAGCAAACGAACATTTAAAAAATCAACAACATTATGATGTAACATCCAAACCTATTTCAAGCAGTGTTCATGAATATTAAAAGTCCATAAAGGCGTAACATGTTTGTGAGGGAAAAATACAAACGAAGGTGAAAAAACAAAAACAAAATTAAAAAATCAACCAACCAAACAAACACAACCCGCCCTTACATGACAAGAATACCATTTC